>RXID01011010.1:957412-1551454 GCA_005019695.1 Trichopus zeylanicus subsp. travancoricus
TATTTGTAAATATACAAATTTGAACTTGTATATTTAAATTTTAAGTTTTGAAAAATACCTTCAACTCGTTGTTGTTACTTTGTTTTTTACAACTTAAAATTGTTGACTTTATTTATAAATAAAAAAAATTAAGGGACTTATTTATAATTACAAGTATAAAATTTGGTAATTAAATATATCGTGTGTAGATGTTTTTTGTAAAATATTTAAAATATTTGAAGGTCCTTTTTAGAAATTTTTAATATAAAAAATATTTACATATGGACTTTTTATAAATAAAAAAATTAAGGGATTTATTTGTAAATATACAAATATTAGGGTTTATTTATAAAATATTTAAAATATTTCAGCTCCTTTATAAATATTTTTTTGAAAATATTAACATTTGGACTTTTTATAAATAAAAAAATACAAGGGGCTTATTTGTAAAAAATACAAATATTGCGATTTATCTATATAATATATAAAATATTTCAGCTCCATTATAAATATTTTTTGAAAAAGATTAATATTTTGAATATTTTATAAATAAAATTATTTAAAGGGTTTATTTGTAAATATTTTGAGAAAAAGATTGGAGAGTGAGAAAATAAGTTTTTTAGGAGTTTAATTGTAAAAATTACGGAGGGTACAAATCAAATTTTGCGAAACAATTTTTGATTAAATAGGCAATCATAGGTGTAAGTAAATATTTTGAAAAGGAGAGTGGTGTAGGTAATTACGAAAATTTCGAAGGGTTTTTCATAATTACCAGATATTATATGGGTGTACGTAATTAACCCTTATTTTTATAAAATTACAATTTCTATTAATCTACTTGGTTTATATTAGAATTTTTAGCAAGAAATTAAGTGTTTTATTACAAATTTGCAAAAAATTACTTATATTATTATTATTAGTAAAAAAATCATTTATCTTATATTGTAAACTTGTAAAAATTATCTTGATTAAAATATTTAAAAAAACATTTTATTTTATATTAATTTTATTAATTAAAATTAATATAAAAAATGAAATTATTTTCATTTAGTTTTAATTTGAACAACTATTAAATTAATATAAAAATAACTTATCTCATTCTAATTTTTATAAAAGCTCAGTTGTTTGATTTTATTAAATTAGAAATTTGAAGTATTTATCCGATAATTATGAACCGATTATTTAAAATAAAATCAAATAATAATAATTTAATTTTATATATGAATTTAATTAATAAAATTAAAATTAAATGAAATTTTTTTGAAATATTTTGTTTGAAGTAATTTTTTGTAAATTTATACAATAAGACAGTGATTTTTTTGCTGATGATAATAAAATCTGTGATTTTTCGTAAATTTATAATAAAAACACTTTATATTACAAACTAAAAAATCTTGAGTAAAAAATGTGCATATTACAAATTATTTTTAAAGAATACATAATATTTTAATTTCCCAAAATATACAAGATCCAAGTTCCGTTTCCGCTCCCTCACTCTCACTTCCCCACTTTACTCTTCTTTCTGTGTTTCTCTTCTCCGACTTCTCCGACTTTCCGCAATGCGGCCGTCGCCGGCGGAAGCCCGCCGCCTTCCCACATTTCAAATCTCTATATCCCTCATCCTTCTACTTCTTACATCTCCTGCCTCACCTCACGGCCTCTCCTCGTCCCTCTCCTCCGCTGCCCTCACCGAGTGGCGCCATGCCCGCGCCTCCTACTATGCCGCCGCCGATCCCCGCGACTCCGTCGGTCCGTCCTTCTCCCCCGACTTATGTCTCCCCCCAACCATCTAATCTTTCTAATGGCGTTGTCTTCCTTCTGGATCAGGGGGCGCGTGCGGGTACGGGGACTTGGGGAAGGCCGGGTACGGGATGGCTACGGCGGGCCTCAGCGATGCACTGTTCGAGCGGGGTGCGGCCTGCGGCGGATGCTACGAGGTCCGCTGCGTCAAGGAGCTCCGCTACTGCATTCCGGGGACCTCCATCGTTGTCACCGCGACCAACTTCTGCGCGCCCAACTACGGCTTGCCTTCCGACTCCGGGGGACTCTGCAACCCACCCAACCACCACTTTGTCTTACCGATCGCCGCGTTCGAGAAGATCGCCATCTGGAAGGCCGGCGTCATTCCCATCCAATACCGCCGGTATCCCTCGTTCTCTGCCTTCTCTTTCTGAAATTTGAGGTTTTGATTTCAGATTTAGGTCTTGTAATTCGGAAATTTTCGGAAATTTTGAACCCTGATTTTCTTGCAAAAGTTGGTGAAATTTCTTGATTTGGGCCATTTTTAGTGCATTTTCATGCTTATTTGATAGATTCTTGGATCTGGATTTTGATTTAGTATAATGGCATACTTAGCATTACTGGATCATATATTATTCTTGATGGATAGCTCAGGAATTCTTGCGAATCACTTGGTAGCTCTGATTTGTAAGTAGTTCATCTGCACAACATATAAATGAATTTGTCAAATATAGCATTTCAATTTGCCCTAAAACTCACAATTGACTCAAAATGCAGCCATTTATGCAGAAATTTCAATTCATAAGCCCACATTGATATTAGTTCAAGTTTTGCCAAGAATTGTTAGTGTATGTTAATTTTTAACCTGTAAGTGGGTGTATTTTAGTCATAATTATTTGCTTTTTTGATATCTGTAACTGAACTTCTTGCATGAAAAGCAAATCCATTTGTGATCTCAAATATAACAATTCAGTTGTATCAAAATAGCAACTATTCGAATTTTAGTATTTTGCTGACAAATCATAGTGTGAATAGAACTTGGTTGGTCTACATCATTCTGCATAAAGAGGTACTAGAAGTAGACCACAGAGCAAGAACGCATATCTCTAAATACGTTTTTCACTTTCATTCCTAGCAAAGTTTTTAGAATCTTGTGAGGATGATATTGTTTCAATGTGTGGTACAGAATCAAGTGCACAAGGGAGGGAGGAGTGAGGTTCACAATTGATGGGCTGAGCTACTTCTACACCGTCCTCATAAACAATGTGGCTGGCGCTGGGGATGTGACGGCTGTGAAGATCAAGGGAGCGATGACAGGGTGGCTCCCTATGGGTCGGAACTGGGGCCAGAACTGGCACATAAACGCAGACCTCAAGGGCCAGTCCCTTTCCTTCGAGGTCACAAGCAGCGACAGTGTCACCCTCACCTCCTACAATGTTGCACCCAGGGACTGGACCTTTGGCCGGACTTACGTTGGGAAGCAGTTCCCCTTCTGAGCAACATCATTTGTAGCTGGTTATTATCACATATATTTATTTCTATTATTTCTTGAATATTTGTAGCACGGTAGGGGATCAGAAAGAGCGGGTTGAGATTGAGGGAAAGAATCCAGAGTGCTATGCTCGACTGTCAATTGTGAGCTAGAAAGTTGGATTCTGGAGATGGAATGATTTTATGTTGATCTAGCATTAGTTCTCAACAGATGCAGCCGAACAGGCATTGTCTACGGAATTGATGTTTGTTACTGGCAGGCGTTTCACTCTTTAGTTTTAAGCTCTCAATCATATTTCAACAGTTTGTGTTGTTGTTGTGTTTTTAATTGATCGATTTTCCTGTTAAGCCATCATTTTCTAGAATGTTTTGAGGGCTTCGCAGAACATGTCCTGAATTGCTTCGGATTTCAATATTAATTTTCATTTATCATCAACTGTTGAATATAAAGCGTCAGATTAAGGTTCTGGTTCGTGGGTTAAAATCCCACTTTCAACAAAAGTACATTTTTCTTGAAAAAAAGAGACCAAAACATATCATGCGGTAAGCCAAAAGAAAAGTTCAACTTCTAAATTTAAACTAAGATTCAAGTGAAATCCATGTGTTTTCATCATCTCAATCAATTATTTTCTACTTTAAATTTTAAAAAATTAATAAATTTTTAAAAAGTGAACATTTTTATATGTACAGATTTTTTTCAGAAATTATTTAAATAAATATTTTTTGGGTAAAAGATTGCCAAAAATAATTAAGAAAATGAAATTATGGATGCCAAGATCCATTTAGACTAAGATAAATCTCTAAAATATTATATAATTTTTTAAGATCAAAACTGAATTCTAAATGGAAATATTTCAAATCGAGTTGAAACCTACGATTTCGGCGGAAGGTCATAACCTCGGTTAGACATCAACTGCTCATTAAAAATACAATACCATGAACCAGAAGTAAACCGGCAAGAGTGCTTCCGCGTAAACATAAAGCAAACCGCTGCTGCTGAATGCCTCAACGAAACTCCCAACCAAAAGAACATGGAGACCAGATCTCCAGACCTCATCTTTCTTAAAGCAGCAATAGAAGCTCATCTCTGGAGAAAAATTCAAAGATTGACAAAAAGTACAACCGAAAACGAGCACACAGCCAAATCACATCGACAGTATGTGAGGTCTTCTACTATATCATTAGACAGCATATCAAGCTACATGTCGCCCCTTAGTTTCAGTCGTCCAAACTGTCATTCTTATTCACATGACAAAAGACTAACCACTGTCCAAAGTGGTGAACAGATATCCTTTGGGATTTAATTTGGATTACAATTTTAATATCATTCATACATATCAAGAATGTGGTCCTAAGAAGAGTAACTAATACACTTCAATCTCATTACAATGTTTACAAGTCACCAAGGTCCAAGAGTCATGTCAGCACATGCTTAAGCGATGTCCTTCTCCCTCGAACAAATTTAACAGCAGGGAACTTTGAGGAGTTTGATGGTGAACCGCAGATCCGGCTGCAGAAAGCAACACCAATCACATGCACAGGGAGGCAAAGTCAACGTGATCAGCATCAAAAGGATTCTTGAATACGAATTTCTACATGACATGCGATCAACAATAACAAAAGATCCAAATGCTTCAGCTTCATTTTCATTTCATAGACTTAGCACAACCTTTTTATTAGGTTCAAGTAACTAACAGCATGTTGTTGGAAGAGCCATATACCCGGTTAAAAGTTCTAGCAAAAGCTATTAGACTATTAGTGTCTGTTTCCTACAAGTTAACTGGCAAGAACTTGTGCAACTAAACCAACAGAACAATATCATATCCAGCAATGCGAAAACAATTTAAAAGTGAACTTAGGGAAGCAAAATCCAATTGATTTGTTATATATTCTTCATATGCTTCCAGAAAAGATGTAGGATATCATACACCTCATATTGAAATGAGTCATAATGCAGCACATTTACTCACAGGATTACAGCACAACTACTAATCTTAGCAGGTCTTTGCTAACATTTCATCATCAACCTACTCAAAAATAACCTTTGAAACTCGTACATGGAACAATTAGAGCTCAATTCACAATTAAAACTGAATTACAAATTGCAACTGATAGTGATTTAATTCAACACCTGGCAACCACCTGCATAATTCCAGTATAACAATGCCTTACAAACAAGAAACCTTAGACAATTTATGTAAAAATTAAATCCCCCTACTGAACCTGAAGGTAAGAATTAGCGGACTCACCTCATCTGCATCCGGGCAAACACCTTACCAAGGGTACCAATCCAATCAGTAAACCCGTTGGTGTGATTCGATCAGCAAACCGTTGAGCATGATATGAAGCACGGCCTCATACACAACTTCACCATAATGCATACCATCAACCGTGCAGCTACTCCCACAACCTTTGCTCAGCAGCCCAACATCAAGCAAAAGGAAGGGTCCGCCCGACTTCCTCAGCAGCCTGCTGCGGCTGACCTCCCGTTCATAAGCTCCCCACGTCGTCCAGTTCATCTTCACTCTCTTCTCTTCTGTGTTCAGCTTCTCACTTACCAGCACCGGCATCCCCAGCCAGAACATGAGCGGCGGCCGTCGCCCTAACTCCGGAGACAACCCCAAAGCCGATCTCCTAACGCCCACCAAAGCCTCGCCATACTCTGATGCGTTGGTGAAATGCAGCATGTGCCAGAGCCCGTCACCCATGACTAGAACATCAGGATACTTCTCACTCGATTCAAGCCTTTGCAGAACACTGGTGAGATTCGATTCATAGGGGGCCCAAAAGAAGTCCAGATTTGCGCCATTGCCGGGAACAGAGATGTGGTAGTCGCTGTGGCGCTTGAACAAATCAGCGCCGACAGAGTCCATAGCAGAGGGGTCAAGGATGAGGCTGAGGAGAGAGAGGGCAAGAAGTCGAGCCTGGGAGTCACCGGCGACGAGGATCCAGGAGCCGTTGAGGAGATCGGAGGCGTCGGAGCGACCGAGCTTCTGGAACCCACACGACGCCGCACCAACAGATCCAGACCAGGACCAGGACTCTCCCAACCATCTGATGTCGTGAAGGGACGAGATGCAAGAGATTGGGAGAAGAAGAAAACGCGGAGCAGATCGCGAGAAAAGGGATGAGAAGTAGGGAGCGAGATGAACGGCAACGGCGAGAGAGATGAAGAGGGCGCCGCTGAAGAAGAGCATCTTATTGCGAGAGAGATGCCAGCCAGCGAGACCCATCGGCACGAAGAGCACAACACACGCCGCCAGCGCCCCAACCATCATTGCCGCTCGCCAGAGGAGACCACGCCCATCGGCGGAGAAGTCCCGCGTGCTGGCGGTTGGGATGCGAAGGACGGAGACGATCGAGGCGGCGCTTTGAAGCAAGTCGTGGCGATTTGTTGGGCCTCAGCCATCCGCCTCGATGGCAACAGGGCAACGAAACCCACCTGCTCGGTTTATTTTATCATGTGCCGCTTGTCGGCAACCGCTTGATCAAAAACGAACGGCTCAGATTTAACAGCGAAAATGAAGGGAAACACTTCTATTTCCACAAAATATACAGCCACACGAGGATCACAAAAGAAACATTAACCCTAACCCTAACAATGAACGAGAAAGCACTAGAAGACGACAACTACGGTGCCGGCAAAGAAGGAGAAGAAGAACATAGGGGACTCAGCCGCCGAAGCCATAGAGGGTGCGGCCCTGGCGCTTGAGGGCGTAGACGACGTCCATGGCAGTGACGGTTTTGCGGCGAGCGTGTTCGGTGTATGTGACGGCGTCGCGGATCACGTTCTCGAGGAAGATCTTGAGGACGCCGCGGGTTTCCTCGTATATGAGGCCGCTGATGCGCTTAACACCGCCTCGGCGAGCGAGGCGTCGGATCGCCGGCTTGGTGATGCCCTGGATGTTGTCGCGGAGGACCTTGCGGTGGCGCTTGGCACCGCCCTTACCGAGCCCTTTGCCGCCCTTGCCGCGCCCTGACATCGCTCGCCGATGATGGATGCAAAAGCGATGGAGGTAGGAGGAGGGAGATGACTAGATGAGGCACTTGGATGGAGGAGGGGATTTGGGATTTATTTATAGAGGGATCAGGGAACTGAATTTAGACGCGGCGCTCGATTTTTTGGGTGCCGGGATCGAAACGTTAGGCGGGCGAGTGTACGGGGAAGTGTGGTATGGGAATTTGAGCTGGAGATGGATCCAAGAGAAATTTCTCGTTAGCGGTTGGATTTTGAATGGACGATCCAGATTGGTTCTCGTAGTTGAGGTGGATTGATGACATGGCGAATGTTGGAGTTTGTGGTCCGAGGAACATATATTTATGTCGGACGGGATCTATGCCAAACACATATTTCCTGATATTCAGATTTATTAGCGAATTCTTTTTTAAAAAATAATAAAGCTTGGAATATTGATCAAATTCAAAAATAGGCAGTACATGGGTTGCATCCGCATTTTTATAAGCTTAAATCTTTACTTTACTGGTTTGTTTATCATGGAAATAACCTAACTATTTTTATAAAAGGTGTGAGAAAATATTCTTTTTATCTTCGTGGACAAAATTATTCTAAAAATATATCTAATTAGTTCATCATAGAATTAATATTTATATTTTATATTTTTTATAAAAATTAGTTTCACATATTTGAAGTTCAAATTAATAATAGATGCTATTTCAACTAATTGTAAATCATAATTTGTCTACATTAAAATAATATAAAATGAGTTTCATGAAGGTCATTAATTATTTTATTTTTATAATAATTTTTTTATGAGTATATATATTATAATATATAAATCACATTTATACATTATACCATTTGAGCATGATGAAATGGCCAGGATGAATTATAAAAGAAAAATATTAATTTTTGGTCAAGTTCTCAAAATTTGCTTATTTTTTTACGAGTCTAATGATTTTTTAAATTCTTTTTTACTCCTAATTTTTTTTAAAAAATTTCTCTCTTCGCCACCAACACGGGAAGAAAATACATTTTTTCATAGTTGTCGTGGTTCCAGAAAATACAAGTTCCATTGGTTGCATGATTATTGCGATAGATTAACTAATATCTAGCCATGCTAATGGAGATGTTGAAGTCATGAAATTCTTTTCGATGCAAAATGTCCTACACACCGTTTTGTTCGAAATCATAATCATAATTAAAATTAAAATTAGTAAATCACTTTTATAAATTAATATTTTTTTATTAAAATTAACCCTACAATAATTTAAAGTTTAAAAAACTATTTAATTTTTTAATACTAATAAAAATAAAATAATATTATTTTTATAAAAAAAAACAAGTTAAAAAAATATTGATCTTAATCCTGATCACAAACCAAACGGTACTTTATGATTTTCTAAGTTTTTATCTCTACCTCTACTAGTCTAATATTTTGGGACTATGTAAACCGATAGTCCTAATTTCTAATTATATTTTTTGGACTGCTTAAATCTCATTAGGTCTGCCTTTTTGTCAATGACAATGTCAGTTTATTCCTGAAAAAATGTGGCACTGACATTTATTAAGCGCCAAGCCTTAGAAGAGAGTATATAAATATCATCAATTTTCAAATACAATAGTTGGCACATTTCATCAGTCAATTGCCCGCTGACGGAGCACATATGTGTAGTCTTCTGATTGGGATCCAAGCTCTAGACTAATGACTGCTTGATTTTTCATTTGCTAAAAAATCTAAGTCTAAGGTGGATTCAACAAATACTCTTCAATTTTCAAATTAATTGCACGAGGCAAGAAATAGCATCCCAAGAGGAGAATTTTAAATCACTTATATATGAATTTATGAAAACTTATATAATATATATATATATATATATATATATATATATATATATAGATATATATATATATATTTAAATAATTAAAAATCCATTGAGTTAGCTTTAATTAAGGTTCAAATAATTGACATTTCACATTCAAAAAATTGGTATAACCACGGAGCTAATGTTTGAGATGTTATGAAAATTTATACATCATAAAAAGCTTAATATGATTAAAAGAGTTGATAAAATTTAAGATGAGATTTGGTCAATTTTTACCAAAAAAATCCTAAGGAATCTGTTTCATTAATTATTATCTTTTTAATACTTATAACTAACATATTAAATCATCATAGAAATTTTTTTTTTCTGATGAATATTTTAAAAATTATAATCGATATGCCCACATTTAATAAATAATTAATACCTAAATTTATTGACTAAAATATCGATAATGTATTTTTTACTTAATAGTTAAATTGACTAAAACTAAACAAAATCATAAAAATGCTTTCGAGTAGACATGATTCTCATGCCCCCATGATAAAGTTGATGTGTATTAGTCCTATGGCCCAACCACTTTCCTAACTTTTTTTAATAATTTACCTGTGATTTCATTTGTTAATTACTATATATAAAATATAATTGAAATCAAATTTTATTTGTAAACATGACATATTTTAGGGTGATATCATTAACAAATCCCAAAACCCAGCGGACTTCGGTTTCGGGTGGTTCACGCGGTTATATATAAAATATGGTTGAAAACAGATAGGTTTTGTAAATATGACAGACTTTAGGGTGGTATCATTAAAAATCCCTAAACTTACCGACTTAGGTTTCGGGCGGAGTAAACTCGGGTTAGAAAGCCATTTAAACCGGGTTTTATTCGTGGACCGGATCTCCGCTGCCATCGAGCATAGTATGGCGGCATCCACCCTCTCCAGCGGCGGCCGCGTCGCCTCCGCTCCCTGCACCCCGGGCCGCCTGAAGAAGTCCGCCGTGATCTACCACTACCCTTGCCCTGACGGGGCCTTCGCCGCCCTCGCCGCTCATCTCTACTTCTCCGCTGCCTCCCTCCCCGTCGCCTACTTCCCCAACACCGTCTACAATCCCATCAGGTCTCCGTCTTTCCCATGACTCTTTTGAATTCGATTCATTCGATGATCAGAACACTGGATTTGATTGCTCGTTGTTTGTCCTTTTGCAGTGTTGAGGATCTCCCTTTGCATGATCTCAGTGACGTCTACCTACTTGATTTTGCTGGTCCCTCTGGATTTGTTGCTGATTTATCCTCACGGGTGGACAGGTTTGTTGTTTGATGCATCAAAATTTGTTTTTCCGAGCTAGAAGGTTTTCTTTCTACCTGTATCTGGTAATGATCTGTATATTTGTAGAGTGACGATCTTAGATCATCATAAGACTGCGTTAGAGGCTTTGGTTGGAGATGCTTTTGCTAGCAAGAATGTGACTAAGGTTATAGATATGGAGAGGAGTGGGGCTACAATTGCGTTTGACTTCTTCAAGGAGAAGCTTTTGGAAAAGACTAGCGTGCCGAGAGTTGGAGGAGATATTCATGCTGTTCATGGGGTTGACTTATTGCATAAAGATGAATTTGAAAGAGTGAATTGCCTATTCAAGCTCATTGAGGATGGAGATTTGTGGAGGTGGAAGCTTCCACATAGCAAAGCTTTCAGCAGTGGGCTTACAGACTTGAACTTGGAATACAGTGTCAATTTGAACCCAGATTTATTTGATCAGGTAAGAGAATGGAGTATTTAAACTAGGCATCTACTGGTTGGGTAATTTTTATGTCATTCTTTTCCTTATTTCCGCATTGATTTTAGGTTGCTGAAATTATTTCATTGCGCTCACTATTTTGGAATAATGGTCAGTTAGTATGTACTTATCCACAGTAAGGAGAAAGGATGGGTTGTTCTTGTGTTTCAGAAAGAACTACTAGAACCAGTTGGGGATTATGCTCCTAGCTTTTGTGTTTGTTTGATATTGATAAATAAAGTCCAACTTTTTTTTGGCAGTTGTTAGCATTGGATCCTGGGCTTATTATTTCTCATGGGCAAAAGACCTTGTCAGAAAAACAAAAGCTGATAGAAAAAGTTCTTGAGCAGGCATATGAAATTGCACTAGGCAATGGACAGTTTGGATGCTGTTTGGTATGAATTTGTTACTTCTTCTCCTTATATTTGTTTTAGCTATCTTGTTTGCCCTGTTCTATTCTTTATGGTCACTCATATTTTACGTATATTACATTATGCAACTACAATTTCTGTGACAATAAAATTGAAGGCAATAGTTGATGTGCATTCTTCCTTCTCTGTACAGAATGCCAAGAAACAAGTAATTTCCATATGAGAGTTATGACTTATCCAATGTAGTGCTCCTTAGGGCAATGGTTTGTTTGTTTTGAAAGTTGGATCTATTTAAGAAGTTTTACTAGTATTTGTTGAGCAGTGTTTGAATGATCTATATCACAAGAATTAAAGTTGGTTGCTAACAATCAATTTACTGATCCTGTTTCACTTCCAAATATATTTGAACTGTTTTGCTCTTCTATTGTCTTTGTCCCCAGGTAACTTTTTTTGATGTTCTCCTGTTCAATAAAATACCAGCAGATCTTCTAAATTTGGTGAAGTAATCCACATGGAAAATTAAGATCTCATGTCTCCAAATAACAAGGTTTTGTTATTTATTTCTGTTTCTTAGGCAGTTGATGCAGATTCAGTTTCAAACCTTAGGAATGAGCTTGGAAATCAGCTAGCTGATAAAAGTCAGAGACTGAATCTGAGGTACATTTACCTTTTGTGTACTAATTTATGTGTAATTTTATTCCCTTGTGTATAATAATTCTCTACTTATTTCAGAAATATATTAGTTCTCTTTTTACATAGTGCAATACCAGAATGTGTAAAATCATTTTTGAGTGGTTACTAGATCTCATTAGCCTTAGCAAGATGACTGTCATCATTGTTTTGTCTCACCAACTGAATTGTGAAAACCCATGTTGGTATTCAGTTCTTCAACTGGTCCTTTCTTTTGGGTCATGCCTTTGGTGAACTCAACATTAAGTTCATGTTGAATGCTATAAATCATACAGTAGTTGCTCATCCAAAAAAAAATCACATTGTAGTTTGGTGTTAAAAAAAGTGTGAAGGGTATGCTGCTAGGTAGAAAGACACTTAAAGCCTGGGTATGGCTTGAGGGTTAAATCAAGCCAGCTCAGGTTCACCCTGCCATTATTCGGGCCTAGAGGAAAGCTTGATCTCAGGTTAAGCTATTAAGTCTTAGCAGCTGGTGTAAACTAGAGCTGGACCAAAACCGTCTCCAAAAGCCTGGCTAAAAAATTTCATATTTGGGTTGGGCTGGAGACCCTTGACATCTTGCTAATCCTGAGTTTAGCTGCAAAGGCCAAGCTGAAACATGGGCTTAAGGCAGGTCTGAGCCCAGTTTATGATATTCTTTATATAAAATATGCTGGAAGGTGTTTTATTAAAATGTTTTGGACCAGTGTTTTTTATTAGTAATTTAACACAATGACTTTCAGGCTCTATTCATAGATATGGTATCCAGTGCCTTTACTGCCAAAAATTATATCCATAGTTGTACGAAAAGTACATTGCATATGGGTTGGACTTCAATCTTCAATATTTTTGGGTCTTAAGCAGTTTTCTATTACTCATAGAGACCATGACAGCAAGCTGAGGAAACAAATTGTACTTTATTGTATTTTCTTGCCAAACTTGTAGGGCCTTTGTGGATACTGTCTAAAAGTTTTTATCTCCAGGGGAATTGGTGCTGTTGTATACAGGGTTCCTGAGCTTGACAATGACCAAATGCTGAAAGTAAGCCTGAGAAGCTTGGACTCAGAGGACACAACACCCATCTCGCAGGTCTTGGCTTTCTTAAACTTGGAATCTGAATCAGCCTCACTCAGCAAAGAAACTCATGATGATTCATCTTGTACAGGAATATGGTGGAGGTGGACATCGGAATGCAAGTTCTTTCATGTTGAGTTCCACAGAGTTTGAGAGGTGGAAGTTGTGAGCTACGCTTTCCTCAAGCAAGTAATGCTTCATATAGAATTTTATTGTTTTTTGCACAGGCAAGCCCGCTTCTGTTACCTCAAATTCCCCATGCTGTTCTCTTTGTCATGAACTTCTAAATTGCAAGCCTTGATTGATGTGGTCTTTTTTCTGCTTTTGCTGGTTTTCAGGTCGTGGTGGTGCCGAAGTTATCGGTGGAATATATGTATATTGCATAGCAGATTTGCTACAAAGCAAGGTGCTTTTAGATTTTTGTGAATTATTTATTTTTAAAAAATGCAGAGCAATTTTTGCTGGTTTTTCGTTCAAAATTTTGCACTCGGACCATCCAATGCAAACTTCCAAATGGGTTGAGTAGAAGAATTGATTTAGTGGGTTACCTTGTCTATCCATTGTTTATTTAATATAGCGACATGTTTTCTATTAAAATAAAAAACAAAAGATATCGGAGGACCAAGCTTATTTTTCTATTCATTTTTTGAGAATGTTTTTTTTTCTATTAATGCTTCAGGCAGAGAACTTTGAATTCAAATACACAATAATTTGTTTACATATTAAAAATGAATTCTAATTGGAGATGGAGATTTAGTTGGTAATTAAGTCATCAGCCGAATTTAAATCCAAGTGCCTTTCGACTTGGTTGCCATCTAAATTTTTTTAATGCAGATGGCGATTTCCTATTGGTCCGATTTCACGGACTCTGAAGTGTGGAAGCCGCCAGACCTTGCCCAATTAAACACAGTGGTCTCTAGATATTATCGGTTGGGTAGTGGATGGTTCAAATTCGAAATTAAAATTAAGTACTATTTAGTTGGAGATTAAAATTAAAATTAATAAACTAGTTTTGTAAATTAATATTTTTTAATTAAATAAGTCCAAAGTTTGACATAAATTTGTTTGCAAATTAATATGAAAAATTAAATATTTTCTACGATAACATCATAAATAATATATACAAGCTAAAAGACACATATCTAATTATATAGATATAACATGTTCTAACATTAGATATTATAATATATACGTTATAATATTTACATTTAAAGTAATAGTGATGAATATGTAGTATATATACAAATAATGATAAAAGAAAAATATAAAAGTTTACAAAATTAACAAATTTGTAGATGACTTGATATGTGAGTATTTATTAATTTTGTTAACTTTTATATTTGCTTTCATCCTTATCTGTAAATATACTACATATTCATCACTACTGGTTTGAATGTAAGTAATATAACGTATATATTATAATATTTAGTATTAGAATATATTGTATCTATATAATTGGATGTGTGTCTTTTAATTTGTGTATGTTACTTATGATGTTATCGTAGGAAATGCTTGATTTTTCATGTTAGTTTTTAAGCAAATTTATGTCAAAATTTAAACTTATTTATAAATAAAAAATGTTTGAGAGTGTAAATGTATAAATATTAAACTTGTAATTTAAAATTTTAAGTTTTAAAGCCTTCAATATTTTTTTGTAAAATTTTATTTAAAAAATGATAAAAGTTTGGGCTTATTTATAAATAAAAATATTCAAGAGATCTATTTACAAATGTATAAATATTAAACTTATAATTTAAAATTTTAAGTTTTAAAACCTTAATTTTTTTTGCAAAATTTTATTTAAAAAACATAAAATTTGGACTTATTTACAAATAAAAATATTTAAGGAGTTTATTTATAAATGTACAAATATTAAATTTGTACTTTAATTTTTAGTTTTAAAACCTTGAATGTCTTTTTTATAAATGTTTATTTTAAAAATAATAAATTTTGGGCTTATTTATAAATAAAAATATTCAAAAGCTTATTTATAAATGTACAAATATTAAACTTATACTTTAAAATTTTAAGTTTTAAAACCTTCAATGTCTTTTTTATAAAAGTTTATTTTAAAAATAATAAATTTTGGACTTGTTTATAAATAAAAATATTTAAGGGATCTATTTGTAAATATACAACTATGAAACTGAGACTCACACTTTTTTCCGTTTGATAATCTTCACTATCTTTTTTTTTTTGGAAACATTTTATTTAAATTAAAAATAAAAAACAACAAATGCTAAAATGTAGAGTATTTTAAATAACATATTCAAGCGGTGTATTGCTAAATGTAGACAACATATTACCTTTATAATTATTAAATTTTAAATTTTAAGATTTTCGATATCTTTTTTGTAAAATTTTTATTTTAAAAATGATAAAAGTGTGGAGTTATTTAAATACAAATTATTCAGAAGTATATTTTGTAATATATAAATATTAAATTTATAATTTATAATTTTAAGTTTTTAAATTTTCAATGTCCTTTTTGTAAAATTTTATTTAAAAAATAATAAAATTTGGACTATTTATAAATAAAAATATTCAACGGGTCTATTTGTAAATATACAAATATTAACTAGAATTTAATTTTTATGGTGGGTTTTGGTTTGTAAAAAATTAAAAATATGTAAAGGTGTTTTTTATAACGTTTTATTTAACAATATTAAAATGTGGGACGTATTGATAGATAAATATTTAAGGAGTTGGATTTATAAATATACAAAAATAAAAATATACTTTCAACCTTCCTTGCGGGTTTATGTGCCATAATTATGCACGCACCGCGTGGCGGGCGACGCGCCGTTCCCGAATTTTAAGAGTTTTAGTTGTAAAATTATAGAGGGTAAAAATAAAATTTTTTGAAAAAATTTTGATTAAATAAAATTTGTAGGTAAATACTGAAATTATGAAAAAAATTTAGTAAATAAAGTAAATCTTAGAAAATTATAGGTAAAAAAGCTTTTTAATTTAATAATAATATAAAATAAGTAATATTAATTTTATAAAAAATAATTTCGAAAAATTGTGATTGTAATTTTGATTGCAAATCAAATCAAACGGTGGCTCGTTGATTGGTTGGAGACATAAATCCACGTAGAAAGCCAGGCCGTTCCCACAGTTGGGCTGGGCCCAAGTTTGGCACAATGCCATGAGTTGGAGGTGAGCTGCGCGTGGATGTCAATGCCACGTAGGAGAACCGTCATGCATGCCCATCCGCATTCCCAGTCATTACGGTCTGGCCCCTCGTGCCCCCTTCTTTCCTCAAACCTCATTTTCTCTTCAGCACAGCAAAAAGCTCAGCATCAACAAGGTTTCCCAGCACCAGCGCATGATGCGGCCATTTCTTTTCGTTTGCACCGTATTCGGCTTCTACAGCGGTCGGACACCGTCGGGGCCCTTGGATGCCTCAGCCTTCGGTCGTTTCTGCGTCCACGGCTCTCGTTTGGATCAAATCTCTCTATCGGTTGTCACTTTTGGACGAACCTCGGGACGGTCCGAGCGCGTTTGGTTTCCACGTTGGACTCATGCGCTTTTAAGTATCATCGAATTCATAGATTCGGTAAAGTTTAAGTGGTGCGACTTCACGACGAAAACATGGGAACTGGAGGAACCGTGCCTCGATGCGTTCACAGGCCTCCGTGAAAGCATACAAATCCAAACATGGGGTCCAAATTCAAACGAATCGAGTCAAGAAGGTCAAATCAAATGAAAGCCTGGGTCCTAGTCGGTCTTCAAAGTCCGCTATGGTCAAAAGGAGCATGGATCCATATCCTTTTCTTCGTGTTTCAACAGCACAAAGGCTCATCGAACTCGATGGATTCAAATTCCTTGCATCACGCGCATGGCTGCTTCTTTTGCTATGATCATGTTTTCAGATTTCTTGCGGAGCCGAGTTTAAAATTTAGGTTGGGATCCGCGAAACCGAAAAGAAATTCTTCCCGGGACGCTTTTGATAGTTCTTAGTGAACAGTGCAGACAAGAAAGACGAAGAAAAACGGTGATGACAATGAATGGTCAAAAATGCAAGACATTGTTTCGTTGGAGCTCAAGATTAATGTTAACTTCAATATTAAGATTAAAATATAAAAAATAATTTAATTAAATTTTTGTAATTTATTTTTTAAAATAAAATAAAAAATAATTTAATTATTTTTTAAATATTTAAATGATAGGTTCAGTCGGAATAGAATGATTTCAAATCAAATCAAACTATTTACTTCAAATATTTGAAATAGACTTACAAAAAGATATTTAAAATATCAGTTAAAAAAGTGAAGCTTCAGAAGTTGTACTTAATTTAATGCATGCGCTTAGCAGCTCTTAGATAGATAGGCTTTGTGATTAGGTTACGAGCATTTAATTTACGCTAAATGAAAGAGTCGGAGTTAGAAAGCAAAGCATACTCGAATTAAAGGCCAAACGCTAGCTCGTTGCTGTTGTCTGCCTACGAATCTGCGGCACAAGAAGGAGAAAACCCATTGTCCCCGTCTCCATTTGTTCGAAAGTAAATAAAAGTATAAAATAATTTTTTTTTTATTTTTGATTTTTTTAAAAAACAGTTGAAAGTAATTTAATTTTGTCATTTGATTAGATAAAAATATATTTCGAAAATATAATAATTAATATATAAAATATTATTTATTTTAAAATTTTTATACATATTTTTTTAAAAAAAATTATTAATATATGTGATATTATTACTTTATTATAATTTAATATATCATTGAATTTATTTTCAGAAATTATTTAAGATTAAAAAAATGAAAGTTAAGTTTAGCTCATTTTTCACTTACAAATCAAAAGAGATTAAAAAATAAATTGATTTTCAAAAAATTATCTTTGAATAATGAAATACCGAAAGTGAGAAATTATTTGGTTAGTAGAAAATAAAGAGAAGCAGTTGGGAGTGAAATTACTTTCATCTACTTCCAGGTGTTTAGTTGTTCAAAAGTGACTTTTCAGATATCAGATTAGTTTGGATCACTTTTGACCAAAATATAAACATGAATTAAATTTTACTTTCATATATTTTTATCCGAAATAACCTTTGAAAGTAAATCTAATGATATTTTGAATTATAATTATATTAATAATCTCACATATAATAATAATTTTAAAAAAAATTATTTATGAAAGTTTTAAATAAATAGTATCTTACATAATAAAAATTACACCTTCGAAGTATATATTTTTGCCCAAACGACAAAAATAAATTATTTTTAATTATTTTAAAAAATGAATTAGAAGTAAAAAAGAAAAAGACTTTTCCATGCTGTTATTTATTTACGGACAATAGTCTTTAAATAAAAGCGATTTCGCTTTTTAAGAATTTATTTTATTTCATGTCAATCAAATAGCTATTTAACTAAAGTCTAAACTGACTTGATGGGTGCAGTTGACCCGGGAGTTAAAGGTCGGGTTAAAGCAAGGTTTGTGCATTGTACAGGATCGATCCTAGTCAGGTACCACTGAATCGGATCCGCTTTTTCAACCAATATAAAGTTGGTTGGTGGGTTAAGGCAACGAGTCCATACGGGAACGACTCGATTGCAGGGTACGACTCAGTTATATTTAGTAGGACTACAGGACAGAAATTTACATTGGAAGTAAAAGCTTTTTTACCGGATCTTTAACTACAAAGGACGCGAGGCATCATGCTTTAAGAAGCGTAATCATCTCGATAAAATCTGCAGAAAATTATTTTTCTTTTTTTACTCTCGATTTAACCCGAGATCGGAGAATCCTTCGGAGAACTCCCTCGACGATCAGGCCCTGATGAAAAACACATACTACCCTTCAAAAGCTGATATTTAACTAAAGATGCTGCTGTCCTGTAATAAATTAAGTTTGATTCGAAATTAAAATTAAAATCAAAATTAGTAAATTTTTATTATAAATTAATATTTTTTTTAATTAAAATTAATGTTTTAATAATTTAAAATTTATAAATTTATTTAATTTTTTATAATAATTTAATATAATAATAATATATTACAAAAAATATTAATTTTATAATTAAAAATTAAGTCTGAAAAAAAGACTGACCCAGATCAGGACTTAAAAGGTCAAGCTTGTAATTATCACAGCGTCCTCAACGCAATAAACTTAAAGCATGCACGCGTTATGTATACACGCATTTCTTTAGGTAATTAATTCTAAGCAGGAGGATTAAATATTATAATATTAAATACGATAAATTAATTTTAAATCAGACAATTATATAAATAAAATATAGTATATATAGAAAAAAATTATAATCTTCTACTCGCTATATCGACTTAATTTAATATTTTTGAACTCTATCGGTAAGTATTATTAAAATTAATCAGGCAACAAGTAGCGAATTATGTTTTAAATAATTATATTTAACCACTGATGTTTAAATAATATCGTAACTTTTTAAATTTAAAAAAAATAACTTGATTAGTGATGAATAATTATATCACGAGGCGGTATACGGTTGTTGTAGTGCAATGGTTTGGTGTTTGTACTCTCTCTTGATTAGTGTTGTTGTGCATCTATGAGTCTCAGAACATCAGCGGTTATTAGGTGTTTTTTGCTTAATTCCTCGTTCGTGTATACGCTACGTCTGCTGCCCAAGCATCGAATAATACATAAAAGAAACTACCATTCGAGCGAACCATATTGACAGGACGATGTATGTAATTATTCCAAACTAGAGGGAGTTATCTGACTAAATGACTAGAAACAAAGGTACGCAAAATTTGAGCAGAACAATCACTACAGATTGAATGAAGGAACCGCCCAGAAACAAATAACGTTGGGCACAATTTTATATGCACAGCTTTGACATGTGAAAAGCTACAGCAACCATCTGCCGCAATTATTGGAACAGTGCTTGTCCAGTTCTACAGGAATCAGCCAGCAGCGTATTTTTATTGTTCTCACTGTGGATCCTACCGAGCGGATAATTCCAGCTTGGGAAATCTTTCTTATGTCTTTATAAACGTAATTAAAGTTTTTTTTTTTCCTCATTCGTATCGGTGAAAATTTTCTTTTTAAAGTTTTAGAAATTATTTGTTAAACAATTGAATAATGCATCTAACATGTGTGTCATATTCATGAGTCAAAAATCAAATCGCATAAACTGAGGCGCTGAGACCGAAGTTGGGACTTGTCGAGTGCATCTTCTACTGACACTCGAGGAAAGGACTCGGAATAATGAATGGCCTGCGTTTCTATATCTCGGTCCAAATCTTTTTGGCTCTCGAGCTATTAACATT
The DNA here is from genome assembly GCA_005019695.1 of Trichopus zeylanicus subsp. travancoricus. Lineage (NCBI taxonomy): Eukaryota > Viridiplantae > Streptophyta > Magnoliopsida > Dioscoreales > Dioscoreaceae > Trichopus > Trichopus zeylanicus. Next base: position 977,544 of record RXID01011010.1, read on the forward strand.
GCCCGTGAAAAGTTATTCCATCCCCATTCGAAAGAGTCCGATGAAATCTTGAAATCACCTTTGAATTAACTCCATCAAGGAGGAACTCATGTTAGATCTACCGGAGGCTCAAATTTTACACTCCATATATAATTGCATGCATACCAGAATAAAGGGACTCTCTCTTCTTCTCCTCCATTCGTCTTCAATACTTATACCTGCAATCCAAGCCATCCTCTTTTATCTCTTTTCTCCTCATACTCCATTTTATTTTCCTCTGTTCACGAGGAAAGATGTTTTAACTAAGCATCAAATTTCCTTTTTTTTTTTTTTTTTTTGATATTTTCAAGCGAGTAGGTCACGGCGTTACATATGCAGGGGTGGACATTTAAATATGATTGTTTTGTGGGGTTACGTATGCAAATTGGATGAGGTTGTACATGCAAATTTCATTTATTTGGCCGGGGGTGTATATGCATTAAACATGACATTCATAATGGCAGTTGAAGCAGTAGGATGCAGTCAAGTAGAAGAGACGGGACATTGAGCCGGAGGAAAAGGTCCATCATTGGAGCACAAAAACGAAAAATAAATAAAATTGACTAAGCATGCTAACCACGTGCATACTAGGCAACCTCATACTTTTTTTGATTTTCTTTATAAATTTTTAAGGAAATTTTAGATCCCTCAGCTAAAAAAAGTATTTTTTTATAAAAAATATATTGGTAAAATTTTCGGACTCTTATAATTAAAAAACTAAGATACTTCTGTAATATCTGTTAAAATATTTTATACAAAAATTATGAAATTAAAGAAAAATAAGATAAAATCTAACAAAAAATTTCAGTAGCAACTACAAATAAAATATAAGTTACAATTTTGAAGATTTAAATAAAAATTTTATTTTTTCGCATACAGAATATCACTTTTAATGTCTAGAGAAGACATATTCAGTTAAAAGATAAAATAAATATTTTAATTTTTAACTCAATTATAGTTGGTCTTTTTTCGAACCAGCTGGCCCCAAAGGACATGAAACCTCATTAAAAATTAATGAAAAAAATTTATATGTGATTGTAAAAAAAGTAAGAAATCATATATAATTTAACTATTTTTTAGGATTTTATGTAAAAAAAACTCATAAATAAATCGAAAAATAAATCAACAGAAGTGTGTGATAATTTCCGCTGGAATCTTCAGCATTTACAAATTAACCCCTAATATCTATGCAATTGAATTTGCCCCCTACATGGGTAATATTTATTGGCATGACCTATTTTAGCGGATATTTCATTTGGTTAGAGTTCAACAAGATGTACATCCTCATATGTCTTTATTAAATATCCTATTTTTGAATTCATATGATATTATCAAAATACAAATTAATTTTTGAAGTTCTCGTTTTTATTATTTCAATCTACCACATGCTCAAATCATGTGAGAATATATAACCAACTAAAATATAGATGAACATAAAAAAAAAAGTATAAATATGAGGGCTTAATGTGAAAGTAGTAAAATTTTTATGGAGATATTTATAAAATACCCCCTCTAGCAAAAAATGCTGCAAATGCAAATACCTTTTATATTGCGTAGGGTGAGATGAAAGAAGAGATGCTAGTTTCGGAAGAGGCTTGTTCACCGCTTTGATTGCTTCCCTGGTAACACTAGCACTGTGAACAAGCAACTCCTCTCAACAACCGTATCTCTCAATTCCAAGCAACAACCAAGCGAGAAAGTAGGAGACGAGGAGGCTCCGATGGTAGCAGGACTTTCGGGGAGAAAGCATCAAACAACTCAAAACAATAGTACAAGTTTGGATGAGTCTAGATTTAGTTGCATAGCATATCATCTATCTCTTCTCATTCATTTTCCGGGTCAATTTTATTACACATTTTCGGTGACAATTACGATGCTGGTTTATTTAGGTTTTTTATTTTACATTTTGATCTAACATTAACTAATAAATTGACTCATAATTCCACTCCAACGCTTTGTCAAAAGAAAAAAAAGAAGAAGACGATGAATAAAAAAAAAAAAATAATAATAACAACAATCCATTCTGATGAAATTAGGTTGTGTAATTTTATTTTGGATCAGTTGTATATGACTCTTTTAAATCTTAATAAATTACATTTTTTTTATTTTAAAATTAAAAAATTACATATTTCTATTTAAGTTATTAAATATATTGTAAAAATATTCTTGGGTGTTTATTTATCGTTAAATTGAAGAATATTTTAAAAATATTTCGTTTGATGCTATTTGAGATAAACTAAAAAAAATAAAAATACTCATTACTTTATCTGAGACAATGGATTTTTACAAAAATATGATTTTTTTTAAGAGTTATTTGTACATATGATAATTTTATAAGGAGTTTTTTTTGTAATTTTAATTTTTTAAAAAATATGTTTCAACTTTGGTTCAAATTAGCTTTGAAATTGATCCAGATTGATTCCAAATTGATAATAAACCCCTATCAAGTTGTCATCAAAAAATAAAATAAATATACACATATTTTTCTATCATTTTTCTAATTTAAATAATAAAACAAACTTACATACATTTTTCCAAATCTCATTATAAAAAATAAATTATAACTAGTTTGAGAACAGTTAAATAGCAAAATGAACAAATAAAGTCAAATATCTAAAGATTAAGAGCTCTTATTATCATCATTTGCAAATATTGAAGGAATTAAAAAGATCACCTACATTTATAGAGTCATAATTACTGCCCCTTTTTATACATGTTGAAAAGGTCACCTATTTCTATTATTAAGTTGGCATATACTTGACCATACAAACATATGGATAAGCCCCCCTTTTTAGAAATATTTTATTGCCACTCGTATAAATGGATGGTGGATAATATAGAGATACAAACTGAGATCCTTCATCTCTACTCCTGGTCACAATAACAACACATATAGAATAAACTTGAATAAATTAAATAACATATTTGTAGATAACCAAGAGACTAATATATATTGATAACTAAACACATAAAATATACCAAAATTTAGCTAACAGTCAAGATAAGGTTAAGCATAACCAAACATAAGTAAAATGTGTAACAACATGATAAGATAATAGACCACATCTTAAGAAATTAAATAATATATTATGAGCATAAACAAGAAATCAACATATTCTAACAAAATAATCTAAATTTGAGTTTAGCACAAATGGACATTTAATTTAACAACTAAGCACATAGAATACATTGAGCTCAACCAACAATGAAAACAAGGTTAGGTATAACCTAACATAAATAAAATATGCATAATATGATCAAATATTAGGTCATACCATATAGCTATGTAGTCTTAGGTGCTATGAAGTTGATCAATCTGTTCTTAAAATATTACTGGAGGTATTGTAAGGTGTTGTGAACCTTGATTGAGATATCTGCTAAATTAGAAATTACATTGCATAATTTAATGTATAAGTTTAAAATCAACATATAAGAAATTCACAATATCTTGAGTGAATTTTTGAGATTGAGGTATGAAATCAAGTGAAAGTTATTCAATATCTATTGATTCTTATGAGGGTTATTCCTTGAGGAAGAGGTAATGCATAATTAAGTATATTTTTGTGTAGAGAATACTAAAATTTGTTAAGTAGACCAACTTGGTGGTGCTTGAGGTGCTTCTACCTCTTTCTCTCCCTCTTCCTATACCTTCTCCTATATTCTTTCTAACTCTTAGTCCATTATCAACTTAATCAACTTGTACATATCTACTTTTTTTCTTTATTATAATTAAGAGGAGTCTTGCATATTTTCTTATGGTGTCTAGGCTTTCCATATCTTTAATAATAGTAAGTCATTTTGCTTTTCTTCACTTCATGTTTTTCCTTAATCCACTTTTTGTTTGGCCTGCCCAGGGGCCTAAGGATTTTAGACGGCCCAACTGTAAATTTTAGATTAATTGAAAATTACTGTTTCTTATCAATTAGTGTATTTTATTACCATTCCATAATGCTCCTTGTATCCAAAACACATAAATCAAAGGAAAAAGAGAGCTAATTAGTGTCTTACAAAATTCAAAACTTATTATTGAAGAAACATAATAAATGCTTGCATGAATGTTTTGTAGTAATAATGTATAAAAATATCCCATGGAGAATTACATATAGCACAAATAACAGCAGCAGTATGTTCATGAGGTAATCGTTATTTGCCACCTCCTACATGTACAAGTCTTTTGCCCTAGGTCCACCTCGCAATGATCGTATATGGACTAAACCTTTGCCAAGTATCTAATCTCCTCATCACAATGTAAATATCCTTATCTTGACTTATATCCTTCATATACCTCGGAGCCATTGGTACTAGTTTTTTCTTCAAGTTTGAAACCAACCCTTGGCTTAGTCTCATCTTGTTTGCCCACTTGTGCCTTATGGAATCAACTAAGTCAACAATTGACCTCATTTTAGGCTCCATAACCCAAGCATTGTTCTGATATATTATTCATCAAATAATAAAGTCTATACTTCTCACCAAAGTGAGACCTTCTTTATTTTTTGCTAAGTCCCTCCAAGTATCTTGCTAACTTTTGGGAGGTACTCCTCAACTCCAACATAGCATACCTCAAAGAATCACATAAAAAAAAAAGTTAATGAGTAGTTATATAAGATATATTCATATGAATGAGTATTATATGATACTAAGTTCTAATAAAGCATCCTAGAGCCACTCTCTGTGAGTGCTCTTGCATTATTCCATACAAGGCTTTTGAGATTTGCTCTTGGTCATGATTTCTTAAATTTTTTATGCAAATGCTTCATGTAAATTCTATGATTTGCACCATGCATATGCATGGCAAGGGCCTCTACTAATTCCTTCTTCATGTCACTTATGAAAGTTAGCATGCTATGATTCATATCCAGTGCCTTGCCCAATAATTGAATAAATCAAGACCAAGTATTTCTATTTTTATTCTCCACAATAGTAAAAGCAATAGGAAAGAGTCCATTATTTTTATTCAAAGCTACTAAAGATAAACCAGTTCCTAAGTACTTATCCCAAAAGTATCCATCCAACTCTAAGAAGGGTCTATAACTTGCTTTGAATCCTTAAAGAGAAGGGCCAAATAATACAAATAAGCTTTTAAATCTTTTCTCTTCATCCATAAATACTCTATAACGACTAATGGATCTCGTCCTTCAATCTCCACCTTTAATGAAGGTACATACTTGAAGCTTTTTTCTATGCTCTTATGGACAACTTTATTAGTAGACTCAATAGCTTTGTAGCACTTATAATATGAAACCTCTATCTCAAGCTTATTTTTCAAATTTTTTCTAACCTTGGCTTGTCTTTGATCTCAAATGTGATATGATCTACAATCCAAGCTTAGGAAGCCATTGAGTTTTCTGCTTTATTAACACCTGCGCATATGTATTTATTTATTAATTTCTCCATCTGAAAAGTCTTTCTGTTTAGCAACCGAGATGTATGTGCATACCATAGGCAATCCTCTATACAAAATTTGGTAGAAAACCTTAGTTGGATCATTTCTCTTATAGTGAACTTTAAAGCTATTAACAATGAAATAATTTCTTAAAAAAAATCTAAAATCTTCCACGGAGTCATATCTTCTTTCAACCTCAATCCCTTCAACACTTTTGTTACTTGATATGTCATAGTTATAAGTCTCCATGTTGTCAACTTCTACCTTAGAGTTTTCATGTGAGGATGCCTTTGAATAGTATCCATCTACTGAATAACAATCATTAATATATTTTTGTCTTCTACATCCTCTATCTCCCATGTTTCCTCTCTGATGCATCTACATCTTTATCCTCCTCCTCTTCTACATTGTGTGTCTGTCTCCTTGTCTTATTTCAATTCCTAAATGCATCAGGGCCCATGTTCAAAGCCGGTGGATTAGATCTTGTAGCAAATATTTCCAAGTTCTTGGACCATACATAGTTAGCATGGATATGTAATCTATCTCTATTCTTAGTGCAACATAGTTCTTTAGGTTGATATCTGATTTAGAGTAACAAAGACAATGATTGGGTCCAAAAATACTTAGGATATAGCTCTCTACATCTAGCCTAAACTCCTCCAATGATGTATTTTCTAATTTCACAGTAAACTTTTGTCTTCCACACTCATATTTGACTCGTTTAGTTCTCAAAATACATTTCTAAAATCCTTCATCCTTGCGTATAATATGTTAACACACATTTTGTGACTTGTGAATAAAAATAAAGTAATTTATAATTAACTTCATAAAATAATATCAACATAACTTATATAACATAATTGTCGAAAGGTCAAAAACAACTATTTATATTTAGATATAAACCTTGATTACTTAACTTAATTAGAACATGGTTTAACTTATATACACTTTAATTACTTACTAAATTGAACATAAAATTAAAGAGAACATACACAAATGTAATGAATTACTCATAAAAAATTTACAATAAGAAAAATTAATTACTTACTTAATTGAAACATGATTTAACCCCACATAAACTTTAATTACTTGCTAAAATAAACACAAATTAAAAATTCATGCACAACCAGGCCTTCATAACTTATTTATCACTATTCAGTCAAAATTCTAGAGGGAATGATGTGTGATAGCCTCAATAATTAGAGTTGAGCTATTTTATTAAACCCAAAAGGAAGTCAAAGAGCCACTCTAAGTTAAGTTTCTTACCTATGCTCCATAGCTTAGCCACATGTCTCATAGCCTATGGAGGGCTGTTCCAAACCACCTACCTTGGTCAGCTACTATTTTCACTAATAGAAAACTAATTTATGCTGCTATTTGCACAAGAAAAATACTAAATTGAGCTGTTATAGTTTGTTTGAGTTATCATAGCTTGACTCTCATGGACATATTCACATGACATTTTATAATGTGGTCCTGTAGGAGGATAATCATCTCCTGCACCACTCCCTACTCTACCTCTTACTACAAAATAGAGGGAGAAAATGTAAGAATATAAAAACTGAGATAAAATATTTAAATTACTCTTGATATTTTGCCAAATTATAAACTACAGGGGTGTATATAAACCTCTTATCTAGCAACCATTGATATCTCTTGGCCCTCTTCATATTGACAATGTATAGAGAATGTAGTTGGCTAATACTCGATGATTAGAATTTTACTTGTTTTACAGGTCCTTAGCTTGTAATGGAGACTTATAGAGCCATTTGGATAGCATGAGCAGTAGTTGATTCTCCTTACTCTTCTTATATATGTGGTGGTATCACAACATAATTAATTTCCTCATTATCTTACAATAGAGATTAAAGTCAGAATAATTGGGTTGAATCATCTAAATTAAACAAAATAAAATCAAATAAAGAGAGATTTTCGACCTTAGTTGTTTGTTAGAAGGTGTTGATAAAGGGAATCTATTCACATGGCAGTTGCTTCTACATGAGCACAAAGACTAGATGAGATACAAGCGCAGAGAGTAGGAGTAAGAGCAAGATGACGTAGTGATGACTGGTGAGAGAGGGAACCAAGATGGGCTATTGCATGAGTATAATAACGAGCGGAGTGAGAGCCAGACAACATGACTGTCGGGATAGCGAGCGGGATCGAGCATGAGATTGAGACAGTAGATGCTGGCCAAGGGAGTGTTGAGTTTTAGATGTCTCAAACCCGGATTAGAGTTTGAGTTAAAGTAGGAATTCAAAGTTGGATTCAAACTTATGATTGATTTATAATATTAGAAATTATAATTAGAGTAAACCTCAGATTCAATAAGGGTCTATAAATATTATAGTAATACATAGGATTTAGTGGGGGCAGTGCTAATGTTGAACTAGAGAGAAATAGAAAGAATAGAGAGAAGAGAAAGAGAGAGAGAGTCGCCTCTCGTGTACGGGTCTTTCTAGTATTTTTCGGTGGTCTTTCATGGTGGTTTCTCGTGGTGTTCTTTTGGAGATTCTCTCTGAAGGTGGAGGCATTGTCAAAATTTGATAAAAGAGTTTAATTGAGTAAAAAAGAATACAGTCTTTCTTGTAGACTCTTGTAAAATTATTTGATAGTAGATCTCTTATTCCCCTCATGGACGTAACCCGATTTTGGGTGAACCACGTATATCATTGTGTCTTTTCTTGTTAGTTTTCTTTTGTTTTATATTACTTCTCATTTCTTGTATTATTTAAGAATAAGGTGATTTATAAACCTTCCGCTGTGAATCTCAACAATTGAAATAAGAGCTTAGGAGTAAATAACTAAGATGATAAAGTCCTTACTTGAGGTGAAGAAGTTTGTTGGTAAGATAAATTTTGCCTTGTGGCAGAAAAAGATAAAGATCAGGTGAGGTGCAGGAACAGGCTAGTGGCAGTCATAGGAGGGAGCACGAGAGCAGGTTGGCAAAGGGCCACGCAAGGCGTGGGTTGGCCGGAGTGGGAGAGACCGACGAAGGTCTATGTAGGGCTCTTAGTCAATGACGACTGGTGCTCAGATTGGTGGCGGGTGGCCTTTGATGAGGTGCAGCAAGGAGTCTCAATTAAGGCTCAGTATGGCCAAGCAACTGGGAGGTGAAGGCCGATAAGTGCGGGAATAGGACACATGAGTGCGCAGAAGGCGGAGCTCAAGTTGGTGAGATGGGAAGCAACACGGTTATAATTGGGGCTAGTCCTGTAGCAGAGAGGGATACATAGTAAGGCCGTGAGATGGCTAAGGTTGTGCGATAGCGACAGCGAGCCACTTGTAGGTGGCGCAACAACCAGAAGGTAGTGTGATGGTGGCTACACATCAAAGTTGCGTAGCGCCATAACAGTGGAGAAGAGCGAATTTGAGGTTGGCCCGAACTCGCGTCTTGTGATTAGCTTAATAAGCTAGTAGCCAAGGGGGAGGGGTTAGATGAGAGATGATGGCTGAAGTTTTGTGATGATGACATGCTCGAGTTCAAGCCAAGGTAAAGATTGTTGAGTTTTAGGTGTCTCGAAGTCGGAATAGAATTTGAGTTAAAGTAGAAATCCAAAGTTGGATTTAGACTTATGATTGATTTGTAATATTAGAAATTATAATTAGAGTAAAACTTATATTCAATAAGGGTCTATAAATATTCTAATAATACATAGGGTTTAGTGGGGGCAATGCTGAGGTTGAACTAAAGAGAAATAGAGAGAATAGAGAGAATAGAGAGAAGAGAAAGAGAGTGTCGGATCTCGTGTGTGAGTTTTTCTAGTGTTTCTCGGTGGTCTTTTGTGGTGGTTTCTCGTAGTGTTCTCTTGGAGATTCTCTCTGAAGGTGGAGTCCTTACCGAGGCTCGGTGAAAGAGTTTAGTTGAGTAAAAAAGAGTGTAATATTTCTGGTAAATTTTTGTAAAGTCTTTTAATAGTGGATTTCTCGCTCTTCCCATGAGCACAACCTGATTTTGGATGAACTACGTATATCATTGTGTCTTTTCTTATTAATTTTCTTTTATCTTATATTATTTCTCGTTTTTTGTGCTATTTGAGAATAAAGTGATTCATAAAACTTTCGTGGCGAATCCGAACAAGGGAGAACAAAATTATTTATGAGGGGATAGAATTATCAAAATATGACAATTGGAGGGACGAATTTGCAATTATTTATAACGGATGAGTAGATATGGAAATACGCAGAATTCAAGGAGGCATGTGAAAAATCCCAATTTTTGAATAAAAAACGGAGCTCTTATTTATTTGTCTTGAACGCAGACCCAGAAGAACAGGCAATCGGTACGAAAAAAAATTAATAAAGGGAAAGAAGAACTGGAAACAGAAAGAAAAAGAAGGATGGACTCTCCTTTGGGAAACAAATTAAAAGGAAAAAAAAAGAAGGAAATCTCCATTGAATACTATTCTGCTCGTTGCCTCCCGCCACCTCTCTCTCTCTCCTCAGCTTCTTTTGCAGCATTCCTTGCTTCCTTTTCCGGAAAATTCCTGTTCCCACGCTTCTTCTTTCTCTTCTTCTGTTGTCTGCTTTTACTTTCACTTGCAGTAGTTGTTGTTGGTTTTCTTCTTCTTCTTGCATAAGAATAAGTGGGAGGCATTTGTTCGAACAATGGCTGAGAGGTGTGTCAGAACCGCCCCTTCTAATAGAGGAGTTGAGAAGGTTTGTTTTTCACCTTGCTTTTGCTTTCTTTCCTGTTTGGCAAGTTTTCTATTTGTGTTTTTCTGTTTGGTTTTTGAGTTTGATACACAATCGGAGCGTGCTGCTCTGGCAGTTAGAGAACTGAGTATTGGTGAATGCCTAGTAGTGGCTTGGTGTTGTTATAAATGGGATCTGGGTTGCTGATAGTTTAAGTTTGTTGTGATATCTTTGGAATTATTTATCTTATGGAACTGGGTTAGTGGTTGGTAGTGGGCTAGTTTCTAGTGATTTGCCAATTGTTTGTTTCGGTCTTAATGAATTTGGATTTCTGCGGTTTCTTTAATTTTCTCCTTTTGGGGGTTCTATTACTCTTTGAGTAAGAGTGCATTTTCCCAGTTTGCTATTCTTTGAATAGATTTAAATTTTTTCCCTGGAAAATGTCAATTAGAGTTATGCTAACATTGTTGAAGTTATATGAAGCAAAAATCCTATATGGGTTCAGGGAATATGTTGGAGGTTTGGCCTAAGATCCTAATAGGAAGCAATAAACAGCATCTTCTATTGTTGTCCCTTGCATAAATCAAATGCAGAAATTTCTGAAACTGAGTCTGGTATTCTTCTGTATTGTGTGACTTTTACTTTTTTTAGGTTTTCTATATGGAGATACTTTCCCTTTTTTCTAGTATGTAGGCAGGCTGAATTTTTTTGTTATGTGCGAAGGCTCTTGTTGCTCTGAAGAAGGGTGCTCATCTTCTGAAATGTAGAAGGAGAGGGAAGCCCAAGTTTTGTCCTTTCAGACTCTCATCGGTAGGTAGATTTGAAGATCTCTTCGCTCGGTTTAATTAAGCGCTTACTGTATTACAGTTTTTCTTTCTATGGCTTTACTTGTAATTCACATAGAGCAGTGACATGCTTGAATTTTATCATTTGCAGAACTTTGTTAGAAACTTTTATAATCTGTGACATATTTTTTAGTTAATTATTTGTTTCACCTCATTCATGCTAACCCCATTCTCCGTCTTCACAGGATGAAAAAGTTCTAATTTGGTACTCAGGGGAGAAAGAGAAACAATTAAAGTTGAGTTCTGTATCCAAGACGGTGTTTGGCCAAAAGACTGTATGTACAGAAATAATATAGCCCACAGATGGCCAATTAATTCATTACTACTGATTTTAAATTTGATTATGAGTTCTCATTACTGCAGGTAAATTTCTTAAGTCAGCCTCATCCAGGAAAGGAGTCTCAGTCTTTTTCATTAATATATCTTAATGGTGAAAAGTCGCTTGACTTGGTAATTTTGCTCATCACTTCTCTTTGGGTCACCTATTCTCAAGTAAACCATTTTCTGGTCCTTGTCGTACTTAATACCTGATTTTTTTTTTCCATTTTACTTAATTCATGTTTTCTTTTTATTTTTTTCTCTAGATATGCAAAGACAAGGAGCAGGCTGAAACTTGGTTTTTGGGATTGACAGCCCTCCTATATTGGTCTCGTCATCCCAGACCTGTAGCTAACTTGAGAAATCATGGAGATGTGCAAAGTTGCATCAATAGCCCAGTTGGCTGTGCCCGAAGGAGTAACACTCTTGCACTTCTGCAGGAGCCACCAAAGTTCTTAAAGGTTATGAAGAAAGTACTTTTTTAGTTGTATGTTTATATCAACTTGAAATTTTTATGGTGGAAAATATCTTTCGGTGACACCCTGTTACATCTTTTTATACGAGTTAATTATAAACTGCATCCTTTAAATTGGCTTTGGATCTTCAACTTATCATTGCGAATTTGCTTCCAGCAGTTCGCTTACCATCAATCCATCAAAGGTATTTTATCACTGCCATTTCCACTGAAGATAAAATTTGATGATTAGCCATGTCTTGTTAGTTCCTGAGAGCAGTTTCAGCCTTGACACATGATTCGCAAAGATACGAGGCCTTGCAACAGAGAAGTGCTATTAACTTACCTTGTATTGCGTCAAGTACTCTTCGATACCTCCATAAAATTTTCAAAGCTTAAACTCATGTTTGAGGTTCCCACTTGCTTTCTGCTCAATTTAGGAGTTAGTTTAAGAACAAAGCTCAACATTTTTCTAAAGCTTTAAACCTTGAAGATCATCTGCTAACAAATCTAAGCTTCCTTCAATCAATCTGCTTTTCGTCATAAGCTTCCAAATCCTTCTCACCGTGTCCGCTTCTCTTGATAATTATGGCTATAATGAATGTGCTCAACCCTTTGAACTATATCTGAACCCCATTATTAAAATTTACTAACTTTTTTGACATCCTCCTCAGTGTTCAACGGTCTAATCGTCAATTGCCAGACTAATCACCATTTATCTGATCTGGAAATTTTATAAACGACTGACTTACTCAATGAAGTGTGTTGTGATCATGATTGGCATCTTTTCTTTTAGTTTTGTAAATGAAAAGGTTACGATCCTTCTTGCTATCTTCTTTATTTCACATATTCACTACTTACCATTTATCCTTTCTGAAATAATTTTGAAATCTATTTCCTTTGAAGGTGCACAATCCATATGGCAGTCCTGCGCAGTCAATATTACAAAGGTACATTTCGGATAGGGTGTTGGATTCTCCTGATGCAGTCCATTCTTCACGAAAAAAATCTTTGTCAGACATGCAACTGATAGTGGATAAATTGGTACCCCAACCACCCCTTATGGTGCCCCAAAATTTTAAGGATATCAGAGATTTTAATCTAGTAAAGAAACAGATAATGTATAATTCTAACATACAGTTAATAGACAATGACTCTTCTGCCATGGATACCACTGATGTATTGAAAGACGTTTTCATGTGGGGAGAAGGAATAGGAGGGATCTTTGTTTGTGGGTCAACTGGAATAGATCCTGATGAATTGAGCAATGATTCTCTATTGCCCAAATTAATGGAATCAACCAGAGTGCTTGATGTGACGAACATTGCTTGTGGACAAAGACATGGTGCGTTAGTTACCAAACAGGGTGAAGTCTTCTCTTGGGGCGAGGAAAATGGTGGGAGACTTGGGCATAAGGTGAACATGGATGTTCCTTTTCCTAAAGCCGTTGAGTCACTTAACAATGTTTTCATTCAGTCAGTTGCTTGTGGGGCACTGCACACGTGTGCATTGACTAGTTCAGGTGAACTTTATGCTTGGGGTGACATAACTCATGGCATTGGCCTTTCATGTGATGGAAGATCAAGAAGCCAGTGGTTTCCACAAAAAATATCTGGACCATTAGATGGCATACATATATCAAGGGTGGCATGTGGTGAATGGCACACAGCTCTTGTCTCTGCATCAGGGCAGTTATTTACATATGGCGATGGAACATTTGGAGCTCTTGGGCATGGAAATCTACAATGTGTCCTTGAACCAAAAGAAGTTGAATCTTTTACAGGATTATGGGTCAAGTCTGTTGCATGTGGACCATGGCATACTGCTGCTATAGTGGAAGTCATGGGCAGCTTTTTAAAGAACAATGGTGTTGGGGGTAAGTTATTTACCTGGGGCGACAGTGATAAAGGGAAACTAGGTCATGTTGATACGGAGAGAAAGGTATTCCCAGCGTGTGTTGAATCCCTTGTAGACTGTGATTTTCTTCAAGTGTCCTGTGGAAGAATATTAACTGTTGCACTCACTGTTACTGGCATGGTTTTCACCATGGGAAGTGCTGCGAATGGACAATTAGGGAATCCAAGGGCTGAGAATGGTTCTGTTGCATCTGTTGGAGGACTTCTTAAAGCCGAGTTTGTCAAGGAGATCTCGTCGGGTTCATTTCATGTGGCGGCGTTGACAACAAAAGGAAAAGTTTATACTTGGGGTAAAGGTGCAAATGGAAGACTTGGGCTAGGTGATGTTAATGACAGAAACTCTCCAGCATTAGTGGGATCCTTGGAAGGTAGGTATGTGCGCAGCATAGCCTGTGGGTCCAGTTTCACCGCTGCGGTATGTTCTCACAAATATATGTCCGGTAAAGATCAATCTATCTGCAGCGGATGCAAAATGGATTTTGGCTTTACTAGAAAAAAGCACAATTGTTACAACTGTGGGTTTGCATTCTGCCATTCTTGTAGCAGTAAGAAGGCTATGAATGCATCTTTGGCGCCGAATAAGAGTAAGCAGTCGCGTGTTTGTGATCCATGCTTCGTTCAGCTGAGAGCGCGTCTACAGTCTGACGTGAGCACCAAAATTGCCAGTCCAAGGCTAAAGTTTTTGACAAGAAAGGGGTTATCTGAGTCGAAGGCAATCGGCCAAGAAATGTTTCCCATGAGGACAAATATATTTTCCAGAAAGGGTAGTGATGAAACAATTAAATCAATTGAAGAAACAAAGGTGAGCATCCAAGTCAACAACCATCAGAATCAAGGTCCAGCTCCACTATTCAAAGGAAGAATGCAAAGATGGGGGCAGGTCTCATGTCCTCCTCTATTCAGCGGATACACTAGAGTTGTTCCACTTTCCAAAGAAGCAGTCTCTTATGTTTCTCATTCCTATACATGGGAAATGCCAGCTGACACTAGATATTTGCCTCCCAATGCTACCTGCTTGAAACAAGATTTGACTGTTTTAGATAAAATGCTTGCAGAAGAATTGAAGCACCTGCATACCAAGGTAAATACTCCGTTATCCTTTCAGTTGATTATTCCATCTTCTTTTGTTGTTAAACTGTAAATTCTCAATCCATATAGTGAAGAAAAGCGTAACTTTCTGAGTTCTAATATTGTTAATAGAGTTGCGATGAGTATTTTTGTGATCCTAGATGGCTAGGCTCATTTTGTGCCCCCCTGTTTCCTGTGGCCCTGCACTCAAACTGGACGTCGTGAGTTGATGTTTGATGCTTCTTTGACAGGGAAAATTTTTTCAGCAACAGTGCCAAAACAGAAGTCAGGAGCTTCAACATTGTAAACGCAGAATTGAGGAAACTTGGTCATTTGCAAAAGATGAAGCTGCAAAGTGCAAGGCTGCCAAGGATGTTATTAAGGTTCTCACAAATCAGGTTCCCACCCGTAGGCTATCAAGTTCAGATTGATATTGGTATTTGAATATTTTACGTTACTTCACGATTTTAGATCATGTTTCAATGCTTGGTATTTGCTTTTCTGTACGCTTTTTGCAAAAAAATTGCATAGTGTGTTCACCGTCCAACTGCTATTTTTAATTACTGAATCCTGTAACTTTAAGATACCGTTGGGTTCGGAATTAAAGTTAAACTCAAGTTCAAGATTAAAATTAAAGTATAAAAAATAATTTGATCAAATTTTTAGTATTTGGATATTAGTTTGGCTAGTGAATGATTTAAATTTTTTTAAATTTTTATACTCTTAAATATATTATTTATTAAAATTTGAACGAACAAAAATAAAAGTAGTATGATAATTTAATTTTTTTAAAATAAATAAAGATAATATGATCATTTTTTTAATATTTAGATGGTAAATCGGTCAGAACATGATGATTCTGATTCTGATCCTGAACCAAACACACTCTAGAATTACAAAAAATTGAACTTTTTCATAGTTTCAGCAGTTGATATCATAAGAAATTTAGGAGTTTCTCTAGTTGATTATATTATGATATGATTTTTATTAGATGACTATGATTTTATTAGTTAAATAAAATTCTACTACCCAACTCAATACCTCTAACCAAGTGGTGGTTGTAAATAAGAAGAACACGCTATAATGATGATGGTTATGGTTGAGCATCGAGAGTGAGATGATTTAAACATTAAAATCATGTAGAGATAGGTGCAAAATTCTCTATTATCATACAATTATCTCTTTTTTGATCTTTATTTAATTCTAATGATAATTTATAAATAATATATAATGTTTGCTTTATGATTTGATGAAAAATAATATACAAATTGGTTTAAATTTTGATAAATCATAATTAATATTATCATATATCATATTATTGTGATAAATCTCATAAATTATATGAAATGAATTATTTAATTTGATTGTTATGATTTTTAATCTCTTATGAGCTTAAAATTAATTCTTGAGAAATTGCTTTTGAAAGCTTTAGATGGTATTGGAATAATTTATGTGGAGATATGTTTAATTAAATTTAGATTTGAATTTGATATTAGATGAATTCAATTTGATTGAGATAACATTTTGAATTCAACAAAATACTGTGTGCTTGAGCTTGGGTTTAAAATTATTCTAAATTACTTGAGTTTGTATTTTAAATTAAAATTATTATATTTGATCAATTTGAATAAATCTAATTAGTTGTATTGGATGGGTTAAACTAGATTTAAATTACATTGATCATTCGCAGGTTGAAAGTTTGATTTAGTTGAATTAATTTTTAAATTAATTAAATTAGTATTTGGGTTGAAATTTTAATTAATTGAATTAAATTTGATGATGATATACTGAATTGGAGTAGGATTTAATTTGAGAATAAAAGTTGATTAGATTTAGAATGAAGTTAGTATGTAACGATTGAATTACGATTATTGAGATTATACTATTAAATTAAATTATTGTGAAGTTATTTTATTTAATTGGGCTTATATTTGATTTGTGATATGAGAATTTAATTTGTGATTTATAAATTTTGAAAACTTTATTATAAATTTTGGTTAAATGGTTATATTCCTTATTATCAATTAGCTTGGTCTAAGGATTAATATTCAAATTCGGTGCAATTATTTTTAAATTATTTAAGGATTTAGATGTAAAAAAGTTGAAATAAATTGATACATTATTTAAATTGATATGGTGATCTTTATTAATAAAATATTTGATCATAAATTAATAAATTTAGAGCATTATCTGTTATTTTAATTTTAGAGTTAATTTGATTTGGTTGTTTATGACATATGCAAGTTGTAATTAAAGTTTGAGAATTAAATTGCCAAATTGAGAGTCCATATTAGGATTGATTTGTGGTTAAAAGTATTAGAGAATTTTCTATAGATGATTTATTTATTTAATTTAGAATTATGATTTTATATTTTTATTATTTGAGGATTTGATTTATGATCATGTGTTAGTAAAATAGATTAAGTTGCAAATATAACTTTGGATTATATTTTTTGAATGATTTTTATTTTAGTTGGTTGAGAAACAATTCTTTTTTTTTTTTATTGATGAATTTTATATTGTGATTCTCTCTTATTGGTTTTTATTGAACATTGTTCAGTTAATTTTTTTTATGTTATTATATATCTATGATTATTTGTAGTTGATAATGGGATGCAATATAGAACTACCCTATCATTAAGGACAAGTAGACTAGTATTGGTTGAATAATTTTTTTATATAATTAACCGGTTGTCAGACATACCGACTACCGATCTTTAAGATATAGAAGACATATTCAGGTGAACATCATTTACCATTTATAAAAAATACAGATGAATATAATTTTCAGAATATTTTAGGAGGACGGTCACCCCGAGATGGATGTTTTCTTGAAATATTTTTTTGGCATGTATTCCATAAGTTGGCATGCTGATTATCTGGTTACATTGGTGGATCTGATTATATTTTGTTAGCGGTAATGACTCTTGTGATTCTTTTTTATTTTTTGTTATTCTATATTTATGATTGTACTGATATAATTGAAATATATTATTATTAAATTTTTTGATATTTACACCTTTGATTTCTTGCTGAAAGAGAATCCTCTCGAGTGTACTTTTTAGTTCACCCTTTTTTTCTAGAGATATAATTAAGGTTAGTTTAGAGTTGTTTTCTTATGAGTAGTGAGGGCTTATGTTTTTTGTCGGTGAGATTATATTTGTGTATTTTTTAGATTTACTATAATATTTATCTTTGAAAGTTTATAATATTTAACTTATTCTAGTAATTTATATTATTAGATTTGGGGTGTTACAAATTACGTTGTATTATATGATAATTGTTGTATTATATTTAAGTTTTTGACACTGTTTAATTGTGTTGGTTTTGTTCAGATGAATGCATTGTTAGAAAAGATTCCAACAGGAAGACCTGTCAACTCCACAAGATCTGTAGCAGATGTAGTCTATGGTCGAAGTCCTCATCTTCAAACAGAATTGCTAGCACCCAGCGACTCAAAATCAAATGTTGCTAGTAGCTCCTTTTTGTCTTGTGACACCGGGACTGGGAAAGACAGGCAAAATGGTCGGTCATTTCCCCGAACCATTCCAGCCTTGGATTGGTCAGCGGGAACCAGTGGAACATTCAAAAATCAACATAACAAGAGATCAACCGATGGCACAGTTATGTCCAAAGCCGATAGGAAACCCGGTAATACGAATCTATTGAAAGACGAGTGGGTAGAGCAAGATGAGGTTGGTGTATATATGACACTCATTACTTTGCCCAGTGGTCAGAAGGGCCTCAAGCGCATTAGGTTTAGGTAAGTTACTAATGATTTTTTTTTTTTTGGACAAGAAATTACAGTGATTTTTTTTTTCTTTTGTGCAAAAATGTGATTTAGGTCATCTAAGTGGACTATCTGAAAAAAATTGTCATTTGCAGTCGAAAGCATTTTAGCGAGAAAGAAGCAGAACGGTGGTGGAAGGAGAACCAAACTAGAATATGTTCAAAGCATAACATCGAGCGGATTATGACAACGACGAGAAGCAAGACAAGGCAATAATTTTGTTTTTCCTCCGCTAACAATGTTGCAGATTTATTACAGTACACGAGAGTGTACCACGAAAATGCCAAGCAAATTACCTAAGCGCGAAATAAAGGCGATGGAAGGTCAAATACGCTTAATGGCCCATCCTTGTGGTCAATGTCTTTCGTTTGAAATGAGCTATCTGATTTGCCGTTGAAAATGGATTATTTACAGGATCTTGCGATGTAACTATGAAGAATGCGACCACGACAGGTTCGTTTTAGTTTCGACTCACCGGCGAAATGATAATGGCTATTTGAAGCTGTTGAATTGTCTTCTATATTAGTCTCTAGTTTTGATAACTGGCAGGTGTCTACTTATTGACTTGGAGTTTTGAATTCGAGTTTTCATTCGTCGACAGAGGCAGGAATGAAACATCGTATGTGTCTGGAATAGAGTTTAAGTCGTTTACCAATGTGGGCATCGATTTTGTTGTATATTTCTTATATAAGATATGCAGGATTACACGGGCCAAAAACATGTAAATTGGTGGTAGAGCTTGGAACTGGTTTTTAAGCAGGAAAGATTCTACCCTGAGAAATGGGAAGTAGTGACAGAACAAAAATAATGAACACAAACTTGTAAAGTGAATCCTACTGCATAACATAAAGAATTTTTGCTTGGGAAAATTCTTTATAACCCCGTCATTTTTTTATCCGATTGTGTCCAATTCTTTTTTTTTTTTTTTTCTTTTTAAGTGTACTTTTCAAAAATTCTTCCGTTTCAGGCTTAATGTGCCACCTGACGTGACTAGGTTTGATTTTTCAGAATCTTGCACCAGTCTACATGTGAAAAAAGATACTTGATCGCACCCTTTGTGAAGGAATTCTAGACCAGAACCTTCTCTTTCCTTCCATCGCTGATCTCCTTCTCATCTCCATCTCTCCGTTATTTTTGTTCCGCTTGTTTCCGTGCCTACTCCCCAGTCATTTTCTCCTTATTGTTTGTCTCTGTTGTTCTCATTACGACATTGTTTTATTAGAGTGATCTCTTTTACCGTCTTCTACTTTCGTTTCGATTTATTTCGTAGGTATTTTTTGTAATTTGGCACCGCTACTTCTCATCCGACTCTCCTTCACCGTATCACTCCAATTTTTTTTCACCACCTCCGATGTTGCTCATGGATATGTGATCACTTTTTAGCCTCATTTTTAACCTTAAAGTCCTACGGCCCGTTTGGAACGGGATCAAAGTCAATGTCAAGGTCAAAAAAATGAGTAAAGTGTAAAACGCTAATGCGATCAAATAAATCTTGTTTGGTTACTGATCTGGCTAGCAAATGGTTAAAATTTTTTATGGACAAAAATGCTCTCCGGTGAGTACTGTTCATTTTCTTCACGAGACCCACGACGTCGCCGGCCGAGCTCGCGCGGACAGCTCGGGTGCGGAGTTCGCCGACTGAGCTCGAGCGCGGAGCTCGCCGGCTGAGCTTGCGCGGACAGTGATGGCGGAGATTGGGGTGGTGATGGCGGAGACGGCGTCTGCTGGAAGAGGATGGGGCGGTGATGGCCGATACGGCGTCTATTGCGTGGCAAGGAGAAGATGAACAGTTGGCGAGATTCGAGGAGATCTCGGAGGGGAAGGACGGTTGTGATTGCGAGAATGATGGAGAGCATGAGGTGGTGGGTCGAGTGCAAGACGTCGGCGTCGACTGCGGTGAAGGATGTGTGTGTGCTGGAAGTGGATGGGGCGGTGATGGCGGAGATGGCGTCTGCTACACGGCGAGGAGAAAATTTTCATACTTTGTGATATCCCCAAAGTTGGGATTTCGTTGTGTTAAACATGTACCAATTTCGCAATTCTAACAGAAATTGGGAAAGGAGTAGGTTTCATTTTTTGATTTAGATTCCTAACATTTGCAGTGGGTTTTTTTCTGCATAATCTCTGCATTAATTTGCATTAATATCTGTATTTTATTTATCGTATTATATTGTACTTACCTAATGCAAGTTGCAGTTGATGGTGCTTCCTATGGAAAATGCGTATTCAAATATGATAAAAGTATTGTAACTTCAATTGGACCATTTATGTAAAATACCATCTTTTGTATCTGCCATTCAGCATGCTAAGCTTCTGCTTGGAAGATTTCATGGCAAAAAACCTCTTGTAAGTGATTGTGTCTCTTGCATTTCACAGCACAGCAGCTTATACATTAGAGAAAAGGAGACTCCAAATACTACAACAATAATTAACGGTGCTAATTAACAAGAAATAGCGAGTATTGTCTGAAAAACACAATATATATTATTGTCAGATATATATAATAATTTTGAAAGACACCGGAAACAACGAGTACTGTCTGCAAAATTCTGGGTTCAAAATAAAGCATCAGCAAGTACTTCTTCAGCTACACGTGCGACTGCTTCGCTGTGCAAAAATACAACATTATTCTCTGCAAGTAAATAAAAGGTGGAAAAATTATTAATATGATGTTAGAAAATTATGTAAATTATACTTACACTTTTATATCAAAAAAAGTAAACTATCATTTACGCTTTCCACAGAGCTGCAGTTATTTTATTCCGAAGTATTTCCCCATATCGCACTTCACGTTATGATATACGGATGTTGGGTTCAGATGTTTCATTGTGTACTCCCGGAAATTCTCCAGTGCTATCATCAACCCCTTCTTTAGCCCTGCAGTCGTGAAACAGTTGGTCCTCACCGTAATTCTTACGTATAAAATTATGTAACACAGTACAAGTCACCACTATAGCACATTGTATTTCATAAGGATATAGTTGTATTTTGCGTAATATTTGAAATCGTTGCTTAAATATGCCAAATGTCCTCTCCACACAATTTCTCAAACTGACGTGCATATGATTAAATTTGTCTCTCGGATTCCGATATCGGACTCGACCTTGACCAAATTGTCCAATGTGGTACCGCTCATTTCGAAATGGTGCGAGAAATTTGTTAGTATTGGTATACTCGACATCCACCAGATAGTATTTACCTAAAATAAACTATGATTATCATTACGAACATTATCATTAGTCTTTAAAGAAAAGCAAAATTATGAGTTTCACCTTCGGGGACAAAGAAATCGCCTCGGCTTAAACATTCTTGTAAGATTCGTGCATCTGCCGCAGATCCCTCCCAACCGCTACAAACGAACAAAAATTCCATATCAAAAGAGACAACCGCCATAACATTTTGTGTAAGCAACCCATGACGGTCTCCAAATGGAAGTTGCATTTCTCGACTCACAATCACGGTATATGTGTGCCATCTATAGTCCCGAGTGCATCCTACAAAGAAACACATAATATGTTAGAATATATGTTGGTATTACTTAGAGAATATTATAGAAACTTATCTCACCTTGAAAAAGGAATACGCTTCTCCTCGATTAAGAATTGCGGGATGGACTGGAGCATCATGAAGCGACAATTGTATGTAATCATTTTTTAGAGATAATACCTTCCAAGACTTTATGAAAGTATTTACTTATAGTCTCTGCAGAGTGTTGGAATGCCAGCTGCAAGTCTCTGTTAGATGCTCCACGAGTAATGGAGTAAAGAAAAATTCCTACTTGTAATTCAGCTGATACATGAGCTGTATGCATGATACTTCCTCGCTCAACAAGTATTCTAGTGTGCAGTAGAAACACTTGCGGCACAAGTCTAAAGGTCTGGAAAAAATGAGCTTCATTACCTAGTAAGTCGTACATAAACTCCATTTCAATAAACGATCGATTATTTAGTGGACGGGGTGCTCTTCTCGCAGAGGTTGAGGAGTCTTCAAAATAAGCGAAAATGTCATCTTCGATTTGCAACTCTACTTCTTTCTCTACATCATCAACAATGTCGTCGTAATTAAACATATTAGTGTTACAAAGAAGAATGAAGTTGTGTTATAGCATCGGCAATAAGGTCGCTTTATATATAGAGATCGACTTGAGTCGTCAGAGTAATAAATCTTGTCCGATTGATCGGACGTGTCGTCCTGATGTTATAGAGATGAACTATTGACGTCAGAGTGATAAATCATATCTGATTGATATGACGGGTCGTCTTGTTGTTACCGAAATGAACTGTTGACGTCAGAGTGATAAATCTTGTCCGATTGATCAGACGTGTTGTCCTGATGTTACAGAGATGAACTGTTGATGTCAGAGTGATACGTCGTGTCTGATTAATATGATGGGTTATCTTGATGTTACCGAGATGAACTGTTGACGTCAGGGTGATAAATCATATCTGATTGATAGGATATGTCGTCCTGATGTTATGGAGATGAACTGTTGTCATCAGAGTGATAAATCATGTCTGATTGATATGACGAGTCATCTTCATGTTACAGGGATGAACTGTTGACGTCAGAGTAATAAATCATGTCTGATTGATAGGACGGGTCGTCTTGATGTTACGAAGATGAACTGTTGACGTCAGAGTGATAAATCTTGTCTGATTGATATTAAATTTATCCTGATGTTATGGAGATGAACTGTTGACGTCAGAGTAATAAATCATGTCTGATTGATAGGATGAGTCGTCCTGATGTTACAGAGATGAACTATTGACGTCAGAGTGATAAATCATGTCTGATTGATAGGACCTATCGTCCTGATGTTACGGAGATAAACTATTGACGTCAGAGTGATACGTCATGTCTAATTGATAGGACATGTCGTCTTGATGTTACAGAGATAAACTGTTGACGTCAGAGTGATACCTACCTCCCACGCCATTTCGGACTTGGTGCCAGCTCAACGTAAACTTTGTCTGCAAGCGAGAAGGAACACCCTCCAATTTTAGTCTCCTTTCCGGCTTTGAAAATTTTAAATTTGTTTAGATGTACGATGTGAGTCCCTCGTAGTCAATGTCCGCCATAAGAATTAAATAGAGGTAAGTTGAGATTATAAAGAAGAAATTTGCGGCAAATATACCCCCTGTAAGATTGCTTAACTGCAAAAATATTCCCCTAAATTTTGTCATTGCATGTATCCCCTTCCAAAACAAAAATATAATTAATCATGAGCTGACCATAAACATCATAAACATATTCACAATCCCATTTGATTTTTGGTAAAGCACGTACCAACAAAAATCAATACAACCTAAGCATCAGCTAGCATAAATTATGTTAATTAAATTGTACAGCATGTGATATACTACACAAACCCATGTGATATCAGCATGTGATATAGTACAAAAACCCATGTTTCACAGTCACAAATCAGACAAGCATAGTTTCACCTCAATTACAATTAATCACAGAAGCACATCCTCAGTCACAAATGACACAATGTCATCTTCAAAATCGGGAAGCACACATCTCCTTGACCTGGATCATGGACTCCATGGAATTTGATCCTGAAACTGGCCGCAACAATGCATACTTCTTATGGAGGGTTATGCTTTTGTCAAGACCTTCCTTTCCTTCTTGTCCTTCCCTTGATTAGCACCAGCCTTGCTTGCCTTTGCTGATGCATTTCCTTTCTTCCTCTTCACCTATAAACAATTAAAAACTTAGAAACGAAGCTTATACAAGGCAGAAATGGATAATAAAGCTCAAATTAAAAGTTCATTTGCAGAAAATTGCAATTAAGACCTACTCGTACATTATCCCATCATATAACAGCCTATTCGGAGTTATCTGAGATTTGAGGGCACGACAGACGAGATTTACTTAACTGTGCCTTACTCCGTTTTATATCATATTCTTCTATTTGCCTCTCAGCCCATAATTTCAGCCCAAACAAATCCTCCTCTAGCAGAAAATATTCCTGATTATGTGTCTCTTTCAGACATTCAGCACATTTAAACCTGTCTGAAGTGTTAATAAAAGTAAGGCTGAACAACTTGGCCATGCACTTTTTAAATGTCTCACTCGCAACAACTCTTTCACTATACTTTTTGTCCATAACCTGCATCCACTTGTCCAAAGACTCCGGAGTCGCAGTTTGGCCAGAATTGCTCCTAATACTTTTCAGGAACTCTCCACTACATCTCCTGCTATTTTTTATACTGCTGCGATCAAATCCTTCAAAAGAGCGTTTCCCACGTGTCACAGAAGTAGGGTTCTCATCAGGAAATAACCTCCGAGCGAGACGACTGTATGGATCGTCGTCAACCTCAGTGTTGTTTTGCATCGCTGGTGAGGCGCTCGAATCGGATCCCTCTTCTGCTGTAGGTGGCTCTGAAGGTGCACTTCTCGATGATAGCATCCACCTTTCTGTCGCAATTGAGCTCTTCACCATTAGTTCTACATCAAAAAACTAAGGAAACCCAATGATCCAAGCATTTTCGTATTGTGGGTTGTGCTGCCAAAAAGAAAAAAATGTTAGACATAAAATTAGGGTTTGTATTCCGAAAGTTACAATGTAAAATGTAAAACATACCATAAAGAAATCTCTCATTACTCCCGGATCTCCTGCTGTTGGCCTATGCATGTCATAATCCCACGTCCATCCACTCTTGTTCTTCATAAACTGAAATTCATTATACCTTTCTTTCAGTCTCTTCCATCTGTACCTCAATTGCTCTGCATCTCGTACCATGACAGATAATTCATTTAATTTCTGCACAACTTTATTCCAAGATTGCTTTCTGAAATTACCACCCTTGTTCCTTCCATCAACGTGTTCCTCCAATAGCAACCGAACAAGTAAAGTGTCCTCATCAGTGGTCCAATTTGGGGCGCGTCCAGCCTTGTTAGAAGACTGTCCAGCTTACCGAGTTGATTTTCCCTTTCCTTGTGTTCAAGGACTTCGCCGAACTGGTGGATTGTGAGCATCCATTCCAGTAGTAAAATCTAAACAAGTACATAATTCAACCCAAGTAAATATGTAGAGTATGATTTTTGGCATTATTCCAGAATAGTTAGAAAAATGCATCTTTAACATTGCCCTCTATATTCATCACAATAACAACATGGTTATATATGAGCGTTTATGTTAACCTTGAAATGAGAAAAACTATCAGGTTGCATAAGCTGAGGTGTATACATGCAAAAGTATGAGACAATATGGGTGATGTGGACATTGTAATTTCTGAGACTCTTGATAAGTGATTTCAGTCTGTACCAGAATGTTGCTATTGTTATGAAAATCACTTGATCGAATGCATGTTAATAAGCAACTATAAATTTAAAATGTTTTTTTCTCCTAATGCTGTAGATTTTAGGCTCCTACATACATGACGAAGTTATTGGAATAAGTATGATCCATATTAAAGACAAAAAGATTGAGAAGAACCACTTAATTAATTATATGTTGTCGGCGGGGAAGGAGGGGACTCCTGCGGCGTCCGCTGCGACGTTGGCGGGGAAGGAGGAGACTCGTGTGGCGTCCACTGCGTCATCGACGGGGAAGGAGGAGACTAGTGCAGCGTCTGCTGTGTTGTCGGCGGGGAAGGAGAACACTCATGCGACGTCTGCTGCGTCATCGGCAGGGAAGGAGGAGACTCGTGTGGTGACTGCTGCATCGTCGGCGGGGAAGGAGGAGACTCGTGCGGAGTCTGCTGCGTCATCAGCGGGGAAGGAGGATACTCGTGCTGCGTCTGCTGCATCGTCGGCGGGGAAGGAGGAGACTCGTGCGGCGACTGCTGCGTCGTCGGCAGGGAAGGAGGCAACTTGTGCGGCGACTGCTGCATCGTCGGCGGGGAAGGAGGAGACTCGTGCGACGTCTGTTGCATCATCGGCGGGGAAGGAGGAGACTCGTGCGGCGTCTGCTGCATCGTTAGCGGGGAAGGAGGGGACTCGTGCGGCATCTACTGCGTCATCGGTGGGGAAGGAGGAGACTCGTGCGGCATCTGCTGCGTCATCGGCGGGGAAGGAGAAGACTCGTGCGGCATCTGCTGCGTCGTCGACAGGGAAGGAGGAGACTCGTGCGGCGTCTGCTGTGTCGTCGGCGGGGAAGGAGGAGACTCGCGCGGCGTCTGCTGCATCGTCGGTGGGGAAGGAGGAGACTCGTGCGACGTCTGCTGCGTCGTCGGCGGGGAAGGAGGGGGCTCGTGCGGCGTCCGCTGCGTCGTCGGCGAGAAAAGAGGGGACTCGTGCGGCGTCTGCTGCGTCGTCGGCGGGGAAGGAAGAGACTCGTGCGGCGACTACTGCGTCGTAGGTGGGGAAGGGGGACACTCGTGCGGTGTCTGCTGTGTCATCGACTGGGAAGGAGGAGACTCGTACGGCGACTGCTACGTCGTTGGCGGGGATGGGGGACACTCGTGCGGCGTCTGCTGTGTCATCGGTGGGGAACGAGGAGACTCGTGCGGCAACTGCTGCATCGTCGGCAGGGAAGGAGGAGACTCGTGCGGCGACTGCTGCGTCGTCGGTGGGGAAGGGGGACACTTGTGCGTCGTCTGCTGCGTCTTCAGCGGGGAACGAGGAGACTCGTGCGACGTCTGCTGCGTCATCGACGGGGAAGGAGGAGACTCGTGCAGCGACTGCTGCGTCGTCGGTGGGGAAGGGGGACACTCGTGTGGTGTCTGTTGCGTCGTTGGCAGGGAAGGAGGAGACTCGTGCGGCGTTTTCTATGTCGTCGGCGAGGAAGGAGGAGACTCGTTCGGCATCGGCTGCGTCGTCGGCAGTGAAGGAGGAGACTCGTGCGGCGACTGCTGCGTCGTAGGCGGGGAAGGGGGAGACTCATGCGGTGTCTGCTGCGTTGGCGGCGGCGATCGTGCTCTGCTGCGTGTTGGGCCGGCAACTTTTTTTTTTTTTTTTTGGGGGGGGGGGCGGGGGAAATATATACTTAGGGTTTTGTGGCTGAGTCGATTTGGGTCGTTGGATCGAGATCCGACGGTTCAGATGAACCGAGGGCATTTTAGTCAAATCCTTGTTATAATTTAAATGAATTAAATAATATTAGTGCGGTTAAATTTTTGGTGTTTGGAAGATAGTCTAGTCAGGGCGAGGTCACCCTAGTCCTGACCCCGTTCCAAACGATCCCCTAACGGCTCATTTGGATTAATTCTGGATTCGAAATTGGGTGAATTGTCAATTTAACCAATTTCGAGAAATTAGGGAAATTGATTGAATTGATAAATTATGGTGTTTGAATGTACTTTTATAGTAAAGAAAAGGAATTGTCAATTCACTCAATTTCGTGAATTCGGTTGTTTAGAATGTAAATAGAAATGAACGAATTCCGTCAATTCTTGAAACTTCGGTGTTTGATTGGATTTGAAATTGGAGATATGATCACCCAATTCTTAATAGGTGAGATTATCTCTATTTTTTAACTTTATCTATATTTAATTTTAAAATAAATATAAATATTAAATTAGTAAATTACTTATACATATTTTTGTGGTTAAAAAAATAAATAATATTAGAATTGCATATTTATAATATCTAAATTTTTTTTAAAAAATAGGATAATTAATTTAAACAATATTCAATAAATAAAATAATTTTTAAGATAGAAGTAGCTAATTTGTAGGTATCAAAATTTATAGGCATCAACATATAATATAAAATAGATTCACATATAACATATAATATATATACATACAATCGATCTATAAAACGCAATATACAATTTAGAGATAGACACATAGTCAATTTTTAAAAAGAGAATGCAACATATGCATATAGAATCATAATATGTAGAATATAAAATAGATAGTTATAGTATATAAAAAGTTACAATATACCAAAGTTAATAATTAAGCTTCATCATTAGCATAGATAAAGTCAATAAGTTCAAAATATATTTGTAATAAAATGTCATATTACAACTGCCGATCGAGAAATTCTTACAACCATTCAACCATAGTATCGTCATCCATGCCTTTCACGAAAGTCATGCCATTGGCATCATCACCATCTAAGTGCCTATAGGTAATCTTCAAGAATGATATAGGAAAATGTCATTTGAATCGAATTAGTATGGAGTACAAAATTTTCTTTCACGAATCCCTCGAAACTGATTTAATGGCACATGTAACCTCGCACACGCCCTCCATCAACTTTGCAACTAGTTCATCGTTCAACGTGTTCCCCTTCCATTTTTGTACCTTGGAGCTATTACGAGAACTAGTTGCTTATGCATTGCCTTTAGAGTTGGTTGTGACATTGTTTCCTATCCGAGCTGTGTATGTGCTTTGTCTAGAATCACTAGGAGCATCAGAATCATCATCCCATGCTGTTTGTTGCTTTTCCACCTCTACATCTCTACTTGGCTCCCCTCCAAAATCATCTTAGCATGATTTTGCCATACTACCAGTAGTAGAATCCATTCCATATATAAGGAGCAACTCATCATACAATGGAATTGGCTTGTTTAGGAATTGATCAGAGTATTTAACCTTCTGCATAATTTATTTTGACAAAGATAATTTTGTAATTTTGTAAAATAAATTTTTATTTTAACTTACACTTTTGATGTTGAGATATACTTGTCCAATGACAGTGATCATCTTATCAATGTCATTCCAACCCACCCCGCTGTAGTCCCTTAGCTTGTTGATTATCGTTGCATACTTCTTCAAGGTTCTATAATGACCATCAACATTGTCAGCAGTAAAATTACTATTGAATTGGTCATTAACAGTAGTAGCAGTTGCCACGAATACAGGTTGCTTGAAACCCTCATCCTGCTTTAGCTTGACATGACTTGCTCGATAAGGAATCTAATGAGAAACTAAGATTCCTTCTTTGATCAAATCTTGTGAGATTTATGTGTTCTTGATAATTTTGCTTTCTGTATTCCTTCAGCATTCTCTTGTGTCTCAGCAACAACAAGACTCAAATCTTGACTCATTGAGTCAGTCATCGACTGGGAGTCAACATCTTCAAGATTGAAAAACTCCATCCCTTACAAAAAAAAAAACAAATTTTTCAGCAAATAAAGATATATAGAATTATAACAAATAGTAATACCAATAACAAGTAACAATCGAGTGTCAAATAAATTATTATAGAAAGTTTAAAACATAGATAATATAATAAAACACATGTTCACATAAAGAAGAAGCTTAGTTATTATTGTAATCCTCCCACATCTCAGTGGTTAATTGATTACTCAACTAAATCAACTTCTGGTTCTCTTCTTGTTGCTCGCTGAGGGTGGAACCTGTATACAATGGCTCCTCTTCTTCATTAAAACTTTCTTCATCTTCATCTAATATCGATTCTATAGGTTTCTTGTTCAACAATTCATCATAAGGATTAACTGTAAGGATATAGTTGTGTAAGACACAACATGCCAAAACCAAATCAACCTGAGTGCTAAATGGAAAAAATGGAGTCTCAACCAGTATGCTGAATCAGTTCTTCAATATACAAAAAACATGTTCAATTTTGAACCTTAATGATGTATGTCGGTAATTAAATAACTCCTTTGTATTTTGTGGTGTACGTCCGATATGTTTTTTCATATAGTACCTGACACCTCTATATGGTGCTATAAAACCAGCCATTATCATATAGCCAGCATCAATGAGATAGTATTTGCCTGAAACCAACATAATACGATCAAAATAAAATCCAGTCAAATGTCAAACTATTTATAACTTACAAATCTTACCTTCTATTTGTTTCAGTCCACTGGGGGCAAGTTAGATAATAACATCTTTCAGAATAGCAAAGTCATTTGTCGATCCCTTCCAACCAGCCAAGACATAAAGAGACCTAAGTTCAACATCAGTTGTTGCTAGTACATTTTGTGTAATACCCCTGCGCCCTCAAAAACGTGCTACCATGTTAGATGAAACTTTTGTAGGAATATGCATTCCATCAACCAAACTAATGCAATCCTATATTGTATAAATAGTAAAAAATAAAACATATATTTTATTTCTGACAGAAACAAACCATTATCAATAACATACTTTAAAGCACGGATAGTAATTAGGATTATTCAATATTACTGTATTGGTTGAGGAGACTGCCAGAGACATTAATTCATCTTGAATTTCATATACAGCTCGCAAGCACATGTTAAATTATCGACTAATTGTCTCACCCGAACGCAGAAACACTATCTTCATACTCCTGTTCCTTAAATGAAAACCAATATAATGCAAAAATATTGCAAGTTGTTCCTCAACAGTTATATATCATGTATCATGCAAAAGATTGCAGTCCCTTAACATGTTGATCAAATTTAAAAATATTGTAAGATCCATCCTCAAGTACTCCCGACAATTACTTCTCCCGCCACGTAGCATATGCTCAAACACACCTCTCCTAAGCATCTCTTTATTGACAATCGATTCAATACATAAACGAGCACTTTTTCTTCTCGTTAATAATTGAATTATGATATACACAACTACTATAACAATAAAGCCACCAGCTTGAATGTTTAGCAATTTTAAGTCCTCATCATCATCCATTGATTGAAATTATTAAACAATAATAAATTTAAGTTTAACATACACATGCTTATTATCAAATTTATATCAAGTAAAAAAGACATTATAGATTAGGAGCTAAAGACATAATTATAGTTAAAACTAAACATATATGGATTTACAATGCTAAAATGAATCCATGCACAACTACTTTTCGAAATCATGAACTTACATGAACTGAACCTAACCAATTTTAATACATAAATATTTTCTAAAGTCATGAACATTTTACTAAAATAAGTCGAATACTCTTGGATCGGCGCAGATTAGAGATGGAGAAAACTAAGAAGAATATAGGATTAGTACTTGGAGCTCGGCACCTGCTCCAATCTCTGGTGAGGATGGTTGCTGCGATCACGGGGGGAATGCTTGCTGTAGAGGATCAACGTGGATCAGAGATTGAAGATTGGAGATGGGGAAAAATGAGAAGAATATAGGATGCAGTACCTGGAGCTAGGCGCCTGCTCCGATCTCCGGCGAGGATGGCTGCTGCGATCACAGGGGGAATGCTTGCTGTATAGGATCAATGCAGATCAGAGACTAAAGATGGGATATGGGGAAAAAAATGAGAAGAATATAGGATGCACAGTAGAGTAGCACAACAGAGCAGCTCGGGACGGTGAAGATGGAGAAGAAGCTTAGGACAGTGATGCACAGTGAAGATGATCGTTGTCGGGGATGGTAATGCGTGGTGAAGACGATCGCTGCCGAGGACGGCGATGCGCGATGAAGACAGCACAGTAGAGCAGCTCAGGATGGGGTAGGGAAGACGATCGCTATCGGAGACGGTGACTTGCGGTGAAGACAACACAATAGAGTAGCTTGGGATGGAGCGATGAAGACGATCGCTGACGGGGACGGTAATGCGCAGTGAAGACAGCACAACAGAGTAGCTCAGGACGGAGCGGTGAAGATAATTGCTGTCGGGGACGATGACGTGTTGTGAAGACAGCACAATAGAGTAGTTTGGGATGGAGCGGTGAAGACGATCGCTGCCGGGGACGGTGACGTGCAGTGAAGACAACACAATAGAGTAGCTCGGGATGGAGCGGTGAAGACGATCGATGCCGGGGACGGTGACGTGCGGTGAAGACAGCATAGCAGAGCAGCTCGGGATGGAGCGGTGAAGACGATCGCTATCGAGGATGGTGACACGCGGTGAAGACAACACAGTAGAGCAGCTGGGGACGAAGCGGTGAAGACGATCGCCGCTGGGGACGGTGACGCGCGGTGAAGACAGCACAACAGAGCAACTCGGGACGAAGCGGTGAAGATGATCGCTGCCGAGGATGGTGATGCGCTATAAAGACAGCACAACAGAGCAGCTCGGGACAGAGTGGTGAAGATGATCGTTGTCAGGGACGGTGATGTCGGTGAAGACAACACATCAGAGTAGCTTGGGACGAAAAAGACGAAGAAGTTCGGGACGGTGATGGGAATAAAGGCTGGAATTAGGACACAAATTCTCGATTCCTTGCCTATTTGACGGGGGAATTACTGTTCCCATGTATTGGTGGGACCCACCAAATTTCGTCCTGAATTGCGAATTCCAAATTTCGTCGACCATAATTCAAACAAGTAATTCGAAATTATTGGAATTGTGAATTCACCCAATTTCAGATTTTATATTGACTTCTAAACACTGGAATTAAGGGAATTAGATCTCGAATTCCCTCAATTCCTTCAATTCGGACTGTTTGGAATTGATCCAAACAGCTCCTAAACCAATCTTGAATAGGTGATTTTTTATTCCTTTCACTTGCAAATGGATATTAGTCACTTTGTTTTAGATATTAAAGTTACTTATATCTAAGGTATAATGTAGTTATTTTTCTACACATACATATATATTTTTGGTTTCGATTATTATTAATTATAGACTTGTGATTTTCTCCTGATATTCAAGTATAGAAAGACTAGGAGGTTTATGAACATGATGTATTCACTCTTTAATTATAATATATTTACCTAAGTATTCATATTTGAAACACAGCATATTCAACCTTTAGTTGTGTAAATATGTTATACACTAAAGGTGCTCATGCCTGGTATATATTGTATTTATTTTTTATGCATATAGGTTTATTTTTGTGTATAAGAATGATGACTGAAATTGAAAGGTATTGGAAGAAGATCATAGTTTGGTAAAAAAAATTAAGACTGATGACTGAAATTAAAGCTGACGAAGAAAATCAAAAAAGAAAATCAATGAAGGAAGGGTGCGGTGGTAAAGGAGAGTTAAAGGAATGATGAGGCCAAGTCATAAAAAATGCTAATGGAATAAATCAAAATCAAATAAAAAGACAGTAAAAAAGAGTAGAAAAAGGAGTGATTTGGTGAATGAAAAATTAAAAAAAAGAAGATATAATAAAAGAGAGTCTGAAGAGAAGTGGTGCCCTCAAAATAGAAAAAATATTAACAAAATAAATTAAAACCGAAAGAGGAGGTAATTAAGGGAATTGCTACGAAAAAGAAATTGCGGTAATAAAAAACAACCGAGATGCGAACAGCAGAAAGGAAAAAAAGACACGAGCATTGTCAGAGAGCACCACGAGGACAACGGAGAGGAGAATAATGAGTAGATGAAAATGTGAAGAATATCGGAGGGGAAAGAGATCAAAATTTTTGTCTAAATCTCTCCCCAAATGACGCCATCATCAGTTTTTGACCTTTTCTTCGCACAAAAAATAGAGATAAGATTGAGTTGGAAAACTAGTCCAATCGATCACATGTGACACATTGGTGTGAAACCAAAGAGCTTTTGAAAAGTACGGAATAAAAGAAAAAAAATTTAAACTTGGGTTGAATCAAATAAAAGAATTTGCATCGAGCTTTCTTCGTCGGGCAGAACCAGGGCGACGATCCGGTGCCGACGGCAACCAGAAAAATTTGCATACTGATGACCAAAACATTGGTGCCTTGATTCGCACTAATAACACATGTTAAAACGCGTATTTTCACACGATTCACACACTTTGAGATCAAATGTTCACGTGATACAATTAATAAAAAAAGTCAAATTATTTAGATCTACGGATCTGAATTTAATTTTATGCCCGGCTAGTTAAAATGTAAACAACCTATGAAATGATCTCAAAAGCTAATAATTGATGGTGACAAAGGTTTTAAATTTTAATTTCAAAATTGATTTCAGCATTTGAAAAATGGATATATTTGGGTTATTTTGATCAAAATTATTTTTATTTCGATTTCGATTAAATTATATTTTAATTTTAAATTTAAAATATTTAAAATATATAAAAAATCTGAAAATAATTTATATACATATATTTTTTAAAATTTGTTAAATAAAAAATTTTAATTAAAAAATAAATTTTAATATGAAAAAATAAAAATTACAATCAATCCCATTCGAATTCACGTCCTCTTGAAAAAGAATTAATATTTTAATTAATTGAATTAAACACAAATTTTAATATAAGATTAATATAAAAAATTAAATATTATATTTAAATATGAATAATATTAAAATCAGAACTAATAATCCTTAAAACCGTTTGGGCATCGAATGAAATCGAAACATTTTTGTTTGAGCCGATATTTAAACTCATGGTGGTGGTGATCACGGATTAATATATGCGCGATGCTAACCGTTATCATCTTGTTATCACGCCCAATTCAACTAGTTCCCAAAATCCAAATACTAAAATTTTTATTTTTTTGAATTTTTACAATATGCTCCTAAAAGAAAATTTAATTACTAGTGACACTCTAAATATTTTGATTCGTCAATTCTCCTCTAAATTATTTTTTTGCTTGATTAAATTAAAATAACATTTAGTTTTCTAATCAAAAACTTATAAAATGATCTATATATATATATCGATCATTTTTAAAAACTAAGTTTCACTATATGAAAATCTACTTTAATTTTTTACAATTATTTTATTAAAAAAAGAAAGGGTTATTTTAATTTGGGTATAGGAGGAAAATATTTTATAAGAATATAGACACAATTAGAAAATTTAGTGAAATGTAAATGCTAATTTAATATTTTTCAAAAAACATACACGTAATTTTTTTATTGAAACATTATTTTATTAAAATATTAAAAATTTAGATAATGGCAATGCACTTGATAAATAATTAAAAAAATTCGGGGACTTGTGCTGTAAAAACAGAACCTGTCGGTAGGGGTGTGCAGTATTCGGTAAAAACCGAACCGAACCGA
Source organism: Trichopus zeylanicus subsp. travancoricus (assembly GCA_005019695.1). Taxonomy (NCBI): domain Eukaryota; kingdom Viridiplantae; phylum Streptophyta; class Magnoliopsida; order Dioscoreales; family Dioscoreaceae; genus Trichopus; species Trichopus zeylanicus. The sequence continues at coordinate 1,012,705 of RXID01011010.1, forward strand.
CCGACCGAAACCGAATAACCAATTCGGTTCGGGTTATTCGGTTCTCGGTTCGGTTTCGGTTTTGGAAAAAAAAATTTTAAAATTCGGTTCGGTTTCGGTTTCTGATTTTCGAAAACCGTAAAAACCGAACCGAACCGAATTATATATATACTTATATACCGCAAAACCGGCTCATTTTAGAACCGAAAACGGATTTTAAACCGATTTTTCGGTTCCGGTTCTAAACCGGTTCTAAAACCGGTTTACCGGAGCTCCGGCGTCACGACGACCGGCGAGGGCGAGGGCGAGGGCGAGGCGGCGTCGCTGTGAGCGGGGGGGCGAGCGCGAAGGCGAGGCGGCGTCGCTGCGAGCTCAGGGGCGAGGGCGAGGGCGAGGGCGAGACGGCGTCGCTGCGAGCTCGGGGGCGAGGGTGAGGCGGCGTCGCTGCGAGCTCGGGGGCGAGGGCGAGGCCGAGGCGCCGTTGGCGCGTTGCTGCGAGCTCCGGGGCGAGGGCGAGGCCGAAGCGCCGTCAGCGCGTTGTTGCGAGCTTGGGGGCGAGGCGAGGGCGAGGCCGAGGCGGCGGCGTCGACGCGTTGCTGCGAGCGCGGGGTCGAGGCGAGGGCGAGGGCGAGGCTGAGGCGGCGCAATTAGGGTTAGGGTTAGGGTTTTAAATTCGGTTTGTAATTCGGTTATAACCGAACCAAACCGAAATATTTCGGTTCGGTTCGGTTCGGTTTTATTACTGTTCGGTTCAGTTCGGTTTTGGTTTTTGAAAATTTCGGAAATTTCGGTTCGACCGGTTCGGTTCGGTTCGGTTCGGTTTTAACCGAATGCACACCCCTACCTGCCGGCTGTCGAGTGCAGTCTGATAGGATAAAAAGGTATGCGGTGGTGGCAAGCTCATAGAACGAAGCGAGCATGCTTCGCAACGGAGCCGTTGGACTGGCGAGGGTGACAATTATGTCTATCCTATCCTCGTCCTCTTCCTCCCTTCTTCCTCCGCGTCCCGGATTCGCCGGCACCAAATCCCTTGTCTCCTTGTTAGCTTAATTGTGTCTTGAATTCAGATTTTCCAGAAAGTTTTAATTATATTAGAAAGAAATTTAGTGAGTCTAATTCTTATATGAATTTATCTTCTACTAGAAGATTTAAATTAGTAGAAATCTTATTTGAGTCAATCTTCTACTTTGACTCAAATATAATTAGACCACATCTATATATACCCTATTCATGTAAGAGTTTCTATATAAAGTGAGAGAGAGAGACATAAATCAATACTGTCAAAATTGTCTTGTGACGGCTAGGCTAGTTAGTCTCTTGTGAGAGTTGGTGATATTGGAGTTTCGTCTTCATCGTTGTAATCTTCTCTTCTTTTTTTCATCAATATAATATCCTTCGGATCGTCTTCACCACATAAATCTCTTGTGTGTTATTTTTCTTTTTTCTGTTCCTCTTCTACATCGTGAATTATGGTAGACATCGATATTTATGGCTACAAGCGATATTAGAGCTTGGTTCAATATGTCTAATACGAAATTCGATGTAGAGAAATTCAATGGAGAGTAAGAATTTTTTATTTGACAAATAAGAGTTTATACAATTCTTACTCAACAAGGGTTGAGAAACATATTAGAGGACGTCAAGCCTGAAGATGTCACCGAAAGTATTTGAAAAATTCAGAAGACTAATGTACATAACACAATCATCTTCAGTCTCACCGATGAGGTACTCTATCCATTTTCTGATGAAACATTACCTTTAGAGCTATGAAAAAAGTTAGAGAAATAATATATAAATAAGTTTATCTCAAATTGAGTTTATTTAAAGCAGAAGCTCTTCAATTTTTGAATGAGAAAAGGTACGAATATAGTTGATCATCTTAATACTTTCAATAAACCAGTCTCTCAATTATTAAGCATTGATGTGAAATTGAAAATGAAGACAAAATAATTATTTTATTATCATCTTTACCTCCTTTTGAGAATTTGAAGACTACTCTCATGTATGATAAGAATTTAAAATTTGATGATATTTTTACTGCCCTTCTATCTAATGAATATTTAAAAATATTGAAGGAGATATGTTATACTCAGAAACATTAATTGCCAGAGGTCGTACTAAATAAAGATCAAAGACATGTCGTTCTAAATCCAAATCTAAAAAAATAAATTACAGGTATTGTAAGAAGATAGGACATGTAATTAAAGAGTGTTGAAAACTCAAAGTAAAGAAAAAAAGAGAATCTCTGTTTAAAGAGTAAGCCAAAGAATAAGTGTCAGTTGTTGAAGAGGGTTCTGATGATGATTATGGTAATGTTCTCTCTATTAGTTCTGATTTTGATCGTTACCATAATATTTGGATTCTTGATTCTAATTGTTCTTCCCACATGTGTTCCAATAAAGATTGGTTTGAAGGGTACAAGTTTTATGATGATGGATTAGTTTTGATGGGTAATAACAATTCATGTAAAACTGTTAGAATTAGAACAATCAAAATTAAGATGTTTAATAATATTATTAGAACTCTTACTGACATTAAACATATTCCTGATTTGAAAAAGGATTAATCTCTTTGGGTGTTTTGGATTATACTGATTATAAGTATTCTGCTGAACGTGGAGTTCTTAAGATTGCTAAAGGTTTATTGATAGTGATGAAGGACTTAAAGAATGAAAATTTATATGAGTTAGTAGGAAAAACCGTTGAAGGTGGAGCAACAATTTCTCAGGCTTCTTTCTCTGATATGACCAACTTATAGTATATGCATCTCAGTTATATGAGTGAGCAAGGTTTAAGTAAGCTTAACAAAAAAATATTACCGAAAGGTCTCAATGCATGCAAATTGAATTTTTACGAGCATTGTCTCTATGGTAAATAGTTCAAGGTAAAGTTTAACACAAATACTCATTGTACTAAAGACTTAATTGATTATATTCATTCTGATGTGTGGTGCTCTCCTATTCCATCAAAATTTGGTACTCGTTATTTTGTCAGTTTTATTGATGATTTTTTAAAGAAAAGTGTGGATTTATTTTTTGCATTACAAAGTCGAAGTATTTTTTTATTTTCAAATGGTAGAAAACTTCGGTTGAAATAAAGACCGGTAGAAAAATCAAATACCTCAAAAGTAATAATGACAGAAAGTACAAATCAATAGAATTTCTCAAATTCTATGAAGATCAAGGCATCGAACATCACTTTACTATCCCAGGAAAATCTTAATAAAATGGTATGACTAAAAGCATGAACAAAATTTTATTGGAGAAAGCACGTAGTATGTTTAGTACAACTAATTTTAACAAAGATTTTTGGGTATAAACAGTTAATACGGTATGTTATATTGTGAATCGCTCTCTTCAGACAACTATTAATTATAAGACTCCTGAAGAGGTATAGACTGATCATCTTGCAATTTATTCTTCTTCAAAGATTTTTGGTTGCTCTGCTTATGTGCATGTTGTCAAGGATAAGTTAGATACACATTGCAAAAAGTGTATTTTCATGGGTTATGCCAAAGATATTAACTGTAGGATCCTATTATTTCAAATATAATTATTGAGAGAGATGTAGTACTTAATAAAAGTGTTATGTTAAAATCTCTCAAGAAAGGTCCCAGTAATATAATGCAAGTAGAGGTGGAGCATATAGTTTTTTCAGAAGAAGATATTCAGATATGTCCAATTCTTAAGAAAATTCTAAGAATCATATTTCTGAGAAAACTTTACTTCGAAGATTTCAAAGAAACAGAAAGCCACCTGAAAGATCTGGTTTTTGAAGATATGGTAGCTTTTGTTTTAGTTACTGATAATGGTGATCCTTCTTCTTATAAAGAAGCAGTGCAGGATAAGAATTATTCTTAGTAGCAAGCTGCTATGAATGAAGAGATGAATTCCCTTCAAAAGAATCATACTTGTGATCTGGTGAAATTACCAGAAAGTAAAAGAGTAATTAGTTGCAAATGGGTATTTCAAAAGAAATAGGATTCCTCTGAGATAGATGGTGATAAATTCAAGTCCTGTTTAGTTGCAAAAGGGTATTCACAAAAGGAGGATGTTAACTTTAATGAAATTTTCTTTCTTGTGGTTAAATACACATCTATTTATTTTCTACTTGCTTTAGTTGCTTTTCATAATCTTGAGTTAGAACAGCTTGATGTCAAAACTGCCTTTCTGCATGGAGAATTAGAAGAGCAGATTTTTATGTAATAGCTTGAAGGGTTCATCCAAAAAAGCATGAAAAATCTTGTCTGTAAGTTAAATAAATTACTTTATGGTTTGAAACAGTCTCCGGGGTAATGATATAAAAGGTTTGACAGTTTTATGCTGGGACAATATTTCATCCATAGCAAACATGATTGCTGTGTCTATTTTAAGATGCATGCCAATAACTTATTTATTATATTGCTTCTTTATGTTGATGATATGTTTATCGCTACTTAAGATATATCTCTACTTAATGATCTAAAGTTTAAAATAAAAAAAAATGAGATGAAAGATTTAGGTACTGCAAGGAAGATTCTCGGTATGGAGATTGATCGAGATCAAAAGCATGACAAATTATGGCTCAAACAAAGCAAGTATCTCAAGAAAATTATTTCTTATTTTCACATGCAGAATTCAAAATCCGTCATTACTCATTTGACATCTCACTTCAAGCTTTCAACTCAATTATGTCCTTCTACAGATGATGAGTATGCATACATGGAGAACATCCCATTTTCAAGTGCTGTTGGAAGTCTAATATATGTTATGGTATGTACAATACCTGATATTGCACAAGAAGTCGACATTATTAGTCATTACGTTTAAGATATATCAAAGGTATTTTTAATATTGACTTATGTTTCGATAGGAACACAGTTCAAGAGGCCAAAATTATTGGCTACGTCGATTCAGACTATGTTAAAGATCTTGATCCCCTCACAGGTTATCTTTTCACTCTTTATAGAGGACCTATTAGTTGGAGGTGTACTTTACAGTCAACTGTGGTATTATCTACAATAGAGACTGAGTATATGACAGCTATAGAAGCCGTCAAAGAAACTCTATGGATAAAAGGATTGACAAGTAAAACTGATTTTTCTTAAAATATTCTTTCTATCTTTTGCGACAGTCAGAGCGTCATACACCTTGCAAAGAACCAAATGTAACACGCTAGATCAAAGCATATAGATGTCTGATTTTACTTTACTCGGGATATTATTAAAGATGGTGAAATTTCTTTACAAAAGATTTATACTTCAAAAAATCCTACAGATATGTTGACGAAGGTGATTCCGATTGACAAGTTCAAGCTTTATTTGGACTTGATCAATGTTCAAGGTCATTGATCCTACCCCATGAGATAATGGCAAAGACATCTATTAAAAATTCAAACTTAAAAAATAAGAGAATTCGAGCCAAAGTAGAGCTTGTTAGCTTAATTGTGTTTCGAATCTGGATTTTTCAGAGAGTTTTAATTATATTAGAAAGTAATTTAGTGGGTCTAATTCTTATCTAAATTTATCTTCTACTAGAAGACTTAAATTAGTAGAAGTCTGATTTGAGTTAGTCTTCTACTTTGACTCAAATACAGTTAGGCTACATTTATAAATATCCTATTCATGTAAGGGTTTCTATATAGAGTGAGAGAGAGAGACATAGATCAATACTCTCAAAACGTCTTGTGACGGTTAAACTATTTAATTTCTTGTGAGAGTTGGTGATATTGGAGTTTCGTCTCCATCGTTGTAATCTTCTCTTCTTTTTCTTATCAATATAATATTATTTGGATCGTTTTCGTCACATAAATCTTTTGTGTGTTATTTTTCTTCTTTTCTATTCTTCTTTAACATCGTGAATTGCGATGAATATCGATATTTAGCACTACATCTCCTCCTCCTCCTATCTCCTCCTCTTTTGCTGCTCCAGCTCCTCGTTGACTTCCGTTTTCGTCATTTCTCAGGTCAAATTCCCCTCCCACAGCCCTACCTCCTATGAATTGATGCGATGTCCGTAGCCGAGACCGAGAGTCTAGGGGATTTCCGTGGAATCGATGGTAGTGAAACCGCCCTCACATCCCACCAATGACCTCAGGGTCATCATCAAGCTCGCTCTCACCGAAGACGCCGGTGATCGAGGTCCTCAGCTTCGATTTGTTACTGGGCCTTTTTTATTCTAGATATCGGTGTCTTAGGGTTTCTTTCGATTCCATGAAAAACATTCTCATGAAACAGTAATTTGTCGATTTCGTTCTTTTGAGCTGAAAGCTCGTGCCTTGATCAATTCGTGTTGGCATTTGTGAAAGCTGCTTAACAACCAATGCATTTTTTGGCACTGGTTTATTGGTCAATTTGAGATTTACATTACGACACTTCAAATCACTTTAGATATTTACATAGCGTGTTTGGGAGATTTGGCTGGTTGGAAAATGGGAATGCTGAAACTGATCAGATAACCTCGTTTGTGTATCATCGCTAATTATGAATAAGTGAAAAATTGATGGAGGTGATAAAGAGAATAATTTTTCATTATATCCATCAAATATATCTAGGCCAAACTATTCAGATTATTTTGATGTTATTTTATCTGACCATTTTTTCACTAATTCTTTTTCTATTTATTTAATATTTTTTAGAATCAATTACTTTTTATTGCCTTTTAGAAGGTAATTTGTCTCTTTTAAGTTAATTTTAACTTTGCTTCATTAACACATCCTTTCACATTTGAAATATTACAAATTCAAGTGTAATTTTGTGTCTTTTGAATGTTTATGCGATAGAGTCTCATTAAAAATATCCATCTTTTATTCTATTATGTCTAATACTCAAATACGATCATTCCTAATTTGACATGATCATATAAAAAGTGATATCGAGTGTCAATGTGTTTACTTTTTCATATTTTACTAAATTCTTTATAAGCTTGGTTCTCTTTGAAAAAATTTTATAGTCAAATTGCTTCAAAAACATAAGTTGTTGCCACAATATAATCTACTTCACATGATAGATACCCAGAAAAAAAACATATCTAGCAATTTTTTTTTAAATTTTTTTTCAACGTGGTCATCTTCACATTCACTATTTGACTATCCCCTCAACTTTGTTTTTTTATTATAACAAAAGAAAAGATCAAAATCTAAGATATCTTTGATATACCTTAAAATTTTTTTTGCAATTAGCCAATGTGGCTCATTTGGCATTTTTATATATTTGCTAACAAGACCACCATAAACAATATGAGGTCTTATTAAAGTTAAATACCTTAGGCTTTTGATTAAACTTTTGAGAGTTGAATCCATTGGCTTTTCTTCTCCTTCTTTGTTCAGTTTTAAATTAGTTTACATTGGAGTGTTGACTAAGTTATAATTTACCATTTTAAACTTTTCAAGAATCTAGTTTATATACTTCTTTTAAGAAATGAAGATATCATTTAATTGTTGTTTGACTTCAATGCCCAGAAAGTAAGACATAAGCCCACAATTTGTCATTTCAAACTCCTTCAACATAGTCTCCTTGAATTCTTTAAATATTTTCTAATTATTTTCTATAAATATTAAGTCATCAACATAAACATAAATAACAAGTAAGTCTCCTTGTGAGTTAGCTTTAATGTAAAGTACATGTTCATATGAAAATTTTTTCAACCCATTTTACTAGAGGTAGCCATTAATGCGGATGTTCCAAGTATGTGGTGTTTATTTTAACCCATATAAAATCTCACTATAATATTTTTAGGTATTTCCAATATTTATAATGTATCGCCAATTAAATAAAAAACACCAAAAATACTTTCTAACTCCCTACGAACACCTACGACTACCTACCAAAACTTAGGGTTTTATTTTTTCCAACTTCCTACAAAAGACCTTGTTATTAAGTCTACAATAATCATTATATTTAACCCAATATCAAAATTTGCACTTTATCGATGTAGGACTAAACTACTATTTATTCACGGGCTCCACAACCTACTGGCCCATTACCAGTGTGGAGCGTCTCTAATGCCAAATATATTATTAGTCTTGTGCATCTTTATAAGTAAGGAGAATAGTAGGACCTTCTTGATGAAAAGCTTCAACAAAGTTAGACCTCTTTGATTGGTCCACAAACTTACTCCAATAGTCTACAACAAAGTGCCCAAACTTACTGCAGTTGTTACATTGGATATATCTTGTATTTTCACAAGTTTATGTGGATCTACCTTTACCAATGCCTCTTCTCCTATTGAAATTGAAATTTAAACTCCTCTTCTGTGCTTGTGGGAAACTTTAAGAATTGTCTTGCTCATGCTTTTGCCACAAACTCTATTATAAGCACCATCTTGTAGTGAACTAAATTATCCATGATCTTTTTGCAACTCTCCAATATTGAGTCTAGACTCAAGTGCTTGCTCTAGAGTTGTGAAAGTCATTCTCTTTGTTATTCTTTGTTCATGCACTTTAATAGATTCTATCTTTGGTGCTAAGATACTTCAATTTCTTTGACTCTTCAATTACTACAACTATGTGTTCAAATCTCAGTGTAAGATATTTGAGTTTCTTTTTCATCACACTAATATCTGCAATGTTCTCAACATCTTTTCTCATTTGATTCACAATTATAATTACTCATGAAAAGTACTTAAAGATGCTTTTGTCCTTCATCTTGACATACTCAAAGTCCACTCCCAAGACTTGTAGGCACACTTGCTTTACTTGTTCTACACCTTAGATTATTTGGGAACTTGATGTTGGAGAAGATTGTTAGCCATCTGATGAAGTAGATCTAGACGCTGATATCATATTTTAAAATTATGGTGGACCTAATCAACATAAGTTGTGGATAAATGAGAAATTAATAGAGGTGACAAACAGAATAACTAAAGTAAATCACTGCTTTCTCACAATAATATTACAAATACTTCAAAACTCTTACAACTAAAACTCTTTTGCTACAACTTCATTTATCCACTTTTTTGCTTCATATTCTCAAATGCTTAAGTCCCTATATATTTATAGGGCTTAAATTTCTTATTACACTAATCAAATACATTTAGGTCAAAAAGTATTTACTTTATTTTGATCACATATTATTTTACCTTACCTATCTTTTTATCTAATCTCCTTTTAACTCTTATCTAATTATTCTATAGAAGCAATTACTTTTAATCACCTTCTAGAAGGTAACTAGTCTCTTTTAAGCTAATTTTAAGCTTGCTTCATTAACAGTTTAAAATCATGAACATTAAAAGAAGGTAAAAAACTGACTAAGCATGTTCATGTTTATGTCCATGCTTGTGTGTATAAACAAGGACAAAGCTAAATATAGCTTTAATCCAAAGCGATCATGATTCTGAAGCCATGAAATTCTTAAAACATCATTCCTTTTTCTGTTTACCAAAAAATCACATAGGTTTTTCTATATTTATCATTTGAGTTGTGTTTTTTAAATTGATTGCAGAGGATGAAACTTGTTTTGCTATTATTCCTATTGAAATGGAAGTAGAAGCTCATTTCTCTGCAAAGGAAGACGGGGGTGATTACTGGAATTGCTCTTGCGGAGATGGTTTTAATGAGGTGGATTCTTTAATAATGGTGTGGTTTTCACTATAACTCGTGCGATTTTTAGTGATTGTGTCATTGTACTTGGATAAGTTTGCTGCATTATGATATAGGTTGAATTATCAAAAAATGATGGAGATTACATTTATGAAGGCATGCAATTTGGAAAAATATATGGTGATAATTTTGGCATATTATCGTTGATACGTTCTTATTAACCAGAATGCTTGTTCATTTACTTGTCTATGTTTTACTTCTAATTTCTTCTTTCATTAGGACATGCACACAACATTGGCATGACAGAAAGTGTTGTCCTCAATTTCATGCAAAGAATGAGTGAAATAGCAACACTCCCTAAGGTGCACTATTTTTGTAACTTCAATTAGAATTTCATCATAATCTAACATATTTTGCATTATCCGAGTAACTATCAGAATTTTCTATTTTTGTAACAGACTAGCATTTTTCATGTAGTGAACCTATGTTTTGTTTGTTGTCGGATTAAATGATGGATTTTAGGTTTATGCATGTCACAACCAAGTTCTTATTGTGGAATTACTCTACCTAGATTGTTCTTGCCTATCTAGATCTAGATCTACTCTAATCATTCTTCTCTTCATTATTGAGCCTCAATAACTTAATTCTCCTTTTCTGTCAAGTAGTTTACCTCTCATTCTTTCAGTGAATCACCTGGATTTAGCAGTATCTTTTTAGAAAAGAGTAAGTAGTGATGGCTTCCGTTAACTTCCATTATTTCTTTGCCCATACTGTTTCTATAATAAGTCTTTCTTGTCTTTTATTCAGTCTATGATAGATGCTGCACGTCCAGGTTGCATTTCAGAGACAAGGAAAACTACTCCAGGTTTACGTTTGTTGGATATGGGCAGTGTATATTAGCTCCCATACTTTTCATGCAATCTTGTGCTTGTGATTCATGTTTTTTTATATTGATTTCTTTATGAATATTTACATATGTACTAATTGGTGGAGGGAAGAACCATATGATGGGACTATTTGATATGGTGATGCTACAAGACAACCATATCTCTGTAGTTGGCGGTGCTATGAATGCTATCAAGTCAGTTGATCAAGTTTTGGAGCACAAGAATCTCCAAATGGCTGTCGAGGTAGATATATAATACTGCGCGGAGACACTTCTCTTCAGAAGCCTGTAGCAATGTAATCTGTTCTGCAAAAATTTCCTTACGCACAATCTTAATTTGTAAACCAAAACTGTAGCATTTGAGAACTATGTTACTCCGGATACTTCTAAAAAGTGATGAATGGGATGTTGGGTTCCCTTTGTAATAGAGATTTTTTGGCAGCTGTTTATGCTAACTTGTGCTGGTAAAAAAGTATTGTTCAGGTTGAGACAATGACGTTGGAAGAAGTGGAGGATGTTCTAAGTTATGCAGCTCAAAACAAAACCTCTTTGACTCGGATAATGTTAGATAATATGGTTGTACCTTTGCCAAATGGAGATGTTGATGGTTCCCTCCTTAAAGAGGCAGTTGCATTGATGAACAATACATTTGAGACTAGGGTAACTTTTCTTTCTTTTATTATTTTTTCATTTTTGCTTGAAATATTATATGCTTGGATAGAGTCGCAAGCATATTGGGCTCGGGTTTGTCTGCAGCGATAAGAGGAGGATGACTATAGTGAAAAAAGGAACAGGGAGTGTGATTTGCAGGAGTGGGAAATATTTGGCAACTATATTTGAGAAAATATGTATCTATTGCAAGCGAATGTTCCTGCTGAAACTCATCTCCCACTTTATGGGGAATCACAGATATCTTGAACACTTTCTGAGCTACCAAAGCGAGCATGTTAAAAATGGGGCAAATTTGATGCTTATTCTATGGTTTGATGACAATGGAGAATAGGCGGTTGATTATAGAATTATGGCGAAACTATGTTATACTCCAGTCTGGCCCTTCATTTTTGAAGTTTGATCATTAGATATATGCTCAGTTTGAAGCAATTTTGCTCCATTATTTTAACTTGCTTGCGCATATGTTACTACTGCATTAATACTAATTTGTCCTGCACTGAATTGCAGTGGTGCACACACATTCAGGGAAAGCTATTGATATATCACTCAAGATAGACACAGAGCTTGCCCTTGAGGTTGGAAGGGGTACTTGATATATCACTCAAGATAGACACAGAGCTTGCCCTTGAGGTTGGAAGGGGTACCAACACGAAGCCCAGTGCTCACTGCTCGAGTGTTTTTCCGAGTAGCCGACTAGAATGCCTTCTTAAATTGTGATTTGGCGCTACGGTTACGTCAGCTTCAATCCACGAACGTCCCCCGCGGGATCCAGTCAATACCTCTGATCGTAGCTCTCTGTGCCGTAAAAACATGACAATCTCGTAATTGGATTATCATGGATTATCACGTCTTGATGTATAACTAACAGGTCGAAATTAGTCGTGCAGTCAAATTAAATCCTAATTTTAGGAATCAAGGTAGTTAAAATTTATAGGTGCTGAATTATAAAATTATTTTAATGCTAAAATATTAAATATTATGAAATTAGACGATTGCTTAAAAAATTTGGCAACTAAATGTTTAGGCAAACATCTACAAGCTAATTAAATACTTAGGCGGTTGTTTGGTATTTAATATTAATTAATTAATTATATATATATATATATATATAGCACGAATTCGTCTGGAAAGACTATTTAGATCCCTGAGCGGCATATTTGACGACTACAACTTTCTTGGGAACCAAGATCGGTGGAAGGTCCTAAATGGAAAACCGGGCCATTCATTCTGTGGTTCTGGGCTTATAATCCCACAACATTTTACAGATATACTCCCACGGGCCAGGTGGACATCAGAATGCCCACGTACGTCGCTAGAAGGATATCTCGCGCGCCTGCGGCTCCCTCCCTTCTCGGCCATCGACACCGTTGAAGTGCGGAAATGGCTGCCCAAGCAGCAAAATTAGGGTTTCATGTTGCTGCCTTCTCCCGGAATCCGGCGCCGTTCTCCCGCCATAAACCCCAGAACCTCTTCCCGAGACCCCGAACCTCTCGGAGGTCATCATCGACTCGCCCCATCTCGTCTTCACTTGTAGAGCAGCAGGAGGTTTCTTTCACCGAGCCCGAGGCTCAACTCATCGAGGCTCTCATCGGCATCCAGGGCAGAGGCCGCGCCGCGACTCCCCAGCAGCTCAAGGCAACGATTTTGTCCCGTTGTTTTTCTCGGTTCGTGGTTGAATTGATGTTGCGATTTCTTTTATTTAGATTGGGCTTGATGTTCTTTGGTAGGATGTGGAGGATGCTGTGGAAACCCTGGAGGTCATGGAAGGGGTGCCTGATCCTGTATGTCTTTTGCCTCCACTATCATTTTGAATATGTTTGTACTGTTTGGGTTCTCTCTTCTTTCTACCTTGCTAAAGTTCTTTTAATCACGTATCACTATTCTTATTAATGAATATTATTGCTTTTTCTTACACAAACACTATTGGTGTTTATGAAACCTTATACTCGTCTTAATTTGTGATGAGTGATAAACATCTTCGATTAGCATCATTGTATAAAAAAATCATCCATTATTTGATTCTTTTGCAACCCTTTCATTGGCAGACATTTGTATTGCCCTGGTATAGCTACCACTGTGAATAGATAATAAAATTACTGGACTACTCTTAGCTTAAACCTTGCAGTAAGCATGGCAAGCTGGATCTCATATGATGCTTGCCATTTTCATGGGGTTTAATTTCAAAAGAATTGAATAAGGGTGGGTTCTGTTAGATTACGCAGTGGAAGGTTCACAAATCATTTTATTTTTAAATAATATAAAAAACGAGAAAAATATAAGATAAAAAAAAAATAACAATACAAGACACAGTGATATACGTGGGGAACGAAAGATCCACTATTAAAAGACTTTACAAGAGTTTATAAAAAGGACTGTATTCTTTTTTACTTAACTAAATTCTTTTACTAAGTCTTGACAATGTCTCCACCTTTAGAGAGAATCTCCAAAAGAACACTACGAGTAACTACCATGAGAGATCATCGATAAATACTAAAAAGACCCACACACGAGAGCCAACACACTCTCTCTTTTTCTTCTTTCTATTCTCTCTATTTCTCTCTAGTTCAATCTTAGCACTACCCTACTAAACCCTATGTATTAGTAGAATATTAATAGATTCTTATTGAGTCTAAGTTTAACTCTAATTACAATTTCTAATATTAAAAATCAATTATAAGTTTGAATCTAATTTTAAATTCTTACTTTAACTCAAACTCTAATCTGAGTTCAAAATATTCAAAACTTAACAATCTCCACTTTAGCTTGAGGTCGGGCATGTCATTATCACGAAACTTCAATTATCATCTCTCATCTAGCCGCTCCCCCTGGACTACTAGTTTACTCAGTTAATCGCTAACCAACCTTTCTCCCCTATCTTCTCCACCGTCATGACGCTGTGCAACTCTGATATATAGCCACCATCACACCATCTTCTGATCGTTGCGCTACCTACAAGCGATTCTTCGTTATTATCGCACAACTTTAGCCATCTCACGGCCTCGCTATGTCCCCCTTTCTGCTACAGGAGCAGCCTCAATTACAGTCATGTTGCTTTCCAGTTCACTGACTTGAGCTCCGCCTTCTACACACGCATGCTTCTTATTTTCGCACTTGCCAGTTTTCATCTCCCAGCTTCTTGGTCATACTGTGCCCTAGTTGAAACGCTCTGCTATACCTCATTAACGACCACCCGTCACTGATCTGAGCCCCAGTCGCTATTGACTAAAAGCCTTACATGACTCTTCGTCAGCCTCTCCTACTTTGGCCGACCCACTCCCTGTATGGCCCTTTGCCAACCTGAGAGCTAGCTTATTTCATGAGCTCATAAGCTGATTTAGAGGTACAAGCCCAAGGGCTGACTAAGTCTGAGTATGAAAATTGGCCTAGATGCGAACCTTGAAAAACTGACTTAGGTGCGAGCCCGAAAAATGACTGAGTGTGAGCTTAAAGATTGGCTTGGATGTAAGTCAAAAAAATGGCTGGGGTGTGAGCCAAAGGCTGGTTGAGGTGTGAATCCGAAGACTTGCTGAGTGTGAGCCCAAAGGCTGGCTGAAGTGCAAACCCGAAGGCTGGCTTGGATGCGAGTTTAAAAGTTGGCTAAATACCAACCCACTCCCTGTATGGCCCTTTGCCAACCTGCTCTCGCTCTCCCTCCCGCGAGCGCCACTGGTCTGTTCCTGCGCTTCACCTGACTTTCATTTTTTCTGTCATAAAGCAAAATTTATCTTACAGTAAAACTTCTTCACCTCGAGTAACGACTTTGTCATTTTGGTTATTTACTTTTAAATTCTGATGCTAATTGTTGGGATTCATAACGGAAGATTCACAAATTACCTTATTCTCAAATAATATAAGAAACGAGGAATAATATAAGATAAAAGAAAATAACAATATAAGATACAGCGATATACTGGAACATTACGAGAAATCAATACGAAAGACCACCAAGAAATACTAGAGAGACCTACACATGAGAGCCGACACTCTCTTTCTTTTTCTTATTTTTATTCTCTCTATTCCTCTATCTTTATTTCTTTTTAGTTCAATCTCAGCACTACCCTTCTAGCCCCACCCTACTAGCCCCTATATATTACTAGAATATTTATAGGCTCTTGTTGAATTTGAGTTTTACTTTAATTACAACTACTAATATTATAAATCAATCATAAGTCTAAATTTAACTTTAAATTCCTACTTTAATTTAAATTTAATCCAAATTCGAAACACCCAAAACTCAATAGGGCTTTTTATACAAGACAAATTTTGTAGGTTGTCGGTCATAAATTTAGCAAAATAGAGGATGTTTTATACAAAAGAAACCCACAGTTGGACTTTCTAACCCCACTCAACCGACTAATCTACTATGTTGGATACCCTTGAGACATTTATCATAAGTTGCTCTTGATAACTGGATGCATGCACATGCTCTTTGGTTGCTATGTACTTTTGTATGCATACTGAGTTTGGTTTTTTCCTTTTCTTAGAAAAAATAATAATGGAATCCTATCTTCTGCCAAATATGAGTGAACAGTAGTGTCAGGAAACATCTGAAAGCATAATTCCTCTCATTGCAATTGTTGACAAATATTTATAGGTTGTTAGTTTTGGAGGTTGAACTATAAACCATTTGATTGTCAATTTAAGTGTGGTTCTTTCTTGCAGACAAACACTAATTTGATTGAAGGTCGCTGGCGACTTATTTTCACTACTAGACCAGGAACAGCATCACCAATCCAAGTAAGATGGCATAAATTAGACAAACAGAAAATTCAAAATAGCGTAATTTTTACTGCAAACATGATATTTATGTGGGTAGTTGAACATTTTAAATGTTTTGTCTGATGGGCAGAGTAGCAGAAGGCCATGTCATAAACATCTTAATCAAAGTTTAAGGAAACAAGTCCTATTATGCCCTCAGTATCATTTGATATCACTTAGCTTCTTGTTTCTAAGCCAAAAACTTGTTAATTCCTTGAGTTAATTTAGGTTTTATTTTCAAGGTCATCATCTGAGTCATAGACATAATCACTGCAGAAAGATAACTCACTAGGAAGCTAAGGATTTCTATGGGCTTCGCACAGATGACAAAAACCATAAAGAAAGATAGAAATCTAGTATCATGTCATAGCCAAGGTGGTTGTAGTTGTTTCTCATTCTTTTACTTACCTTTGTAGAATTGGTTGCTATCCGCATTGTTAAATTCTCTTTTTGTTGTTATTAACAAACCAAACAAACAGGGGTTAGTTACACAATGAGCTTTACCAGAGTTCATTGTTTTTGCAATTTTAGTTATGATGGTACTGTAATGTGAAGACAATAACAATAGCTTCTATGTTAGATGAGCATGTTTTTGATAATTGAGATGAAATGTACAGATCTCTACGAAGGTGCTCTAATTTGTACTTGTTCTCTTGCAATGCTTGTTTTGTTATCATTTGTGCTCCCACCATCTCCTTGTTCACTGATCAAAAGGTCATCATGGTTGCATCTAATACTCTGCATGTTTCCAGAGAACATTTGTTGGAGTTGACTTTTTCACAATTTTTCAAGAAGTCTACCTTAGGGCAGATGATCCAAGGGTATCCAATATTGTAAATTTTTCAGATGCAATCGGTGAACTTAAAGTAGAGGTATGACCCTTGTGTTTGTCTTTTGGGAACATTTTTCTGAAATGTCTTCATGCAAAATATTTTTGTGAATTTCTGATACAGCCAAACACATGATTTTTAGTTTTGAAATGATTTTTTTTATTTATGTAAGACTGAAATAAGTGACTTGTAACAACTTCAGTTTCCTACCCAATTTACTACAAATATCTTGATTTTTATTCTGCGAATAAAATTTTCATAGCCGATTATGGATGAATCATGGCTGTATAAAATGATTGGGTTCCTATTACCCCAAGTAAGCTTGGTTCAGTTTCTGTGAAACTGTGTGAAAGCCATTGTCATACTAGGAGAGTCCCTGTTTTCCCTTTTGATCACACCACGCACATCTGTCACAGATATCATAAAATAGTTAGATCTTTGAAGCAATGATTCATGCAAAATGAAAGTCAATAAACAAATGGAAATGGAATAATTGGATATAATTATAACCAAATCCAGAAATAAATTTCTTGTCTTAACCTTGTAATTTAGACATGTTCCTTGATAAATTTAACATTTTAATAAATACTTCTGTAAGAACTCTAAGCAAAAGGCTAATGCCAGGGACCTTCCTTATGTGGCTTGATGTCTTCTAAATGGCAAAAAGCTAATGCTTTATCCTCCAGAAAGGAGCTTGAACCCAACATGTGACTGAAAGCTCTTTTTGCAAAGGAAAAAGGATAAGAGATAGTTAAACAAACATCAGAATTAACTAGCACAAAATGCTACTGGTTTCATTGTTACTGATTTTGATTTATTAGATGCTGTCTCCTTTTTTTTCCTTCAGGCAGCAGCAACAGTCAAAGATGGAAAACGCATTCTTTTTAGGTTTGATAGAGCTGCCTTCTCCTTTAGATTCTTGCCTTTCAAGGTTCCATATCCAGTGCCTTTTGGACTACTTGGGGATGAAGCAAAGGGGTGGCTGGACACAACGTATCTTTCTCCCACTGGAAATATACGTATTTCAAGAGGAAATAAGGTGTGTTAGAAAAACCACTCAAGCAGTGGATTTACCATTTGTATCTTTAAATTCATTTCTTTTTTGACTCTATGCATTCCCACAATGGGTTTGTTTATTTGTTTCAAGAATCCAAGTGTCTGGTTCTTTTTTGCTTTCAGATTCTTGAATAACCAAAAATATATTTCCTTAATTGGCCATCCAATTCTTGTGACTGAAGATCCAAGGTAAAATATAGTGCAGGGAACCACATTTGTGTTGCAAAAGAGGACTGAACCAAGGCAAAGGTTGCTTTCAGCACTATCTGTTGGGACAGGAATCAGGGAGGTGTAACCTCACTACTTGCTACCATTTGATTACTTACATGATGTCCATCAGATGGCCCTTTGATGCATATCTCAATACCATCTTATTGTGTGGCAGGCGATAGATGAGCTTGTGTCTGTAAAGCAGAAAGAAGTTAACAAAGAACCAGCAACACTAGAGGGAGAATGGCAGCTATTGTGGGCATCACAGGTATATTCATATAGTGAAATCACTTTAACTGGCCTTTTATATTTTGTCTCTTTTTGACTTTGTCGAGATATTTTTATTTTAAATCCGCAATTAGTCTAGACAGAAGTGGAGCTATTCTTTTTATTTTGACTTCTAGGTCTTTTAGTTTGTCTTTAGGATGTTTTCTGGGCAGCTCTGCTGTACATATTATTCACCAGAGCAATCATCGGTTATTGCTAAAATCAGAATACATGCACCATTGCTTGGAGATAAATGTGGATGCTATATTATAAGGTTTTGGTTTTCCTTATCTCCAAAATATTGGAGATGACATAGCAGCATGTGTTTTTACATGTGCATCAGATTCATTATTCTTCATGTGCACCTCAACCATGAAAGAATATATTATTAACATAACCAACGAAGCACAAGACAAAGTAACCAAATTAGATGGCAACCAAATGGATTGCTTTATTCTGATCTTGATGGTTCAACTCCATCCCAGCTATAACTGTGATGCTTATGAGTATGTTCCATCATTAACTCTTTAATTTTGTCTGTCATTTATTGACTTTTGGCACAAACATTGAGAATCTGAGATAGCATTGCTTTTTTTGCGGGGTGGGGGGGGAGTACTAAGTTTTTATCCAGCAACCTGTTTATTTTCCCTTTCTGACATTATAGCTGTTTCTGATTCTTTGTGTTGCAGTCAGAAGATAGAAACTGGCCATCTATTGTTTCTAATGGTCTTAAAGGTTTGCAGGTCTGTGCGCAAAATTGGTGTAAAAACTGCATTTAAATCCACCCACTCCTCCTATGTCTCCTCAATTTTTTAAATTTCTTACCTCCTGATATTGTGGAATACTTTCTTATAGGTTTTGAAGATTGGGGGACAGCTAGAGAATCAGGTTAAGATTTTCCAAAGTTGCAGACTTCAAGCAATTGGCACTTTTAGGTGAACCTCTCAAAGCTTTTATCCTATGATTTCTTAGTATTTTGTACCACCATATTGATTTCTGAACGTGTCAGGTATCAAATTATGGTTATTGATTACAAGTACTCCATTCATCTCTGTTGTTGCTCCAAGCAATTTTCTTAATGCATTGGTGTAACATGGAGTGACTGTTTTCTGGCAGCAAAGTACCTGAAAGCAATGCATATAGTGTGACAATTCACAATGGGGCTGTTTTAGTAGGAGCGTTAAAATTTCCCTTGAATGTCAGAAGCAAGTTCAACATGGAGTTGCTGTAAGTCCCGTGTCTGAGTAGATGAGAGTTGTGTGGCTTGTGTTGCTTGGCCTTGTTTATGTCTTTTAATGATAATGTTTGCTCAGAATGTATGAATCATTGCTTGATACATTTAGAAGAAATGTTATTATAGACTAATTGCTCATTAATCCAACTTGATATCAGAAGCTCCTTCTAACCTTGTTCAATCTTATCTGCATATTCAGTTATGTTGATAATAAGATGCGGATAACCCGAGGAAGCAACGATATATATTTTGTCCACTTGAGGGTCAACAAGCCACAACCGACATGAATTTGAGAACAGAAAGGGACATTTAGTATCCAGCGGCAATTGTTAATTCATATGTTGTATACAATGCAAATTTAATTTTTGAACAGAAACCTGTTCCTTGATGTATTATACTACTAGTCTTATAAGCGTAAAATTCAGTTGTCATGCACATTGAAGATTTCTTTTTTTTTTTTTTTTTTTTTTTGGGTTGGGGTAACACACAAGTAGAATATCTTCTCTTGATGAGATGTTCAGTGGTTAATTTTTCCTTTAAACAATCTCCAGTCAGCCAATTTCTCTACAGAGTTCAAGCTGCCCGTTCAATGCCATTAGTTAGAGTTGTCATGTAAATTAAGATAAAAGTGCTAGTCCCCTATTCCATCAGGAAGAGACCATAGTAACAAGCCAAATGCAACTGGCCTTTGTCCTCGACCATAATCAAGTTGAAGTGGAAGAGTTTGATGGCTGCAAGATGTCAGATCGGCCGGTGGCGGAGAAAGATAAGGGAAAGGATCTTTCATATATACTTTACAAATTAATTGAATTAAGCCAAGTCAATTATTTATCTTGCGATGTAGAAGCTCCATGCTCATGGTTGATTCACGACTATGTTGGTTCACACACTACACAAATTCAGGGCTTGAATTGAAAATTATAGACCAATTTTCTACAATATTTATTTGGTAGAACTTAAAAATTCTAAAAATTTAATATTTTGGATTTGTAAGTTTTAATAGCATGTTTGTTTTATAAAACATATAAATTTATAATTTCAAAATTTTATATTTTGTTAAATTTATAAATTTTAAAATAATAAATTGTATATTTTATTTAATTATAAAATTTAACACATAATTTCACATATTAAAATTTAAAATTCAACCAATTTTAGAAAATTAATAAATTCTATATTTATTAAAATTTGAAAGTTCTTAAATTTTAAAATTTTGTATTACAAACACTGAATTTTATAATTATTCACAGAATAAACAGATTCTAATTTTAACATGACAGCTTATTGTTGTTGGGTCACGAATGGTCAAACACATGAGAGAGCTGCTCTTCCTGCCCCGCGGCTTCTATACTCCAGTCAAACAAAAGAAGACAAGGCAAATTAATAGTCAAATAAAGAAGACAAGGTAAATTAATATGCATCCGAGTGATCTAATCACAGCTTTTTGTGAGAAAAAGCCAAAAATTGAAGATAAAAAAAGCAAGTTGACAAAATAAAACATTAAACAAAACGCTTGTCACCATTAAGATCATACATTCTGTAGTCCAAGTAAATGCAGAGAAAATAATAGGTTATTCCTGAACCAATATCTGATTGAAGTATAAATGAGAACTAATCATACAACCGTGGTGTTAGAAAAAATGGCCAAAAACAAAATCAGAAACAAATTCGCAGCAAAGATGGGAGAATGTGACGCCCAAATGGCAAATTGACAAGAAAAGGGTTAGAGATTCCCCAAAGGATTGTGCAAAACCAGTGTCAGGTCACTGAGCTTGGACCGCCATTTAAACCATCAGACAGTGAGATATCAGAAGGCCCAATTGCATCAACAAACCCTTGGACTGATATCTCTGGCACAGATGTATTGGACTCCAGAAGCAACTCATGATCAACGAAGACAACTACAACTGTAATGTCATCGTGGAAAAAACGTCGTATACCGTTGTCAACTTTCTTGAGATCCGCATATCGCATTTCCCTCTTCCGAGCTGCCTCTTGCAAAGCAGCTCTAACCAGTTTTCGTGCTATTCCCTACAAGACAAGGAAAATAACATCAAGCTCATGATACCAAAAAAAAAACAAAAAAGAAAAAAAAGGAAAAAATGCAAGGAAGCATCATACTACTAGAAAATAGAAGATTGACAACATACTTCTCTAGGATTATTGTAGACCATTTCCACAGCCTCTTGGTTTGTCATATGTTCCCAAAGCCCATCTGATGCAAATATCAAGAATTTATCTTGTGCTCATAGGATTCGTCTGGTTATTGATGGTTCTGCAGTTAGAACAGGCCGGCGAAGAGGTTCAGATAGGCGAAATCGAGGAACAGATGGATTTATAGTGAATTCTGGCCTCTTCAAGTAAGCATCACCAATAGATCTTGAAGCCTAGCATATGCAATACAATGCCATTATAAACTGTCTACGGAGAAAATCTACATGGTGAAAGAACTGGAAAAGCTAGTGGTGAAGTAATACTGAAAGCCGTACACATTCCTGATCAGCCACAGGAAGAGAAATAGATAAGAACCAGTATCACTAATACAATCAAAAACAGAAAAAGGAAAAAAGTTATTCTATCATTGGACCTGATTAAAACTATAACTGTGAGCATTGGCCTCCATCCTATAATTAGACCTGATTGAAAAATAGAAGTTAGATACCATAAAGCAATAATAAGAAATTTACATGGCTCACTAGCACAGATTTCAAGTTCCTATAACCATATCAAGGATGGTGTCCAGATCTCAATCATTGTAACCATATTCCAGTTAGGGTAAACAGTTACTGAATGCCTTATTATGAATTGCAGCATTAACCAGCAACTGACCAAACAACAAAAATTTCCATTGTGCCTTTGTTAAAAAAGTTCTGTACAAATGTCACCAGCAATAATTCAATCAATGACAACCTCTCACTGCTAGAAGACCCCATAATAAGCCTTCAATTGAATTACTCCTGCTAAATGTGCTTCCTCTCCAAAATTAACAAAAATACAATTCATAAAGCTCTCAAAAACTTGAGAATGTAATTGTATCTCCCTTATTTTTGTCCTCCCCTTCATTAAGCCATGTAACATTAAAAAGAGCTGCTCTAATACCATAATAAGTATCTTCCACCTGGAACTGCAAAGTATTATCCTTTCTACCCATTCAACATTAATCAGCTGCAACCAGTTGAACAACTCACAGGCAGAAACAAGGGAGTCAAACCATTTATCAACCTCAGTTTGTTGTGTTCTCAGCTGTAAAGCATCCCCTGATCGCTAACCCCATATAAACATGAATCCTTCTCAAGATGCGGTAGTGTAGACCTCAAACTCAATACTTAAACACACATATTTTACAAGGTAAGTAAGGTCAAATTCCACTACAGGAAATGAGGCACTTACATCCATTCATACCACTGATAAAGATGTACTCAGACACATAAACTGTTGAGTTGTAAATTAAGAAATCAAAACCACCAAAGGGAGTTGAAAGATAGCTCACCTGAATTATGCCTTTGATTCGCCATACCCCATGCTTAAGAACCGCAATATGTGAATCATCCGGATGAAGGGGTCTAAGTTCTTGTCTCACTTCTTCCATGCTCGCATTATGATCTCTAGTCAGTTGCTCGGCTACAATATTATTTGACCTACCTAAATAACCAATTACAGCTCGCGAATCTCCCAAGTTAGCAACATATAATGTGCCTGTCCACATAACACCCACCAAACAACATGATCCAATTGCAGCAATAAGTGGTTTTACTTGGCGTGTTCTGTGTAAATGTGCCAGAAACCCATCCTCAGCTGCAGAAAATGCATTTCTAACAACATCCTTGGAAATTGTTCCCCTTTCTCAAGCAATCCCTGCAGAACATAAAATAAAAAAAAAAGGAAACAAGAATTCTAAATCAAATAAGCATAAAAGAAATGAAGGAAAACTACATTCTCATGGAGCATAACACAGGCATCGTAGAGTAATGAAGCCACATTTGCAGGGAATCACAAGCTAAACGTCCACGATTTTGCTTTTGTCTAAAGCAGAATCACAACTTTCATACAGTCATCAGATTGTTGTTTGAAATATGGAAACTCTTTTCATTGTATTTCTGGAAACATGCATTTAAAGTGGGTTATTAAGAAAAAAAAGTGAAGTTGTATCAGAAAACTGTAATGAAAACAGAATTGTGAACTTCATGGTTTTGTGACACTTGCCACCACAAGATATTACAGAAAAATGACGTAACCTATCCTAGTATAACATTCATTCTTCTACAATTCATCAAACGAAAGTTACCAAAACATCAAAATACAGCTTACTGAGTGTAGAATAATACACAGAATGAGATTTGTAGGCGATGGGTTTTTATTATCCTCCAAAACCATATTTCTTAACCCTTTCCAACAAACATAAACATGTGTCCCCATAAATGCACTTACAGATAAATATAAACAATTTTATGCTAATCAGACGAGATATTTGTTTGATTAAGACTGCAGATTTTAACTTGGCCACCTACTTTATTGCTTTAGCGTTGTGGGATGCTCAACATGAACCCTTGAATGGCCTTATTAGCTCAGGTGAACCCCACAACTTACGATTATAGCGCCATAACTCCACTACAAATTTCTACAAGATGAACCCGTGAATGGATCAAACGTCCAGACAATTGTTCACTTGTCAAGCAGAAGATCATATTCATTAGTTCGCTATTCCTACTTACCTCATTCAAACAAAAGAGTTAAAAACAAGTTCAACAACAAACAATGAATTTCATAAAAGAAAACTTTCAAAACTATCATTTCAAGTGATCCAAAAAAGGAAGTCATCAAAACAATCAGGGAACCCAGAGTTACTCGTGAGATGGACAAATAGATGATCCGAGATGAAACGCGAAGCTTCCGGTCCCCCGTGTCCATCAAAAACCCCAATGAACGTGGCAGATGGCCCTGTCTCGACCTGGCTGTGGTCCTCAAGAATCTCGTTTGCCTGGGCGACGGCAAAGGAGAAATCCCCCACGGAATGCCTCCCAATGTCCCGCGACCAAACCAGGGCTCGTCCTCATTCTCATCCTTACTCACACGCGCGTACCGCCGGAAAGGCCTCCAGCACGCCTCCACAATCCTTGCCAGCCACGACCACATCCCTCATTTCCTTCCTAAAATAAACCCTAATTCTCCCCAAAACAAGAAGCACTCCCAAATCCTAGCTCTTCCGCCACCAAAAGTACGACCCAAGGACAGAACGACAAGAACCTTTCGAGTCTTTGGGGTTTCCTTTTAAAAGAACAAAAAATGTAAAATTAGGAACACCAAAACCCGAGATCAAAATCAGAATTCACCAAAAAGAATGGCAGAATCCTGCTCACGGGATCGGGGAAATTGCGATAGGAGAACAAGAATCCGATCCCAAGAGGAAACCTTGCGCAGAAAAGAAGAGGATTTAGAGAACCTCTTGGGCTTTGTGAGTGATTCGGGAGCAGTTTGGGGGTGAAAGAAGGGTAATGGAAAAGCCTGACGCGAGAGCGTGTGGAGCGAGGTGTTTTAGCATCGAGGTTATATATCGAGGTGGAAGCGGCTCGGGTTTCCTTCTAGATCCGAAATAACGAAAAGAAAACCCGATTACAAAAGCCATCAGGATTTGTTTTTTCTATAGTTTTAAATAGTCTTTATATCATTTTTGGTTTTTTTTTTTTTTTGAAAACAATACGTCCAACGTTCATTCGCCATATTGGATCGGATAATGCTATCGGGTTAACGGTTCTGTTGCCGTCCGATAGTGTTAGACGGAAAATGCCATTTTGGATTGGAATAAATTTTCCAAGATGCCACCACAGAAAGTGAAAAACGGTTGCTCCGGGAGTTAAGCGTCTATGTCGTGAATGTGAGCTTGGCGCCGTTGACTTGTCACCATCAACACCTGGGGCCGTAAACAGCCCGAGCCCGCCCGGAGTCAAAGCCCGAATTTGGGAACCGAAACTCTAAACCCGAGCCCAGCAGTACGCGACATGCTAACCAAATCCCCAACCCTTCGGCAAGGTTTCGGCCCAGCCGAGTCCGATCCGGCCCATTAAGGACCCTATTCATATCGATAGCAGTTGTTGTAGTCAAAAAGTTCTCACTAATCAGCGTTATGCTTCGGTTCTAATCATGTTGCAAACACCAAAACTAGAGCAAAATCAATTTTGACAAGCAGCCCAAATTGAATTTTATACAAGCACTGTTCTAGAAATCGATTCGAGTAACCTTAGTAGAAGCCTGTCGCTATCCCTTTGAAGCCCAGACTCTCTATTTGTGTCAACAGTCCTCTTGGGCAATGTATCGCGAATCACATTGCTTTGTTCTGAATATTCTTTAATCGTATTTATATTCTACCAGCAGGTTAAAAAAAAAAAATCTTATTTGGAAATGTTGGATCGATTTTGATGACTCAAGAAAATAGAGATTTTGGGAGCGAGCTCGAATCACAAATTAAAATTTATTTTAATTTGAAGTGCCCTATTAGATATTATGAGAATATTGACTTCTAACAAACGCAAGTTATATTATTAATTACCTCGATAATTATCAGAAATCTTCTAAATTAAGTTATCTAATTAATAAAATAGAAACACAAAAAAAGAAAAATTATTTGATTAATTTTAAAAAATAATACATGACTTAAGTAACAGTATACCCTCAGTTTTACAACGAATTTAAATATGAAATTATATAAAACATTAAAGGAATGAAGAAAGGAAAGGAGGAAGAAGTGAAAAAAAAGCTTTGATATGTGTTGTTATCCCACACTCCTGCACTAGACCACATGATATTTGACTCAGATTGACTTGGTCTCTGGCAGGTGTTGATGGTATCATCTGATGGGATGTGATAGAAAATGGAAGGAGTTCAAGTGTTTCCAATAGTTTTGAATATTGACAATAACTTTATTTGGTTTGGTGGTATTACCAACGACTTATAGGGTTAGGTATATCTTTGAAATCTACATTGTTAATTATTTTTGAGGTTGATTAGTTTGATGAGCGTATCATCAACTGCTTCTAAGGTTGATTGGTTTGAAGAATACGTTATCAATTGCTTCAAGGATTGACTAATTTGAAAGGTACGTTGTCAACTGCTTCTGAGGTTAACTAACATGAAGGGTACATCATCAATGGCTTCTGGAGTTAATTAGTTTCAAAAAGTATGTTGTCAACGGTTTTTGGGTTGACTAGCTCAAAAGTATATCGTCAACTATTTGCGAGGTTGACTAACTTAAAAAGACGAAAACTCATATATATATATATATATATATATAAATATTATATATATATATATTATATATATATCTATATAACAACCTGATACCCGAAGCATGTCTAAAATTTGGGATAAAACTTAAAATTTAAGATGACATAAATATTATGATTTTTGGGGTTGACTAGTTTAAGTGTGCTCGTTAACTGCTTCTAGGATTGACTAGTCTAAAAATGCACGTCGTCAATAACTTCTAGACGTTGACTAGCCAAAAGAGTGCGTCATCAATGGTTTATAGGGTTAACTAATTTAAAGGATGCATCACCAACGACTTCTAGTGTTGACTATCTTGAAAGGCGCATCGTCAACTACTTCTAAGGTTAACTGCCTTGAAAGAGTGCATTGTCAATGATTTTTGAGTTGACTAGCTTAAAGGATGCATCATCAACTATTTCAAAAGTTGACTAGCTTGAAGCATAGCCAACGACTTTGAGTGTATTGATATTTAACTTTTTTTATTTGGTAACATCATCAACAGTTTTGAATAGATTGAGTATAACTTTGAAGTGTAATCAACAACTTTAAGTGTGTTGGCGATTAATTTCTTTGATTTGGTAGCGTTACCAACAACTTATAGGATTAGTATAGATTTAAAGTACTGTAAAGATTTTTGAAACACACCCAGCGAGACTTGCTTTAATCTTATTTAATTATATTCGAGCTAATTTTGATTAAAATCAAGATAATAATATCACCCTTTATTCATAGTCTCAAAGTATTGCCGAAGATTTAACACATCTAATAGGACTCGGTTTGGTCCTATTTAGTTTCATCGGGATTAATATAGCTCAAATCTGAGTTCGGTTTAGAATCAATTTAACACTCAACTTCGATTTGAGTCCAAAATTGATTCAATTTGATATTTAAAACTTAATAGAATTGCGATTCACTAACTTTTTCTTAGAAGATAGTGATATGTTTTAGTCTTTCTATTTCCAGAATCTTTAGTGATGAGGTTCACACTAACACTTTATAGCATGACCAAGGGAACCATGTGAGACATCAAAGTCACTGAATGTACATTGATGAATTCAATCCACTAAGATTAGCATCGATTTTTAGAAAACTATTTGTCAAATACTGATCATTGACTCTAGTTGGAGCTATATTAATTTCAATTCGAATCTGATTCAATCCAATCCAACGTTCAGGATTCAATTTTTGTTGAAGTTTGATTTCATTTAGTTCGAGTCGAGTTCGACCTTGTGTTGGACTTTTATTGAGTTTCAGTTTGTATCTTGATGGACTTCGGTTCAAATTCAAGTCAATTTAATTCAACTTGATTTCAGTTCAGGCTTAACCTGGCTTAGTTCTAGTTTGACTTTAAGTTTGTCCTTTTAGTTTAGACTTAATTTAACTCAATCCGAATTTGATTTGAGCTTAGTTCAATCTAAATTGGATTTGATTTGAACTCAACTTGATTTTAAATTAATCCATCTCGAGTATGATTAGAGCTTAGTTTAAGTTTATTTGGTCTAGGTTAACTCAATTTGGATTTTTTTTGGAATCTAGCTCTATTTAAATTTTAGTCCATTTGTTTGATCAATTTAAATCCATTTAAGTTAACTTGCTCTTTATCCATTTATTTTGGTTGAGTTCAATTTTAATGTGAGTGAGTTACTTCATGTTAAGTAATTTGATTTGAGTGTCTTTGATTATTTATGATAATTTTAGCAGACTTGTGGTCTAGCCTTAAATATGCAAACCTGAGAGCTAGCTTATTTCATGAGCTCATAAGCTGATTTAGAGGTACAAGCCCAAGGGCTGACTAAGTCTGAGTATGAAGATTGGCCTAGATGCGAACCTTGAAAAACTGACTTGGGTGCGAGACCGAAAAATGACTGAGTGTGAGCTTAAAGATTGGCTTGGATGTAAGTCAAAAAAATGGCTGGGGTGTGAGCCAAAGGCTGGTTGAGGTGTGAATCCGAAGACTTGCTGAGTGTGAGCCCAAAGGCTGGCTGAAGTGCAAACCCGAAGGCTGGCTTGGATGCGAGTTTAAAAGTTGGCTAAATACCAACCCAAAGACTAGCTAAGTACGAGCTCAGAAGCTGGCCGAAGTATGAGTCTGAAGGCTAGCTGAGTACAAATCCGAAGGCTAGTTGAGTGCAAGCCTAAAAGTTGACTTGGATGCAAGTCCAAAAACTAATTGAGTGTGAGTCCAAAAGTTGACTGGATATGAGCCCAAAATCTGGCTGGATAGAAGCTCGAAAACTAGCTGAGGTGCGACTCTAAAAACTGATTAGATAAGAGCCTAAAGGCTAGTGGATGCAAGTTCAAATACTGATTGAATACGAGTCCGAAGACCAGTTGAGGTACGAGTCCAAATACTAACTGAGTGCAAATCCGAATATTGACTTGAATACAAACTCAAAAGTTAGTTAAGTATAAATCCGAAAATTAATTTTGTATAACAATAGTTCGCCATCTTCAAATAATTACGGGTAGCCAAAGCAGAATTAAAAATTCACCATTTTTTAGAATTCGTGAGCAATTATAGTACTAATAGAATTTCACTGTTGTATAAAGAGTCACGGATGATTACAATTTTCGTGAAATTCCATTAACAGGCCAAAGACCGCGAATCATCGCGACAATAATTACACAAAAAACGAGACAATTTTTTTTTTTTTTTGACAACAACTTTTTTTATGTTTTTTCATTTTCTTCTTCTTCTCTTTTCTCCATTTGTCCCAAAACCGTAGCCGGCCCCCTCCTCTATTCCTCGAGCTATGCTCAGCCACTTTTCATCCTCTTCAAATTCATGGCCAAACCCTATCGGATTCGACCAGGTCCGGCCCCGGCTTGTAGTGAACGATGGCGAGGTTGGTTCAGCGTGGCAGAATGCGCTTGGGGTTGCTCGAAACGGCGCCGACGACTCAAACCGGCGCTGTGTGGTCGAACCGATCCATGGCGAGGAGAGCAAAGTTCGACAGACCACCGAGAAGAGGCTGCGGGGGTCATGGATTGACCACTTCACTGTCACGGGAGGTCGAGCCAAGGAACCTCCGTCCGATCGAGCACGCGACTTAGCAACATGGCTCGAGCATAGGGTCGTTGGGCAAAGCAGAGAGGACGTCTTTGGTGCGCGATTGACAAAGCAGCGGGTGGTGGCGCCGGTAGAGCCTGTCCGAAGCGGCGACAGAAGCCACCGGTGGTCGGGCCGGCAGGTAGGAGTTCGGCGTGGGGAAAAAGGTGGCCGGGAGGCCTGGCAAGAGATGCAAGTCACGCATGCTAGAGCTGGTGCAGGCCGTGCTGACTGACGGGATGTAGAGCTAGGGAGCAAGGTGTAGGGCTTCACCGGGAACTAGGGGAACCAGATGGAGAAGAGGATGGTCAGTAAAAAAAAGAAAGAAAGGTAAGAAGATTACTCTCTTTTCTGCTTCCAATGCTCAGTTAACTATCTTCCGACATTCTCTTCTTGATGGATCTCTCTGATCTCTTCTTCCCTCCATCTTTGTTCTGATTTCTGTGTTTTACTTGCAGATTCTCACCGATTTATAGGCATCTGGGAGATCAGCAATCGAATTTTCGATTGGTTAATTTTGGAATATTTGTAATTGTGATTGATATATCTGATTCATCTCAAAATTTTTTCAAATTGGATTCCAAAATTATTTTTTTAATTGGAATATAATTTCTTGGATTGGAATTTATTTTTTCATAATAGATTCCAAATTTTGTATAATTTCTGGATATTAAATTTTTAGATGGTTATTTATAAATTTTTCGAAAAATTTGGACTAAAAAAATATAATTTTTATAAATTTCAGGGATTTTCTATAAAAAAATATATTTGTAAAAATTCTAAAATGAGTTTTTTTAAAATAAAATTTGGACTCATTTGCAAATAGAAATTTTTAAAATTTTTTTGTAAAAGTCAAAAATTTTGGGAATTTATTCACAAAAGTTAGATATTTAAGAAATTTATTTGTGAATATAAAATTTTGAGCAATTTATTCACAAACCTAGATTTTGTGGTGATTAATTTGAAATTTTTAAAAAAATTTTGCAAAATTTTCATCTCAAAGACTATCATAACAAAAGTCCAATCAAAAATTCATTTTTATAATATATTTAATTTAAGAATTTATTTATAAAGATTTTATAATTTTTATTCTCACTAGAATGTTTGATGAAATTTGGATGTGATTTTGGTTCAGCCTAATTATCTTTTTTTAATTTTAGCTCAAATTTTTTAACAATTTAAATTTAGATTAACATTAATTTTCGGTAAAAAATAATCATAATGTGGTCCAATTAAAGTCCACATATTTATATGATAGTGATATTTAATTTTATATTTTGATTGAAGTTTGTTCAAATCCAAAATTGAGAGCAAATTAGCAAGAGGGTAAGCCGATGGTAGAAAGGCTAGGACAGAAAATAGTAAAAAATGTTATTTATCATGCGCCACTCGATGCTTGTGATTTGAATTGGATGGTTTATCAGACTAACTCAGCCGAGAGTCATTAAGCTGCACTCGCAAGTATAACGTCAATTGGACAAGGCTAAATTAAATTTACTCGGCAAAGAAGGGGAACAATGAATGAACGATCATAGCTCATCCAAATTGGAAAGCAGCGATGGAGGGACAATTTTGATTAAGTTTTCGTTTTGTGATTCCATCTCAGTTAGAGCCAGGTATCATCATCTCTTTCTTTTCTTATCTTAACAAGGCTTTGCATGACGCTTTTTGGTCCCTTGTTTTCTCGTTGAAGCGCGTGCGTAAGCAACTTATGCTTGGTCTGTGACTTGAGGCTTTTGAGTCCTTGAAAAAGAGCTCCTGAATCTTCTTCGAAACACACATTCCTCACCCATTTATGTACATGTAACTTAGCATGAAAGATTGCTGCTCAGAATGAGAAATTAAATATATAAAGCTTACTATGTTATTTATTTATATCACTATAACATTCCGAGGTATATTTGATATTTTAAAAATATCCATAATAATGTCAAAAATGTCAGAAAATTTTTTCTGAAACGTTGAAAAAAATTTATTCTCGAAGTTTTTTTTACAATAATTGGTAAATACTGGTGAAAAAAATTAGTGGCATTTTAAACACTGAAAAATACCATATGTTTCTAAGAAGCAAAGGTCGATAATTTTCTAGCATTTAGTGTTCATTCCTAGGATTTGTGGAATGCTAGAAATTTTTTGGTGTTTATTGTTCATTCTCGAAGTTTGTTGAACATCGAAAATGTTCACAAATGTCAGGAATAACATAGTAAATACTGGATCTTTTTTTCAAAGCTACTCCTGATTTTTCTGCCTTCGCAGGATATGATAGAAATTTTAATTTTTTGAGACATTAGTGCAATAGTGCTTATTTTTCAAAGAGAAAATAAATTATAAAACACAACGATGTATACAATTCCATTTATTGGTGTTTAACTTGCAAAAATTTTGACAATACAGAACATTATATTAGACCTCTGCATTGGGTACATGCAAGGTAAAATCTACTTTACTTGTTACGACAAATCTGGATAATCTCAACATTTCAAAAATGCCCTAAAAAGTGTAAAAAACACCGGAAAAAATTTTTCGGGATTTTTTTCAAATGCTTCGAAAATATCGAGAAAAAATTGTCAAAATTTTTTTTTCGACATTTTAAAAATGCTGACAAAATATTTTCTTGGCATTTCTCCAAGCGCTTGAAAAATGTTGGTGAAAAGAAACCATTTCCAATATTTTTGGGCAAAAACAATGAAAAAATCCTAATACTTTTGTCCAAAAAATGTCAAAAAAAATTTCCAGCGTTTCGAACTAAAAACGTCAGGACTTTTCTTGGTGTTTTATTGAAATGCCAGAAAAATTCCCGGTGTTTCAGCTGAAACGTTAAGAAAAGTTTCTGACATTTTGGGAAAACGCCGAGAAGTTTTCTTTGCATTTTTAGGCAAAAACATGGATAATTTTTATATTTTATGTAAATTATATTGTTTAAAAATTATATATACTAAAAATAGATCATATATAATATAACGTACATCATATATAAATAAAAAATTACAATTGAATAGTTACCGTACACAAATTATAATTATACATCATATACAAATTACAATCATACATGTTACATAAAATAAACTTACTATTGAACAATTATATCATACACTAATGATAATTATATATTTATTTATTTAGTTACTATATGCTAATTTAGCAACAGTAATATTTTCTCCTTGCCAAACATTAAAATTATATTCTTTCTGTAACTCATCCAAAACTTTAAATTTGAGAAGGACCTATGGAATAAAACAATAAGTCAAGGCAATGCAAATAAAATCAAGAATTCAAAACAACTTTCTCCACTTTTTTAATCCGGGTTTGAGACTGACATTAGTAGTGTTAAATTGTAAAAAAACTTATCAATCATAATAGACAAATATAAAAGAAAACTAATAAAGAAACAATAATGAAAAAAGTTAAAGTAGACAAAAGAGATATAGTAATAGAAAGTCAAGCAAGTCGTATTAACCAAACATTAAAATAAATAATACAGAACAATACATCCAAAATGAAGTTACGATACAAACAAAACACAAACAAATAGAAAAGGCCTCAACATCCTTAACTCACTCTCATTTTCAAGTCTTCTTGTTGCATGTAGCCATTGATCTCCGAATAATTTGGTCTCCCTACAGAAAAATAAAAATGAATAATAACTATAGATTACAAGTTAAAATTATAAATTACGAATATAATTTTCATGCAATACCTGACTACTACTCACTTGTATACTAGATCTCTCTGTTTCAGGCTGACTTGTATTCTCTAGAAATTTTTTAATTTCATATATTTTTATAGTCATGTAAACTAAAAGTTTATGACAAAGAAATAATATTGATTAAACAATAATATATGCCATAGGGGTCGACCGCTAACTATGGTCTCCTAAAGAGGAGTCATATGTGTTGCTATCTCTGTTTGTAATTATATTTGCACCTATGATTGTACCTCTGTTTGTATCTTTGCTTGTATAGAGGTATTTAATTCAGCCTATGTATAATGACATCCACCGTGTGACGCTCTAAAGATACTCCCAAAAATTTGTGCAATTGTGGGTCCCATACCAAATGTCCGCGATCGATCATATCTCTCACAACCAATTACTTTGGTGTGAACTTCATTTTGAGCTACAATATTCGATTGGAAATGTAATGAGTTTTTCATTATAATCTTGCTATTTTTTTGATAATTTTTGTGCACTCAGATATTCTTTGTTGAACAATTTTACCTAGAGTTGAATAATTTTACCCCGCCATTCTCAACCCTTTCTCTCAAGATTCGACGGTTGGAGCACTCAGGTACCATATGTTCACTTCTCACCACCAATCCTCCTCCTCTGCTTTCTCTTTGAGCTCCTCCCCACCTCTGAGCCCTTGCGCCATCCCCAAATCCGTGGCCATGGCAAGGGATCCGAGATCTTGGCTAGACTGGAAGCACTTCTACTTCGGATTTTGATTTTTCTTCAAAGCATAGGTATCTCAATATCTTCTCTAGTTTATCCCAATTTTAGATTCAAGTTTTTTCTCTTTTTTTTTTTTCATTTTTTTAGCATCTTGAGGTGGAATGTAATGAGCTTGGATTCATTTGTTGAATATGTATTTTAGGAAGTGTGGGGAGGAGCATGGAGGAGAAACTGAACATGGTAGAATTTTTGAAGGAGAAAAGGATTTGATGATGAGAGCATCCAAGGCATGTTTAAAAGGTGCGAAAGTCTGGAGATTTTCAAGTGAGAGTAGGCGTCAATGAACTTGCATGAATTAGTTTGATGTAATTATTTTGTGATTAATGAGTTATCAACTTTTGGGCCCCATTTGATTTGGAATGAGGATCAAGATCAGCTCATTTCCGAATTATTTTTTTCTTATAAAATTAATATTTCTTATTTTACATAGTTATTAAATTAAATTATTATAAAAAATTAAATAGTTTTTCAAACTTTAAATTATTGAAGTGTTAATTTTAATAAAAAGGTATTGATTTCAAAAGTGGTCTTCTAGCCTTGATTCTGATCTTGATCTTAAACTAAACAGTGCCTTGAATTGTTTATAAAGTTTGAATAAAAATCTTTGGAGAAATTTCATTTATTTCTGCAAATTGCATTTGATTTTTGTATGTTGGTGTTTATTTCAACTCCTTATAATTAAATTGACTTTGTACTACCAGTTATGTGTAAAGTATCAATTTATGTCTCCTATTTACTTATAAATAAAGCGTTAATTTTTTAAAAAATATGTATTTTATGTTTATAAATTATATTTATATTTTTCTATATTTTGTATCAAGTTTAATATTAATTTTGATATATTTTTTCTATTTATTTAAAAAATAAATCATTAATTTTATTGCTTTCTGTTCTAACTAAACACCAAAATTAAAGGAATTGATGAAATTTATTAATTTAATTTATCAATCAAACAATGAAATCCAAAATTAAAAAAATTAACTAATTCCTAAATTCCTTCAAAAAAAAACCACTCAAATATGTGAATTATCCAATTTCTCCGATTCTCATAATTTTTACCAATTATTTAATTTCTTCAATTCATCAATTACAAATTCAAAATTTATCCAAACATCTCCTAAGCAAGAAAGCACCAGACTCTTTTTGGGTGTTTAACGTTTACCTCCAAAAGCCGGAGTTTTTTTGGCATTTATTAAAAAACGCGAAGAAATACAACATTTACTTACAACTGTCAAAAACTGTCATTTATCTACAAACGTCAGAAAAAGAAAACCAACATTTATTAATAAACATCAAAAATTCTCTATATTTATTAATAAATACTAAAAATTACTCATGTTTGTAAATAAATGTCAATAATTTTTGGCATTTCTACCGCAGAAAAAATATCGGCAAAAGTCCAAATTGATGTGACGTAAGCTCCAGCCAAAACTACTCATTGCATATGCATCCTGCTTATCAAGGAAAACAAAGAATAGATCCAATCCACGCATTTCTTGTGAGCTTGATCTTATAGTGCAAAAATAGACATTTTCATGGAAAGATACCGATGTTTGACAAAACAAACCACTGAAGAAGGAGAATATGTACAATCAAGCTGTTCCAGCAGGAGAAAATTAACCAAACACTGAAGGCTGGACTATCATTCTTTGATACAAAAAGAAAATTTGAGAAAGTAGAGTAGCACTGACCCTGACTAAATATAACTTACATTGACTAATGGAGATAAAAACAAGGGCTAGTTTCATCCTTCTTTGTTGTTGCGAGATGAACGGTCCCGGTCCTTCTTCTGCCCGCCCAGAATACGAGAAATTTGTAGGCCCCTACTGAAAGCTTGATTAAAAAGCATCCGGGTTTGGAACTCAGAAACAAATGGGAACCAAGCTAAGAAGGCAATCGGTGTAAACAGAAGCAGGCCCATCATAATCTCATATCCTCGGGCAAGTGCTCGGATGGATCCCCACAAACCAATTTGGCGAAAAACAGGTTTACAAGCTTGTGCAATCTGTGAGTAAAATCAGAAGTTAATGGTCAGATGAGGAAGAACAAACGAAAGGTTTATTTGGTGCACTGTTAAAAACATGTTACCAAAAGAATTCCCCATCCTGTTGGCATGAAAGCAAGGAAGCACACAATAATGTCTCGTGCTGTCATGTGAGGGAGAGCTATCAACGTGATCAAAATGGCCACAAATGTCACAAAGATAAGAAATTTGATCAGCCGGAAAACAAGCTGGAAATTTGCGCTAAACCTCCGCCTTCCAACAGATACAGTCTGAAAAACATACGGGACACAAAAAATCAGCTTCTAAGTAAAGCACACGCAGAAACCTAAACAGCTGCTGCATAATCCTGCTGATTCATTTGAAACTCAAAATAAGCTCCTCACCTTCATAACAAGCAGTACTGCTAAGATCACAA
Organism: Trichopus zeylanicus subsp. travancoricus; assembly: GCA_005019695.1. Classification (NCBI taxonomy): domain Eukaryota; kingdom Viridiplantae; phylum Streptophyta; class Magnoliopsida; order Dioscoreales; family Dioscoreaceae; genus Trichopus; species Trichopus zeylanicus. Next base: position 1,049,291 of record RXID01011010.1, read on the forward strand.
GCCACGAAATCCCATATACCTGAAAAAAAAATATAGTAATCATACAAACAGCAACTGAAAAAATTTGAAGGCATACAATTGCTTGCATACATAGCAAAAAATAAAAGAAGATGAACATACCGTGAGACTTCTTGTCTTTCTTGTTATATTCAGGTGATAGACGAGCCCATATTGGTAAATAAAAAATCGCAGTGCCAACACAATCTCTAGAATGATCCCCCGCTTCCCAGAATACTTGAGATGCTCTTGCTCTTTATCCCACCATGATTCCCAGCTTTTCTCTGGCGACACACCAATTCCCCCATGGTTGCCAATCCACTTGTTCCAATCGTTCCAGTCATCAACTATCTTCTGCCACTCAAATCCGGAAGGATTGAAGAGGAAGGGTGCAAAGAGCCATGTTCCCACCAAAAACCACATAGAAATAGTGATAAAGATGTATCCAATAGATGACCTATACGACTGGCCAAAGATTTGGTAAATAACAAGCAATATCATCAGTTCAATACCCTTGACAAAATGGCTTCGCGAGTACAACCTATAATTATCAGCAAACTTAGCATGGAACACAACGAACCCACGTCCTGTACTTTTATATTCTGCACCACCATGAAGAAGTGTCCTCCCATAATAGTGGGTTTTTGTTCCAAGAGAGAAGGTAAAGAAAACAGAAGCCAATTGTAATTGCATCAAAATGAATTCACTCAAAGCAGTGCGGAATCCTCTTTCAAGTCCAATTTCCATCATCATAGGCAATGCCATCAGAAATCCAAGCTGCACAAAAGATTGGGAGGCAAGAGCAACCTGAAGTGCTTGATTGTGAATGAATTTTCTATCAGTTGCAAGGCCTTCTTCAAGTCCACTAAGAACAAGATACATGCGTCCATACAGAAATAGGTATACCGTGAGAACAGTTATCTGCCATTAAGGAAAAATAGATTTCAACATTCCTAAACAGGATATCTGAAAATGGAGGATTCCAAGCTTAGGTGTTGATTTCATACCAAAGTACTGAAGTAGAAACCAACTGTGGTAAAATAGCATGACAACATTCTAAAGAAATCAAAACGGTGACCAAGCCTGTATATATCGCGGCTTAATGTCTGCTCTCCATTCCCATTTGCTATCTTTGCCTCAAATAGTGAAATCTGGTTGAGACCCACATCTCTTCCCTTGCCAACTTGCATGTATTCATGGTGGGTGACACTGCCTTCACGAAGTATGGAATTGAAACCTAACATATGAAAGCCAGAACTACAGGTTTATGCACATACATCGCAATATGACTCACATATAAACATATTTGAATTGGAAACATACCTGCAAATATGTCCTCACTTAAGTTTATAATGTTGGATGCTTTACTTACCCCCCCTCTTGTGAGATGGAATAGTCTATCAAACACATCTGGATGACCATAATGGAATCGAACTCTGGAACAAGGATTTCAACTTCAACATAGAGCAGGAAACGAGTACTATGAGTGCATATAACTAAGATAAAGGTAGGGTAAGTTGCTAAAGAAGAAGTTGTAGGGTCACCCTGAACTTTCAAGTGCATACACCAGAAATAATCTTAGAAAAGGATAATATGCATACACAACTTTCACCTCCTTTCTTGGCCTATTCTCCAAATTCTACATGCTGCTCTACAGCCTCTTGTTTTTCAAGCCAAATCATTCAAAATGGACCCATTTAATGGTAAGAGGACAATGAATTTACAGCTGCAATATCATGGGTACTATTCACAAAAAAAATGTTGAGTGCATGAAAGGAACAAACTGGTAGTATGTTTTAGATTTTGTTTCCTTTATTATTATTTCTTTTTGTGAGATGGTTTTCCTGAATGATGAGTGGGGACTCCGAGGACAAGCTGTGTGACAACATAAGCTGCTTTCTACACCAAGAAATTATTGCAAGAAAAAGAGGTGAATGGAGGATGCTTTAGCTAAACACAACAAAGATGAAAGTAACAAACTTTGATGCTTCTACAGCAAGCACCAAACAACTAGCTGTACCATTACTTTCTGATCTCCAATGTAACTTGAATTTGAACTCATTAACAAAAGTCCTTCACACAAGTACTCTATATACTCAAATCTGTGATGTATTTATCTTGCTCACTTGTAAAGCTTTATATTTTCATGACCTCCATTCTTCAGTCAAATGAGTACCTCCAAAGTTCCAACTCCTTTTAGGAGTACAAGTTCCACCTCCTTTAGGCGTACAGAAAACATCTCATTTGCTGTCCGACAATATGCAAGTATGCCAGTACAGCAGCTAGTTACTTGATCAAATATCATTCATGGTGTAAAAGATACATACCTTAAAGGGTTAGCAAGTAATCTTTGTCCAATAGTGACAAAGCTAGTCTCCTGATTTGACATAAACCATGCGAGAGATGAAACACTGGAGAAGTACCAATTAATCCTTGAGTTATTTCAAAATAAATGAATATGTGTGCAAAGGGGTTTGCATGCAACCTCAAAAGGATTCTGATTTTGGTATTAGCTAAAATAGAAGCACAGACCTCCCGGTAAAGATATGCTCCCGAACCCCAAGAATTGATGGATATCTAACACCATCATGTCTTTGTAAAAACTCTTCAAGCAAATTCCTCATTTTCAAAGCCTCCTCCATGTAATTATCCTATAAATATGGGCCCATGAGTTAGGACTAGTAGTCTACCAAATACAAAATCAATTAGATAGTCAACTACCTGGTTCATATCTATAGTTTGTAAACCTTCCCCACGGGTAAAAATAATCGCGTGATTTTGATTTTCTGGTTTGCCTTCACCCAAAATGGCAGGGCCTGGGAGCTTTATACGATAAATTACCTGAAAGTTTGCAATAGAAAATTAAATACAAAAAGAAAAGGCAATATTGCTGTGCTAAAAGATCAATGAAATTTCCAATTAGAGGAGAAAAACAGAAAGGCCTAATTAAGTGAAAATACAAGCAATGATATTCCCTAAATGATAAATCTTCAAGTCAAAGTCCAATCAGAATGGAATTCCCCTGGCTCAATGCCAACTAGACAACATAGATGAGATACAAGAGAACACAAATGTAGAATAAAAGACTAAAAGAACAGTAAAATATTTTAATTTGTTGCCCTCAGGCTATGAAATGACTCAAACCAATGGCAATAAAATTGTACAACCACAGAATAAATTGCCTATAAATACAAGTCTAAACCTTCTTCTGATTTTTCTTTTTTGAAAGCATAAAACCATCAATACTGTCAAGAGCATGAGCAAACAATTGTGCATCTCAAATAGATAGCTTTCCAAAAAATTTCAAAATCCATCTTCTATAAGATTTGTATGAAAATCATACCTGTGGCAATTTGCTATCAAAAGATGGGGTCCTTGAATTCTAATAATTGATAACTGGCAAAATAATCCATGAGTTTACATCATTTTGGCTATTTCGATATTGGCATATTGCACTCAAATTTGCAGAGAACTGTCATATTATTTGATTTTGATATAACCTCGTATTCCAGGATATGAAATGTGGCAAATCAATTCTTCATCCAGTCAAGTCCTATGCCAAGCTGGCAGCTGACATTCAAATAAAGTATTTTGAACCAAGTCACAAAGTACAGCTGCACTTCAAGTTATTTGCCTCCAGATGATTATTTTATGTAACATTTATGTAGAGTGCAGGACAATATCCTTGTTCCACTTTTCTTATTTCAATATTTTGTTCCCACATGATACTCAGCATCTACTAAATAACTTTTATGATAGATTGTCTTTGCATTGATCTTACATTATCCACCAGATTTAGTTGTTAAGGAGAATGCCAATTTCTAATCATATGGAGAAAACAATGTGCTTGCATTATGACAATGACAATTGACAACATATAACCTGGTCGTGATTCTGTACAGACTCAGCAGGTTTATCAGGCTTTGCTAAAGCAGCCTTTACCAATGCAGAATAATAAACCTTTTCTATTTTTTTATCTGCACAAGCTTCCTCAACCTCATCAATGTAGGCCACCCTGAGTGATGGATACCTGCCAAACAAGACAGCTGCCATCATTTTCAGTTCATGGTTTACAGACCAAAAGAAAAACATTAAGCTATAGCAGTATGTATGTATGTGTGTGTGTGTGTGTATATATAGAGAGAGAAAAAGTTGAATGTGTATTGAGTGCAAGCTTTTGTAGTTCCATTCATGGAACATTAGTAGATAGGTGATTGATATAAGAGTAACGAACACACATATCATGGTGCAAAGAAGAAATATTTTGCTAAAGAAGTGGGCTTCCTAAAAAAGAAAGACAAGGTTAAAATCAATTGGATGGAACTTATGGCACCATCGAAAAGAAGATGCTTTCACATACATTTTTTGTAAATTATATAAGGTCAACTGAGAAGAATTGGGATTGGAGGATAAGCCAGCATGGGGAGATTAGGATCAGAACACAATATAGACAGTAATGTTCTGTATAATTCTAAAAATGAGTAATGGACAGACAAGCAGAATGTACTCTCAAATGAGATAGATTCTCAACACTTCAAATATGTGTATACAGGAACAGACTTTCCACAAAGATATATCCACTATGTTTGCCTTTGTGGATTGACCCCTGACACACACCCATGCTTGTTTTGATTTGATCCTGATCCCCATTGGTGGCTTTTTATAACTCGACAGGAACTGCTTAAAACAAAAGCTTACTTCTAGTAGTTTTCATCCAATAAGTGAGTTCCACTATATTTGCCTTTGTGGAATGACCCTTCACGCACACCCATGCTTGTTTTGATTTGATCCTGATTTCCATTGGTGCCCTTTATAGCTTGACAGGAACTGCTTAAAGCAAATGCTTATTTCTAGTAGTTTCCATCTAATAAGTGAGTTCTTTCAGTAACTAAAACAATTATTAGAGAACAATAGAAAGATCCCTGGAAGAGGACATGCATGAGTCCTAGTTTTTGTTCAAAAACATTGATAATGAAAAGATAATACAAGATAATTTCTTCCAATAGTTAGATCCATCAGATGGAGGTCCATACGATACAAAGAGTAAAAAGGGAGTGGATATAACCAACAAGACGGGATAAGGTTTGATGGTTATGCTTTCCAATATGTACTTCTTTTGGACAGAAGTCAATTGACAAACTTTCAAAATGTCATCTAAGTTTCTAACTATGCATAGTCAACCACCTGTCTACGCTTACTGCACCAACTGCACATATACTCATGAAAAAACTACATATGGACTGGTTTTTTATCTTATGTTATTATACTCACTACTAATAATATCTACATGTTTCATACTTTTTGGTTACTGATTATCTATTTATTGGTTAAACTGCAAGTTGCGATAAACATATATTTCCAATAAATTAAAATGAGTCAAAGCATTATCTTCCGCCCCATAAATTAATTAGTAATATCTCACATTAGTCTTCAAAAAAATTATTTAGCTTCAGTTAGTTTCCCATCTATTTCTCTGATTTTCTGATCTATTATATAGTTTGACATAATGTTTTTCATTCACATAGTATACAAATGATATTTGTGTTTTTAATTTCAAACCAAATATGTGATTGCATATGTGAAAGCATTACCTATGAACTATGCAGCCACTCAAACAGTCAACATACACCTACTGCATTTTAAAAAAACATTAAGACTTGGCACATACGTATTCATGAGCCTCAGTATATCCTGTGCACGAGGATCACCAGATCGCTTTTGGATACCATACTGCTGGCAAGAAACAACATATGTGAACTTCATATCAGCAACATCTTGACACTGTGACCATAATGACCTTCCTATATTTGGATGTTCTTCAGATGTCAACTCAACTGCCTTGTAGCCTTGCAAAAGATCTGCAAGAAAGCACACAAAGAAGATAAAATAATAAAAAAAGCCAGAAGCAGGCGAACCATCAAGTATACCATTTCCAGAACAGTAATATGCTAGAGTACCTCTATCACCAGCCGTATCAAGGAATGACTGAAGCTCCAAAGCTTTCCGATAGTACATCATACCTCTAACTGGTATTCACAATATTCAGCAGCAAAAATCAAAAGCCATGTGAAATTCAATTGTCAGTATAAATATCTAGCCAACTGTCAGAAAGGAAAAAAAGCACCATACGGAGTGGCACATTGGCACTTCTCTTAAAAACTAATGATGAGAGTCTATACCAGTGCGGGTCAAAGTCTGGCCCCTATATGATGCCCAAAGGCGAAGCTGCCTTTCCAATTCTTCATTCTGCTTAAGTTCTTCTTCAGTTTTGCATTTAGTCCGCTCAAGGAAGTTGGTCCACTCATCTAAACAAACATACTTTTCATTATTACACCCTATGTCTATGCTAAATGATTTCTGCATTAGACAATATCCAGAAAACAGCAAAACAACCTTCACTTTCACAGAATCATACCTGGGTAGATCTTCTGCAGATAAAAAAGGATGGAAACTCCATCTTCATTTGGCTCTTCAAGGTCATGCAGCGAGAACAGAACCTCCTCATTGAAGTATGGAGTAAGAACACTAAAGCAACAGCATTAAATGAACACTTACAAGCATATGAAAAATGAGGAAGATAACTGAAAAGGTTAAAAAGCCACGTATAAGCAGTATTTCCAGGTTGTCAATTCAGTCAGATGATAAAGTAGACACAATTATTTACCACAAAAATTAGACCACCAATCGGGAATAGAATCATCAGGGCTTGACATTTGAGTATTTTAAGGGAACTATACTATGTATATACTCATTTAGCAATTCTTGTGCCACAATGGTCTACCAGTATTAATTGCAGCCAAATAACCACTTAATATGGGCAATTGCCCAAATCATTTCCCTTCCAAAAAACCCAATTGTCTGGTTTACTTTCTTGAATAAAACAGTACATGACCATAAGAAGTAGGTTTAAGTCAGCATATTAAACATGAAAAAGATAAAGGACAATATTATTCCATAAAACCCTGTCACTTAGAAGAAATGCAACAAAAAAGGTATTCTATTGTTTAGTTGCATATTGTGCAGATTGAATTCCATGGTTGATTAAGCACTCTAGAAGACTTACGAGAATGAGAGCATGTTACGGATTTTGGGTGCCTTAGGCATATCCATAAAAAGGGAGTTAGTGAAGAAAGAAATGCGCCTTCTAGCTTCCAGGTTAGATGGCACATCCATTGCAGATTCCTTGACAGTAAGCAGCATATGAAGTCTTTTAATCTGAAACCAACCATTAAGAAGCAAACTGTAACTTCGGAGAGGTGAGACAAATATCTAACCAAATATGCTTATGAAAAATCTACCTTTTCTGTCCAAGCAGGTGATTCTGGAGTAGGAAACTTGATTGCTCCAGGTGATTGAAATAACTGAAACTGTTGGTCTAAGGAAGTCATTACTTCAGGGTCTAAGGAGGTCATTACTTCAGGCTTTGCATATGAAGCCCCATGGCTAGAATCCAGAAGACTGACAGAAACAAAATCACCACTAAGCTGCATGATTCAACTAAGATCCATTTGCACTCAATGAAACAAACAACATTGTACATACCACAATGATAGGCCATTGATATTTCCAATATGTCATACAAGTACATAAAAATGAATGAAAATGGAGGAAAAAAATATGATGTATGCAGCTATATTCCTGCAAAAAGCAGGACATCTAAAACCACAAAAAAAAAGGATAGAAACTGCATACCTAGAGAACTGATCCTCCATTAGGTCCCTTGTCACAACTTCCAGCATATCCTGGAAAAGAATAACAACTTCATCCCTATCTTTCTTTCTGTTAACCATCTGACATGATGAAAGCCAGGTAAGTTGATTGTACTACTACTAGTCCAGTTGAAGTGGCTAAATTGTATACACACTAGAGTGCATACCAGATATCCAATCATCCTAACAAACTGGTCATACAGAACAGGAAGTGCACTCATTTTCAGCTCTTTTATGAGCGTTTCATTGGCTATCTGATTATCAACCTCAGCAAATATTTGGTCTATTACGCTGTCATTTCAGATAATGAGAAAAAAACACAGTCAAATATATGACAAACAATTTAAGAATGGAAATAGGAAAAAAGAATTGCATCAAATAATGTTTCATCTGTAGTAACCATATCTACAGTAACACTTATTACCAATAACTTACTCTTTCTCACGGGGACCATCAACCAAGAACTTAATAATGTTTCTAAAGGAGGCATAGCATTCACGAACAGCACAACGCATATACTCATCTGCATCAAGTCTCTTTTTCAGTTCACGGTCTTTACCATTACTATCTTTGGCCATGTCCATGGCAATAGGGAGCTAAACAATAGATACATATGATCAATATCAGTAGCCAGACAAACAATTGTTCAGATGTTTATAAGAAGGGTCAGAGATACAACAAACAAAGACCTTGCTAGCAAGTAAGAAAGGAGGCCACTGGATAAGGTTTAAATCCTGATCTGCCCAATAGGGAACAAGCAACAAACCCATTTCCCTGTATTCAAGTGTACGACAATTTCTAGCATAATAAAAAATAACATGAAAAATAAATACAGAACACATTGTACTGATGAATCGCACCTGTCGCTTATTAGGTCTTCATCCCGGAAACTACTGATGATCTGGTTCCACATTTGAGCAAACTTTGCAGCCTCCTTAGTACTAGGTGTTACCTGAACCATCACAAATGTTTGCTTGATTAGATTCAACTTGTAAGAGAACCAGTGCTATGTAAGGAATATCTACACACAGCATACAAAGATCAAGGATTTTTAAGTGTGTTAGCCTCACAACATTACAGTAAATTTGTTCTCAAGTATTTTAGAAATTTTTGGCAATTAATTATGCCACAAGATCACTAAAAGAGCAAAGGGATGACTTGCACTGGATGCTTGATAAATCACCCTCTACATATACATATCCACATGCAAAATCCTACCCATCATGTTGGTTCAATGGCCAACAAATCAGTGAGATAAACAAGTTTTAACATCCCAATGATGAAATCACCTTTACATTCACAAGTCAGTATACAAATAAAAAATAAAATATATGGATATACATATCATCTATATGTGCATCTGGAGAGAGAATATACCATATCAAATCGTTGTGACAGAGAAGACTTTAAACCCTTTTTCCTGCCTTCTGACTTTTCAACTGGAATAAGACGAGCATTAAAAGCACCAGGCAAGGATTGAAACCGGGATCTTAGCATTCCCAAAGTACGGATCTGGAAAACAGTAGCACAGAATATTGATAAAAATCTTAAGTGAGCATAAACTAATAGAACAGTTCTTCAAAAAGATATGACCACAAGTTCATCCATGCATTCCAATAACTGAGGTCCTTGTAACAATTCTAAAGTATAATAACATCAATAATTATTTTATATTTTTACAACACATCAGAAAAAGTCTGTCAACAGGGTTTAATTGAAATAACTCAAAAATGCAAGATTATAAAGTTTAGTGTTGGAAGCAAACTGGTTCTAACGTCAATTATGTATCAATGTCATTTGGGCATTCCTATGACCTATGCTCAAACCAACCAAAATGACAGCAAAAGGAATTGCAACACTTATAGATTTGTATTGGTTTAAGTTGCACCAATATCAGAAATGCCAGAGTCTGAATAAGGGGATAGATGATATTTTAGCAAAAATCTAGGAAGATGCACCTCTCTCCACCCAGGGTATATTGGCCGTCACTCCATTGAAGTGTGAGAAAGGACAAATCAAATTATTTGTATAATGCATAAACTCAAAGATTCCAGGCTGGGTCCAATGCATACATTTTTGCAAGGAAAAAATTATGCTTTCTATGGCTTCAGACTTGCAAAAGTCCTAGAGTATGCAGCTTCCTTGTTCCCCTATTTCATTCTGCCATCAGATATTGTCAAATTGGAAGAAAAAGAGGGTAGAATTCAAGGCTAGAATATCTTCTTCAAATTTTCTCATGCCAAAATCCTCAATCATCAAGCAATTTAGACAAGAAAAATGGCTATTGCTACTACATGTCCAGCATCAAGGCCAAAGCCTGAGGGCTGAAAATTACCAAGCAGCCTCCAACTTTCTCTAAGATTTGTAGTTGAATAGGGAAACGTAAATCGCTTTGTTAAAGCAAGCCGTTAATGAATCAAAATTCTCTCTTCGACCAAGGATTTCTTCTCAGCTTAAAGGCGGATTCCTTTAACCTACTCTCTAATTCAGTGTTGGGCTCCACTAAAAAGAGACCACTCTTCATAACAATGATGAATTCCTCAGGGGTGCCAAGTATCACGTTTTCCAAGCTGGATTCCTAGATGGAGACAGCTGTGGCGCTTTCTTATATTACCACCAAAGCCAATCCTCTTTGTCTCCAGTGTCAAGTTTCCTCTTTTATACTCAAAATCAAATAAATCCCTGCTGTTCACAAAACCCCATTCCCATGAAACTCAGTTTTTTCTTCATTGTACTGCTTCAAGATCTTCCATGTTACCAATAAATAAGCATTCATAGAGTTACCAACCACCCTCTCCTTTTTGGAAATATAAACAACATAGTACTCTGCCCTAGGATTTATCTTTTAATATCTTAAAAGTGAGTGTGCAGATGTCCATAACAACAGTGACATGTAATGGAAAGGACTTCTGGTTAACAGAAAAAATGAATACCAAGAGAAATGGAAAGATATCACCGAATAAGAACTACAGTCATACCAAAAAGATTGAAAAATAAATGAAATTTTCAAAATTTGATATTCAATCACTGAGGTTGTCTAGACTAGAAGACCTATTTCTCTTTTAAAAACAGAACAAAGGTTAGTCATTTCCATGCACAACAAATAGTTGCAATCACAAAGCAACATATCAAAGCTTATCCAATCAACTAGCTCCATACAAAACAGTACAACAAAACTGATATTTCTTAGATATTGCTGCCAACCTCTCCAAGACGACGGCATGCCCCATATATTCCACCAATCAATGTGGAGAAAATAGCATACCAGATCTGGGTATCCATGAAATAAACCTGGGAAACATCAATTCCACAAAGAATGATGAACTGTAAGACAAGACAAAAACTGGAGTTATCAACCATCAGAGGGCGAAAAGAAGCATACAAGAACAATCGGGGCCCAAAGTGCAATGACAACACCAATGTTATTATTAGCTGCACACATGAAATAATCATGATTCAGATATTACCCTAAAAGATTGAAATGCAGTATGAGATTTCTCCTGATGGATCCATTGTGCATGACCAATCCCAAGGAAAAACAAGATGATTAACTGCCTAATTTTGTTACCATGGGGGAAGAATTCATGCCACCGAAACGTCCTTATCGGGTATCTCATGATATCTTTTGTTGGACCTACAAGAGGCTTTACCTGGAACAACAAAACAGAAATGTAATATGTTAAAAAAAAAAAGTGTTTCGAAGAACACAATGCAAGCCCAAAGAATGTGGGATACATTAATCAATAAGGGAAAAAGAAATAAATTTTCCTGCATCTCACTAGATAAAAATGATTGGATTCAGAACTTTCTACACCTTAAAAACATAGAGCAATCCCTTATCAGTAAATGTACATAGGTCACAATTTAACCATATCAATGGAAATGTTTTTCTTGCATTACAAGGGTAACTGTGCATTAGTATTTTGCATCTCATTACCAATATTGAGTTTCAGCATAAAGTTTTTCATATTTTTCATAAAGAATCTTGAGAAAATGTCAAATTTGCATTAAAGGAAATGTTAAACTATTATAAAAAATTTGGCTTTGTACAAGGACATAATTCACTATAAGAAACAAAACAAGAATAATAAACTAGTATGGCAGGAGACAGAAATAGGAAATTGAATATAGGAGTAGTATATACCTCAAAATAATAACTAAAGGCCAACTTTGTGACAATAAGAAGCAACCAGAATATGGAGTACCTGCCAGAGTTTTTGAATTTTAACAAGAAGCATTGCAAAATCATATTATTCATGAAACATATCATTGTGCTCCTCAAAATAACACCAAAAATGAAACATACTGTTTCAACAAAAATATATAAAGGTCATTAGTATTACATGAAAAGTGAGAACGAGCTTTCATGCATTCCCCTTCCTACATAGAGGCGAGGCTGCCATTTTAAACCGAAGAGAACTTTAGATTACCATGTGCAACTTTAAACATACAACTAAAGGTGGGTCAATGTATGAAGTAAACATGATAAAATATAAGTATACACACAAACAGAGACAAGAAAAACAGTATACCTGAGACCACCACATCATGAGCATTACAACCTTGTAGTTTGATCTCTCAAGAGACCGCCTTAGAAATGGAAAAAGAAATAGCAAAGCTGAAAGCATATTCGGTGATAGATAAATAAGCACTGCTACTATGTATAGTGAAGGTTGACTCCGGCCATTTCCAACCCAGCTTTTGATAGTCCTTCCCAGCCCAGTAGGATTTTCCCAAGTATAAGCATACGTGATCGGTAATATTATGACCCATGCAGCAGCTGTAAATACCTTCAGAACATATCTCAATTTAACTGCATAAGACATTGTCTTTCTTGCTTTCCAGCTAAGAATCATGTCAAGAACAGCTGCAAAGAAATAAAAAATATTGGGCTCATGAAGGACCAGCTCCCTTAATTACCAGATAAAATCATAAAGCAAAATTGCTTGTGAATGACCTTGATGACATCAGAAGTTCAACAATATTTAGCATGGCATGAATTAAGGAACCACATACAAAAATAGTACGCTGTTCACTTGATGAGATATAAAAGCTTGAAAGTGGAATAGGAGGAGAAATATGTCCCAATACTAATGCAATTTATTATGGATTTTTGTAAATGACAAAAAAGTTACGGCCAGCAACAACTCTCATTGCTTATTCAAGTATATCATAATCAATAACACTAGGACTGCTTAAAGTTCTTAAAAATTTCCTCCATCAAGCATGCCTATCCAATCCCTAGCAGAATACATAACATTTTCCATACATTTTTTAAAAACTTGCCAATACCAACTATAATTTAAATCCCTTCCACCAAGGGGTGTAAATTGCTGAGTTTTCAACACCAACTATAATTTAAATCCCTCGCACCAAGGGATGTAAACATGTTTCTAAGACCAACTATGACTTAAAACCATTCCAGAGGGATGTAAACAGCTCAGCTAAATCAGACCAAGTATAGCTAATCCCATCTCAAAATTTTATCCATTTGGCTGTGAACTTCAAACGCATGACTAATGTAACATGAAGACACCTCAGTAACAATGACTGAACACCAAGCATTTAGGTTACACAGTTGATTTGTCAACATAGTAATACACAACATAAAAACCAATTACACATAATCAAGTCAACTTGAATTAATTAAAGTTCAACCACAGTTCCTTTTTTCACACATGAGATTTACCTAATCTAATTCCAAATTGAACTAGGAGGCATCTATCAATCTGTCTATATGAGCAGCAGGAGAGAGGACATTAGACTAAAGCATTCTAACCTGGCTTTTAAGGTATGTTCAACAACACAGAAAGGTGTATATCAGCAATTGTTCTCATTCAGTTTGAGTGGTTGCACTCCAGTTTATCTCCATACCATTGTGAATATTGCATTGGTTGTTCTAATTTGGTGCAAGTCATTCATATCTAAGATTAACCAATTTGTCCTGGTGTTATTCCATTGCCAAGTACATCCTAAGGGTGCCTGACAAGCAGGCTTACTCAGTTCCCATTATTCAAAATTTTCAACCTAGGTTTTGGCACTCTGAACTGAAAATTTTCACCTAGGTTGTCCTATAGAAGTAAATGAGTTCTATAGTTTGGATTTCCACTTAACAGACAAACTTTAGCATGAAAACTATAACACAAAAAAATCAAAAAATTTACATACATACCCCTGAGTTAGATTCTTTTAATTTGTGAATGCAAAGTTGGAAGATTAAAGGTATTAAAATACCATTATAAATATGCAGTTGAGAAATCATAATGGTCACCTCAAATGTATAGATACCTTTCTCTTACAGTTCAAAGGAAAGAATTTACCCTCTTCTTAATCCTTTTGCGAATATCCATTAATTTATAACTATATGCAGATAAAGGTGATTTGCAGATATAAACAACAACAAAAAAAAAAATCCAAGGACAAAATGGTCATTAGATTTTTTTTTTTCTAGATCTAGTTAACAACAAAAAAGGTTAAATTGGGACAGACAAGTGAAAGCCTAGTTTTTAGAAGGATCTTATAGACATTCAATTTTGCCAAGGTGAATGTGTATTTCCACATAATAGTAAGTATATGCAGAAAACAATATATAAACTTGACAAAAGCATTCAAAATAGCTTCATGATTTAAGTGCTCTAGTGTTTTAAGTTTGTGATATATCATGACAAACTTTTAGACAGAGAAAACACTCATGATTATTCAGATGGATTTGGTAATGAAAATTGTACATTTCATGTAAGTCATATCCCACAAGCTAAATGGATAAGCTTTATATTATCTCAAATAATGCATGAAAATTGCATAGAAATAAATTAAACATCAATATACAGTGGGTTACAAAGAAGGAAACTTTGTGATAGTTACATGGTGAACTTCCAAGTATTAGAAAACAATTCAAATTGGATAGATGAAAATAGAAGTCACAAAACCATGAGGATTGTCATATTTACCTTGCCCTAGCTTCAATATAGCAGCAGTAATAAAAATGCTCAGAACTTTCTTAAATACCTCGGCATCAAAGATATCACCTGGTGAACCACCGTTCCAAGCAAGGATGATCATAACCTTGTAAAGAATTCAATTCAGTACAACAGTCAATCAATTGATCAAGTAAGCAGATGATTTAGATTACATAATAAAATAAGTGGGAGAAAGAAAATCACCTGCAAGGATAAAATAAAAAAAATCCACATTCGATCAAAACTACGAAAAATATGCCAGAATGATCGTATCTCAACGAAATTGATCTTCCCAATCCATTGATCTGCTCTAGCTAGTTTCTTCTCCTGACCAACACCATCAAGTTTCATTTACTAAAAATGAAAATCATCAAGCTTAAATTGAAAGGCACTGTATCTTCAACACAACATAAGAGAGATAAAAATCCCAAATAGCAAAGTGAAGCTAGTATATATCCAGAATATCTGAACCAGACAATAAGATGATACATCACCAGAGTAAAACAGAGATCAATTCCTATCCAATATACTTGGAAAATAGGAAAAGATAACTCCCATGGATTTCCTCCAACATAGGCTGCATATCAAATAAGAGGACCCGCTCAAATACCTAAAGATCGTTCTGGGTAGATCCCAGATGACAAGATATCTAAGAATTCAATGAAAGACCCAAAAGGAATGTTCAACCATGAGCCCCAAAAGTAAATGTCAAAACCAGTAATATGGAATATACCAGGAATAACATCATAGCTACAACAGCATAGAAGAGGACATATGACAGCTATATGAAAAGAGAGGGCCAAAAGCACTTAATTGGCTCCTTTGTCATTCCAGCCAGCAGGTGGCCTGTGCAGACAACCTGGTACCTATGCAATAACTGCAAGCTCTTTCAGCAATTTTCTTTTCTGTGGAGCAAACTAGGTCAAAGAGCAGCAGAGTCGTATGCAACCACAGTTCATTCACATTAGAGAATTGTAGGCAAACAAACTTGGTGTACTCATTAACATAGTAGGCACATTATAAGAAAGTCACAATTCAGTCTCCTTCCCTTTGCAAGGAAGTATTGATTAATCTCCTTCTCAGTTGGAGGCCAAAACAACAGATGAATTAGGAGAAGCAAACAAATGCAACCCCTGTTTGCAACAAGCTTGGGCCAATTCATCATTTCCATGTTGACAGCAACTGGAATGAAATGACTTCTCATCAGCATTCCATTATGCTTGGGGATCCCAAGAAGCAGCAGCCAGCAGAGATGGCTTCGAGTGAGGACTGCAAGCCATACAGAGAAGGACGAAACCTACAGATCACAGCCACCAGACTCAAGGGGATACAAAACTAGCTAAAGAGCATTGGGTTTTGTACTCACCAAGGTTTTAGACCCAATGCTCTTTAGAAAAGTTCATGGATAATTGAGTCTAAAACCTCAGGCCATATGACTGGTAATTCTCTTTACTTCTAAAGTTACAACAAGATTTTGCTCACTAAGAATGTGGGGTTAGCTGATGGGATTGTCTCATCAGTAGAAGGTTGAGGAGATATTTACTTATCTAACCTCAAATTATCCTCTACGGTACTTCTTCCAAAATTTCCTATGAATTTATTATCAGTAAATCAAATTACAAAACTCTCAACTGCTCGGTGACATTTTTTCCTGTTCAATATATTTTTGAGGATCTAGAAAAAGATTGATAAGAATATTGAGAATAAGAGTTCCTCTATCTTAACTTGTGAAACACCAAATTCAAAAGTATTGTTGACTCAAAGAGAGAGTATAACCAAATGACATTGTAGATTGAGTTATCATTCCTAGGTTATTTATTTTCTAGTTTTTAATCATCTTCTAAGAGTCTTTGTCAAGCATTTGAGTATGTTAAGCATTATAGAACTATGTACTTGTCTCAGTTGCATAAAGTGTTTCACTTTTCAATATTATTCATAGAAATATTTGAATAATCAAGAGAAACAATTTTTAAGTAGTTATAAATATTTTGTGATATTTATAGATGATTACTCAAGGATGACTTGATTGTATCTTTTAAAGAAAAAGCTTGAAGTTTTTGAAGCTTTTTAAACATTCAATTAAGAGATTAAAAATAAATTTAATACCAACATAAAAATCGTGAGAAGTGATGATGGATGAGAGTACGTGTCACTAGAATTTCAAAACTATGTAAAGTAAAATGGGCTACATTCACAAAACTCATGTATCTATACTAAACAAA
Organism: Trichopus zeylanicus subsp. travancoricus; assembly: GCA_005019695.1. NCBI lineage: Eukaryota > Viridiplantae > Streptophyta > Magnoliopsida > Dioscoreales > Dioscoreaceae > Trichopus > Trichopus zeylanicus. Next base: position 1,066,178 of record RXID01011010.1, read on the forward strand.
ATGATATTGCAGAGACAAAAAATAAACATCTTCTTGAAGTAGATAAGGCCCTATTATTTGAGAAAAATGTTCCAATCTTATACTGCAGTAATACAATACTCACTGTATCATATCTTATAAATAGAATTTCAACACTTAATTTGAACAATAAAAATTCTTTTCAAATTCTATATCCTAATAAAAAAATTTTCCATCTCTCACTTAAGATATTTGGGTGTCCCTGCTATAGGCACAACAATAATTCTTTTAGAGACAAATTGCCACCAACATCTATTAATTTTATTTTTTTTAGGTTACTCTAAACTAGAAAAAGGATACAAACATTACAACCTTAAAACTCATAAAACTTATATATCATGTGATGCGAGTTTTTAGGAAGATGTGGCTTACTAAACATAAGAAGGTAAAGATATTAATCATCAATCTGTTTCTCAAAATCTAGAGTGTGACCATATTTTACCAATTTATACTAAAATCATGACTAAATCAAAAGAGTCAATAACTAATAAACCAAAAAAACACTCTGATGTACACAAAAAGGAAAAAACAATAAGACCCAAATTCTTCAATACCTCATTAATCTAACTCACCTAATGAGGATCAAGTGGAGCAACAAAAAGCAAATATTGATCATAATACAATAGTTAGGCAACAATTAGAAAATCAAGCAAAGACAAAATAAATCTATCACTAAAATAGTGGAAGATGACAGAAATAGCTAGCCAATAGCCTTAAGAAAAGGCATAGAACATGTCCCAAGCATCCGATGAAAAAATATGTTTTATGCTTCACTTACTCCAACTTATAAAGTATTTATCTTCATATTGACAACCAATAATATACTAATAACAACAAAAGCTCTAAAAGATCCAAGGTGAAGAGAAGGTATGATATTGAAAATGGAAGTATTGCACAAGAATCATACTTGGCAATTGGTATATAAACCTAAAGAAAAGTCAATTGTGGATTGCAAATAGACATTTGTCATAAAGTACAAGGCAGACAGAAGCAATAAAAGATATAAAGTCAGATTAGTAGTAAAAGAATGCACACAAACATAAGGGTAGATTATTTTAAAACATTATCAACTGTGGCAAAGTTGAAGTCCGTTAGAGTCATACTATCACTTACAGTAAATATAGATTAAGATATGACTAAATTGAATATTAAAAATACTTTTTTATATAGAGAACTTAATGAAGAAATTTATAAAAAAGAACTATCAGGATTCAGTTCGGGAAAAAAAAACCAGATTTGTAGATTAAAGAAGTTCTTGTATGATTTGAAACAAGTACCTAGAGATTGGTTTAAGAAGTTTAGATAAGCATTGCAAGAATGAGTTTTAATAGAAGTCAAACAAATTATCTTTTATTTACCAAAAAAAATATACAAGGAGTTATCATCCTTATTGTATATATGGATAATATTGTAACAATAGGAGACAACAATGAAGGAATAAAAGAACTCAAATAATTTCTACAAACTAGGTTTGAAATAAAAAAATTTGGAAAGACTTCATTATTTCTTAGGTATCGAAGTTGCACATTCAAAATTAGAAATGACATTAAATCAAAGAAAATATGTATTGGATAGAACTAAATGATATTGTTCTTCTAGGAGGAAAAAAGATTAGTTAAAAAACTGATCTATCTCGCAATCACAAAAACAGATATCAGTCATGTTGTGGGAGTGGTAAGCTAATTTGTACAGGAGCCAACCAAGAACTATTTAGAGGCAGTATGTAAAATTTTGAGATATTTGAAAAATGAACCAGAACTTGATTTATTATACAAGAAAAATAAAAATCTCACTGTCAAAGTTTATTCATATGCTAGTTGTGCAAAAAACCCAATCAACAGAAGGTATGTATTAAGTTAGGCGGCAATCATTTTGTGTGCAAAAAGAAAATGAACTATTGTAACTAAATTTAATGCAAAAGCAAAATACAAAACAATAACACTAGCTACTTGTGAAATTTTATACTTGAGAATATCATGCAAGTCTTGAGATGTGACAACCCACAGTTTTGAGATGTGACAACGAGACAAGTCTATATATATCCAATAATTCAATATTTCATTAAAACAAACACAGAGGTAGACTCGCACTTTGTCAGTGAAAAAATACAAAATCAACAGTCCAAGCCAGAATATGAAGATCAGTGGATTGACATATAAACATGTTCACAAAATTACTGAATTCAAAAAAATTATCAAAGATAAAGAACAAGTTGAGAATATAAAACATATACAATCTAACTTGAGGAGTGTTGAAAAAATAAATCATAAACCATCATATAGCCTATTAAAATCATCCCACAAAAACTTAGAAGTCAAATGTCAATGAGTAATTAATTAAGCCTAATAAAAGTTAGTGAGAAATGAAAAATTATGGAAAATTTCTGTCATAAGAAGGGGGTTGAAGCTAAGGTTTCCTTATGATGAATTGAAAGGTCTCGGTGAAACATGAATGAAAACTCTTATGCTTGACACCGAAACCCTAGTTTTACTTCAAATTTCAACAGACCTTATTGTAACTGCCTTAAAACACTTCCAGAACTTTTTTACTTGAATTTTACATTGCTACTGCTTGCCTCATTTAACTTAGGTATTTTTTGGGTGGGCATCAATATCATTTTAGGAAGCTACTTCTACATCAAGGGTAAAACTTAAAAGAAACACAGGTTCACCATCTTAAAATTGAAAGCAACAAGAACAATTGAGGAATTCATGTAACTTACACCATTTTTTTCAATTAGTGAACCAATAGGCTGAGAAAAGAAGTCAGAATCAGCCCGCATAGGCCAGCCCAAGCGGAAACAATCCACCGACCTGCAATTTTTTATTATAGAAGTTACCTAACAGAAATTATCATCGATGATTTTCTTTCAGAAAAGCTGAGCAACTACTACCAAAAATATTCATTTAAATCATCATAGTTTCTCCATTGGGAATGTTTTGCTTTTTCTTTCTTGCTCCTTTCAGCTTCCTGAATATGAACCAATATAATAAAAAACGATTGAAACAAATTTATCAATCTCTGGAAGAAGAACCAAAGGACGCTGCAGAAACCTTTGCTATTGTGTTGTAAATTGGAGTGACAACTTTTTGTAAGAAGGCTTCTTCATCACCACCATAGGCTGGTTTTATATTCTCACCTGTCATTGGGCTCACATTACCGGCTAGCATACCATAGAGTTCAAAGGCCATCTGGAAAGAAAGAGAGGGAAAAAATAAGAAAAGAACAGAACCAGAAGGAAAAGAAACAAACTTGCGTTGCAAGAAACAAAACTTGAATTGTGATGTTTAAATAACTTCTATAGAACCTAATCACTAAATTTAAATGAACCCATGCATTATTTATACTGAAACCCAATTTTGCCTAATCTAGTCTGAAAATAAGTTAGGAGCTCTCAATTTCCAATCATTATGATATGGGCAGCACAAGGCCTGCACAAATAAATAAATGAATGGATCTAGCATGCAGAAAAAGAAACTAAGAATACTACAATAGAAATCATGAATCAAATTATATGAATTAAAGAACAATAAAAGAGCAACTTCTATGTTATGCAGAAATTTAGCACAAGTAGAACTATTACGTGATGATAGATGTAGCAAAGGCATTCTGGCATAAATCTCAAATTTGCAGCTTCACCCCATATAAGAAGGTAGAGACCCATATACAGAAGCTTCCGTTGTTGGACTTCCTGCTGGATTGTTGGGAGCCTGAAAGTTCGTAGAGTATGGTAAAAAGAAAACAAAACAAAAATGGTGACTCAATTTACAATGAAAATACACTTAACATCAAGAAAATAAAAATAAAGGAAGATTTTTGTCTTTCTTAGCTAATGTTAGTAACAGTTAAGAAACTGGTCTAGAAGCCAGGCAAATGCAAGATGTGAAATCGTCACCAGAGGCTACTTTTTCGATCCAAATATTTGCACCATTTTTTGTAGTTCTTGAAGAGTTTCTTCATGACCTCATCTAATGCACTTTCATCCAACTGAGCAAGCAAGACACTGAATTAGCTACCATAGATGAAAGAATCACGAAGCACCATAACAGTGCCTTTGCATTTGAGGCACAAGAAAAGCACAACAAACAAAACCTTAGGCTGTTGGTCCGGCATGGGAAAGTGGCGTATGTGGACATTGGCAAGCAACAGGATCAAATGTTCCCTTTGATTAGATACATTATCCTTCTGCAATTCTCAAAAATTACATAAGCCATATCAAAGCATGGACTAACAAGAACCAGTTTAACCAGATAAATGCAGAGGAACAAGATAGGAGTTCTTTCTCCACCACAAAAAAATAAAAAAGTTTTCCGTCATAATTACCTGGAAACCAAACATAACCTGTAGCCAATCAAGCAAGTCTTCATTAACCTTCTTATTATGATCCTTAGGCCATGGGAGACCTCTTATGTTCCGAAGAGCATTTACAGCTTCTTGAATCTGCAGAATGCAGAAAAGCTATAAAATCATGTTATGACTATTGCAATGAGAAAGTTTCTGAAAGTGTAAAGACAGAATAAGGACCTCAGGATACCGCATAATTGCCTGATTTACACTATCAGGGTCAAGAGGAAGAATGTTATAAGGCACATATATCTTTGTCTTCTCTTTGACTTCATTGTGGGCTTCCAAAATCTAAGAAACAAACAATAGCCAGAATATTTAATGAGTGGCTAAACAACACAAAAATCTTTTTGGTGAATTTTGTTAGTATCTAATAATGAACTAAGATGGATTAAGAAAGTTGCTGAACATTCAGGAAAGCCAAAGTTTACCTCATTATCAACCTCAAGAGACTGTGTCATATTGACAGCTTTCAAAACCTCAAATAAGACAGCAGCAGTTTGGTACGCTTTGGTGAGTTGAGCACTGAAATAGTAAAAGCAGCCAAGAATTTGCACAAGGAGAAGAGAGTCCACATCATTAAGATAGATGTGCGAAGAGAAACATACCGATCAGCTTTGTCAGCAGCATTTTGAAGAGCTTGGATGTATTGTTTGTAATAATTTTGATAGAAGCTTTGCATTTCCTTTGCATCACTCTTTTTAAGCTGCCCCATCCAAGTCGTATGATTTTCCTATCATTATGAGCAGTAAACCAAAAAGAGACAAGACAGATGGTGATCAAACAGTTTGAATACAACAAAAAGTTATCGTCTGAGATAGACTCCAAAAGCAAAGAAAATCTGCATATTAATCAGTGAAAGAAAACTAAATGGGCAAGCATTATACAATAAGATGCTTGAATGTTAACAAGTGTCCCCATGCAAGGTGAAAAGTGAATATATAGTCATAAATTCAATACCTTTAAGTATGGATTCTAGAAAAAATATAAAAAAATAGAAAATTTTCCACAACACCACCCTCTATGAAACCAAGGGTCAAGACAATTGATGTAAGGCAGTATTTTTTAAGCAAAATCAGGATCAAATCAAAGTTGAATTTCATAGACTATAACTTTCAAAATATTCATCTAAGTTAAGCAACTAACCATTCGTTAAAAAATTGAAATTGCGTCCTACGATTTTGTTATTCACTACTTGAACTAATTCGATTCTTATGTTAATCAAAATTAGGTTTTATTTCTAAGTCTGAGTTTCTAACCGTCTTAATCCAATATGAAATAAAATTAAAATATTTTATTTAGAATAAATTATATAAAATTAGTAATAGAGTTTAAATTTTATTCCTAATTTATTCCAATTAAAATTTTAAATTGGTCCAATGACTATATATACAGTCCCAAAATTATAACAGAAAATTTTTCATTAATAATATTCTCTTATTTTAAATTTATTATTTTTTATCTTTTTTATAAATTTAAAGACCGATCATAATGAGAAATTTGTAATTTTCTTCCATTGACAATAATCCGGAAGATTATCAAATTCAAGAATCGGTATTATTTGCTTTTATCACCAGTAAATATAAAACTTTAAAACATATTGAAACCAAGATTTGAAATCTCGGCCAAAACGTTTCAGTTTCAGCTTAAGCTAAAACATTTCGGCCGAAAGTGATTTTGTTTTCCTATAAAAGTGTAACGGAGTCACCATCATCCTTAAAAAAAAACCCTTCGGAGTCTTTATTTTCTGAAAAAGTAGTTTGGCTTTCCCTCGCAAACGTACAAGCTTCTTGTCAACAGAGACAACAACTTCAAAGGTGATGCGGTCGTCCTTGACAACCTCCTGCTCTACAAGAAGCACATCGATGTTGCAAGGCATTGAGATCTAACACCAAGCAAGGACTTTTAACAGTATAGGCTTTTTCTTCCCACTGGGGCCAACAAGCCCATAGCGTCAACCATAAAAGATCTTCACTATTGCGTTCTTAAGCAACTCTCTCGCGGGTAAAGACCGAAAAGTTGTCAACCACGATGTCTTTTACATTATTATCTACGGCGTTACCAAAATCATCATCGACAGCAACACAAGCACCTATAACAACAGTGAACGCATTACAATCATTCCTAAGAGCTTCCTAGCGAGCACACTCACAATCATAAGCTTCAAGAAGCTCATTTTTCTCTTTTTTTCTTAGCGTCCTTCTCCAAGACGAATGCGACGAAGAGATCGGTGATGGCAGCATAGTTCTTGGGAGGCAAAGGAGTGAGGTGGTCATCAGCATCAACGTCTAATTTGAAATCCGAGGGAGGGAGGTCGATCTTGTTGGTGTAAGAAAAGATGGGCTTTGTTGGGGAGCCACAAGAGTGTCAAACCAGATCCATATAGTGAGCCAGACACCAAACCATCCCAAAAGCTCAAGCTCATGGGATATGGGTCTTTTTTCACTATATCTATTAGACTCTATCTATCCAATATTCGATATGAGACTAATTCATCACACCTGATATTATAACAGGGCTTGAACTTGAGTTTGGATTTCTTTGAGGCTGCGGTGGCAAAGAATGACGATGAGGGCTTGGGGTGATCCATACTAGCAAACATGGTGGAGACAGAGAGCTTCTCCTTCTTTCCGCCAACAACAACGGCGGAGCAGGACTTCAAGGACTTCAACGCGGCCCAATCGTCAGCGACAGAGGCTATTTTCTGGCCCATTGGGATCATTCCAGGATGCGATGTAGATCTCGAAGGAATGAAAAGAAGATAACGAGATTGAAGCAATAAAACCCTAAAGCTCATAAAGCGGATTCGGATTGATATGTTTTCAGTATGCTGACTCATGATTGTTTAGGGAGAGAAAACCAACTTCTCTTCATGTTGTGTTGTGGATCCGATTTCTTATCAAAATGGTAGACATTTTGTGACATATGAGCTGAAGCCTGTTCGCCATAGTAGTTATGAGAGTTAAGTGCATTCAATTGGAGGTTTCCTTTTAGTTTAACATGCATGCCATAGTAGTTATGAGAGTTAAGTGCATTTAATTGGAGGTTTCCTTTTACTTTAACATGCACAATCTTTTCATACTCAAGCCTCATAAGTGCAGACACACCATGACCTTTAACAAACCAACAAATGCAATGGCAGTGGCATGCGAGGGAGAAGTAGGAGGGCAAGCAGTAAAATTAGTTATAAATTTTTTAAAAAAATTTCTATTTTTTTCAAATTTTTAAAAAATTATAATATTTTTAATTTGAAATCAAAATATAATTAAACTATAATTAAAACATAATAAAAAATTATTTTAATCAGAACCGAAATGGGAATGATTTTGGTTGAAACAACAGAAACAATTAAAATGTATCGATTTCTCTGAATATCAAAATCGAACATAAAATCGACACTTAAAATATTAATTGAAGAAAAAATCAAATTCATCAATTGATCATCAAATAGACTCGTGCTTCAATATTTTTGAAATTATCACATATAACAAACTCTTCAAATCAAGTTTTCATTTTCATAATATGAGAACTTTCTCAACTGGTAAAACAACTTGAAAATTTTTTCAGATGTATAAAAATTCTTGAAATAATAAAATTAAGGTTACTGAACTTAAACTTAAAAAATATAATTCAACTTGGTGGAAAAAGTTTCAACTTCAACGTACACATGATGGTCATCATAAGATTCAAACTTGAATGAAAATGGGGCACCTTTTAGAATAAAAAGTCTCTCCAAAAGGATTACATTTTTTTTAAAGAGGTACACAAAAACTTGAATTATGAGATCCAAAAATAGATAAAATTAAATTTATCTTCTCACAAATTTCAAAGAATTAATGCAGTTTCTAACACAATCCCTTCTCAGGTTTGCTTTTCAATTAAGAATTTTGTGATATTACTAATTTTAATAATCCATGTTTCTCTACAATGCCTAACTCTAAGCAAAAAGAAAAAAGACCAAGAAAAAATTTCATACGATTGCCTTATTGATGAGGACTTACTGAAAAATTCAACCTAAGTATATAAAAAGTGACCATCAGGATTTTGATTGACAGAACCAAACAAGACATTGATTTCATTGATAGCTTCAAGATTAAAAATAGTATCAATTGGGAAATGATAATAATTGAGGATCGTTCACAATCTTCTCTTGAAGTTGCCATAGAAAAAGATGACAAAAAATCTCTGAATCAATTGCTCTGAACGATAACAAAGTTGTCATGTTTGACTCAAGTTACATTCCAATCATGTTTGAAAGTTCATTATAATTAATTGAGCTATAAAATTGAATGTAAAAAATTACTATCCATAAAAGATATATTACGGATTAAGAAAAAGTGTTAAGTATTGACTAATCTCAAAAACAAACAAGTCAAGACACATGAAAAAAAAATAAAACGATTAAAGTATTACGATAAATTCTATTTGGCCTTCATTATCAAGTTCTATTCTGAAAAAATTTTAAAAAAATGCAACAATAAAAATTTTAAATTTTAACTTAAGAATAAATCTTTTACAAATATAAAGATCTGATGTAGCACAACCACATCTTTTTTTAATAAAATCAAAATCAAATTAAAGTTGAATTTCAACTCTCACTTAGATTTGTGAATATTAATACAGTTGCACTTCAAAGGCCACAGCTTCTAGAATATTCATCCAAATCAAACAAATAATCATCCGTTAAAAAACATGAGATCGAGTTCTACAATTTTGGTACTTATTATCTTAGTTAATTCAGCTTTTATGTTGGTTAAAATTAGAAGTAAATTTTATTTAACTAAATCTCGTATTTGATAATCACCCAAATTATCGTTCATTGAATTATCGTCACTAACTACATTGGTATTGAGCCAAAAAAAAACTTCGCTCTGATACTAACTGATGCAACTAAAAAGTTCAAAAGATAAAAAAGAAAATCACTGTTTTCTCACCATAATAGATTTTCCAATTCATACTAGAGATAACGAACGAATAATCCCAAAATAAAATAATATTGTTTATGAGAAAAATTTTTGCTACAACCTTGGGTGCCTGCTACATCAACAATATAGCACTCATAGCTCAAATGCCAACAAATAGATATCTGAAACATATATGAGAACTAAGAACATTCCTCACAACAAGCACATTTTACATAAATACAAATATCAACCATTTAACATATAAGTAATGCTAAAATACAAAGGAAAGACAAAACAAGATTTTTGAGTTTCAACCTAACCCACAATATTTCAGTCCAAAAACGGGTCTCTGACAATAAGATCAAATTACAATATTAAAATTAAATTTGCAACCTCTATTTATTTTTTAATACATTACATTACTATCTTACTAATATCTAATTATTATCATTTTTAAATATGTTTTCTATGCAATTAATTATCGTGTTTACGCTTCAAATTATTTTTTTTACTTCCTATTTTTATATAATAACATAGAAAAATTTACTTCATATCTATCAAACTTAATTTAAATTATTAAAATATAATACAATATTATGGTAAAAATTGTGATCAATTTTTTAAATTTTCTAATTTTTACTTTTTTAAAAATTTTATAATGTTTTTAAATTTAAAATTAAAGTATAATCAAAGAAAATAAAAAATAATTCGATCAAAACCAAAACAAAAGTGATTTCAGCCAAAATGGCCAAAATGTATCCAATACCAAAACTTAAAACCTTGGATTAAACCATCATACTTCTTTCAAACTTAACTAAGATAACATCTAGTTTTTGCTTTCTAAAATCCTTCTCGTAAGTTGAAATCGAAAAGCCTTTCATACAAACCTTGTATCTTTTAGCATTAATGTACTCCTCTCATCAAAATGTTTTGAGAAGCCAAATTTGCTTCCTCGCTTATAAGTTTCTACATGCTTACATAGTATCTTCATTCTTTTCAGACACACAACTCCTAGTTTCTCACCATCACAAACAGAATCATAGGAACATGTTCATCATCATTACACTACCTATATGTCTAGACAGAAGAAAAGAACTTCTACCAATAGTATAGGGAGAAAATATGGTAGACCCAAACAACCTATCCAACTAATTTCAGTTTCACTTTGGTTTCCACAGGAATCTCAAAAAGTAACAAGCCTCCCTTATATCACAACCCATTGGTTTATATATTAATGTAGACACAACCTCAAAAGAATATGGCGGCCTCCCTAACAACATTCTATTTGAAGTTTGGCCAGGCATTCAACCACCGAAAGTTTCCCTCCAAGAATCAGTCACCAATTTAAATAGAATTGATGGTGGATAAGCCACCAATTGGATAAAATTTTTCAATATCTTTGATGTTTTATCTCAGTGACATGAGAGTACTCCAAATCAAATTGAACTTGAAAGTTGACAAAGAAAATTACCAATGATTGTGTATTTTAAGTCTGGTCAAAATTTTGGCAGTTTCTAATGGAATCATTAGTCATGCATCTTCTTTTTGGTGACATAAAGAAAATCAAATAGAGGTTTGGGTTTGTTTGAGCTTTGTATGGGTCACAACTTTCTATATCACTAAGTGGAGAGGAGGACAGATCTATCTTTCTATATCAATAGGTGATGAGGTGAGAAGGAAACCCTACTCTATAAGAATCAAGATAAGAATAAGAATCAAGAGAGGAGATAGTGGAATGACTAGGTATTATCAAAGTGGTTCCTATTCTGCACAGGATGGTGTTGAATTCATGTGCATAGCAAATAGCATGAAAAAAAAAAATAAAAGGTTGTCTATGGTCAAGATAGAAAAGGCAGACCAATCATTCATGTGTGAAAGAAACTCGGCAATTTTTCCCTGTGTAGTGTGCAACTTAATCTAGGAATGACGTCCTAGCAATGAACCAAACAATTTACTTATTCTGCAGAACACTTATGGACCATTCATAAACTGTCAAATATTATTCTAATAAAGCTATTGATTAGCAATCTAAGTTAAAAGAACCAGATCAATCTCTCTCAGGTAATATTCATGCAAAGAGAGACATATAATCCTTCATATTTCCCGAATTTAATATATAAATAAAATTCTATAACTATGAAAATAATGGAGACATACCCTCTCTAGCCGTTGCAAAAGTGCCGTCTTGAATTGGCGGACACCACGCCCACTTGAAGTTGGGTCTAATCTATGAGCCTTCTCAAAAGCATAAAATCGACCTGAACCACCATATATACATAAAAACACGCACAAATAAGTAGAAAGGACTAATGATAAATAAAAACTAGGTGTACTAATCACGCCTTAAGAATAAGAAGAATTGGTCAACTCACAAACTTTACAGGAAATGGTAGAAAGTGAAAAAAAAAATGTTCAACAAGATATTTCATCGTAACCAGAAGCTAACTTTACAAGAGTTCACTATTGGAAGAAGAATTGTAGATCAAGAGTTCTAGATTTTCTTCAGTGTATATGTGTGGGACAAGAGAGGATCTTCCTTAATCGCACCACCCAAAAAATGTGATGCCGGAGAACCAAGATTTCTTAACACACTAAAACCTTCAAAGGATAAGAAAAGAACACAAAATGAAAGAAAGGCTACTTATCTCTATGAACATATCAAATGGAGGCAAACGCAGTTTATCCATACAACAGTTTTCATTATCCTCACTCAAATTCTTATTGCTTTCTTTCTATTGAAGAAACAGCAATGCAAAGGTTAATCTAAATAAACCCCCGTCTGACCATGAGAGGGCCACCCCAAGTTCAGCTTAAATTTAAAACTCTCCTTTTATATCTGCGCTAATGAAATTAAAAGACCAAAAAAAATTGATCTACTTCTTAAAAAAACGAAAAATTGCGAAATTTTTAATGAACTGCTGTTGCGGCATCGAGCCATTAACGCCAAGGCTGAGCAAGGCGCTTACAGAGATAAGCCACGCGAGGGTTGATGGGCTCGACCTCGTTGGCGACCCGGAGGATGGGGGCGATCTCGTTGAGGGACGAGGGCACCACCTCACTGTCAAAAATAGTGTCACCGAGGTTCCCGGCCGTCTGGGTCCGGAGAATCCTACGCTGCTGCCGTGGTGGCGGTTCGGGACCGCTCCCCGACGGCGAAGACGACGACATGCTTACCGATCCCGTCCAACTCACAGCGCGACGAAAGAAACCAGCATCCGAACCCGAAATCTAAGGGATTCGGGGAAATGGAGAGAATTAGGGCACCGCGTGCGGGATCTAAAGAGGAAGAAGAAGAAGAGTGAAGCGAATTATGCGACGGGGAGAGCTTGAATGGGCGCTGGGAAATAGTTTAGCGCAAGAAAAAGTTTGATGTTATCACAGTTATGCCATTAGTTCTTTTCAATGGGGTGAGTGTAGCGGGTAGTTTGGATATTAATATGAATAGTTAGGGGCATCTGTCTTTCCGTCGCCACGTATATAGTAGATGTCGGTTCGGAGTGACCCTGCTTTTTTCTTGAAGACTTGAAGACAACAGTCAGCTGTCGAGTCGGTGTTCTTTTTAGTATTTTACTTTATTACTTATTATTTGCTCGCTTTATCTTTAGACATTTAGACTGGAATGGTTGCAGATAAACCCCTATGCTTTTAGATATAACGAAAACGCATCCTCTCTCGGATCTTTTTGCATTCAGCCGCCTATTTTTTCAGTAATATTATATGTCAGTGCATGTTGTTTTGATGTCTCCTTCCAAATTTGACGCTGAATTTCTTTTTTTATAAATTTGTATTTACTTAAGGGAGAGCAACTTCTTCGAGTATAATTAGAGATTACCATCATAAATTTTATTTATTGATTGATTTGCTCACTTTAGATCTTTTAAATATAAGTCCCCAAAGTTATTTTTTATTATAAATTATAATAATCGTAAAAAAAGAGAAAAAATAGCTTCTCTCTGAAGAATTTCACAAAAGAGAATCTATATAAAAACGTTCAAAGCCTCTTTAACAAATAAAAAAAAGGAATTAGCTGGCAGAATCCAATAACACCACTACAGAATGGAATCGGGTGCTATTGAAGGGAAGAAAGCTACAGTTCTAAAGCAACCAAATCCAAAATTTAAAATCGGAAAATTCCTGCAAATCCTGTTTCCTGATGTGCCTATCATCAAATTGGAAGACAGTTAAACCCTTTTCCTTCCGAAAAACACCATTTTGAAGTAAACTTCTGCAAAATTGAAGTTTAAGTTATATGGTTATTGTACGTAATTAACAAACATGTCATCAATGGCATTAAGAAAAGGTAAGAAGAAAGGGTACCAGATTCTTGATGCAGTTTATGAATCCAACGACTCATCTTGGAGATCATGTAGGCCCACGAATAATAGAATAGCTCTTTGCCGGAAAGTTGAGGCTTGAGTGTGTTTTGAAGGACACCGCGAATCAAAATTGAAGAAGACAACCGAGTTGGTGTCTTGTCGCTTGTTAGTCCTCAGAAAAAAAATATTTACTTCATTAAATTATAGGTATTATTTGATTCGAAATCAAGATGAATGTTAAAATCAAGATTAATAAATTATTTTTATAGATTAATATTTTTTTATTAAAACTAATCCTATAATAATTTAAATTTTAAAAAATAAATTTTTTTATAATAATTTAAGTTAATGGTGATATAAAATAAGTATTATTAATTTTATAAAAATCTTAATTTCGAAATATCTTAATTCTGATCTTAATTTCAAATAAAATGGTGTCATAATGTTTAATAAAAAAAAGTCCAACGGGTGCTTAAGCTTTAATTTATTTTAATATCTGCACATGCTAAAGCCCCTTTATGAGAATAATATAGATTTCCATTCCTTGGTTGGGAGGGGATGGGGTGATAAGTTGGCTCAAGGCAGTAGTGAATTCCTACCAAGGTGATGTGGTCAGATAGATATGATGTGAAAGGAAAGACATCTGCGCAAAGAAAAAAATTGTTTTTTTTTATTATAAAAAGATAAGGCATTCATAAAAAAATATTACAAGTTAAAATTTTTGGAAGAAAAGAAATAAGGTAAAGTGTTTTATTTTTTTTGAATCAAATTATAGTAGTGCTTCTCCTGATGCATGAATTGTAGACTCAAGGCCATCTATCCATATTTCAACTATTATGCAATAATTTCTAGATATTAGAAAATCAAGTGATCACAAGAGAGATGTATTCATGATAAATAATGAGCAAGTCGAAGACCTTAGTGTTAAGACTTACCATTTGATTTTTTATGGTGGTCATGTCATCTTAGTGGTAAATATAATTTTTATATGCACAATCTATTAGCAATCACCAAATTAATTAAAGTTGGTTACTCCTTTAATTTTTTGTAAAGGGTGTGTCTTTCTAATGTATGAGAATATTGTTGTCACTACCAATATTACATCTAATGATTTGTACAAATTATATATATATATATAAAGAGCTTGTCTCTTCACATCAATGTCATAATGTTGATTCAAATATGTGTTTTCTTTTAATCTAAATGCATAGTTGGAAAAAAATCTTCTTATTTAAACCATTGTTATTTAGTTTATATTGGTAAAAACATACTAGAAAGATCATGTCAAAATGGGATCCTAGAAAATATAAATTTTGATGATTTTGATATTTGTATGGGTTGCATTAAGGGTAAGATGACGAGATCATCATTCCCAAAAGTATCAAGGGCTAAAAAATTAGCTAGATCCACATATTTTTGTGGTACAAATGTTATTGCTACTCAAAGTAGCCAAAAGTATTTTCTAACTTTTATTATTGATCATTCACATTATACTATCTATGATACAAAAAGTTAAATGCATTTGAAAATTTTAAAGTATATAAGATTAAAATTAAAAATCAATTGGGTAGAAAAATTTATGTCATTATATTAGACAGAAAAGATGAATGGATACACTTCAGATGAAATCATAACAAACATAGCTATCTCAATAAATGTAGAATAGAATGGTGTGGCAAAGAGGAGAACAAAACTTTGATGATATGGTGTGTTATATGCTAATTTATATTGAATTACCCAAGTTCTTGTCAGGTGAAGCACTAAAATTAACTACATATATTTTAAATAGAATATTATTAAAATTAGTTCTGAAAACTTCTTTTGAACTATTGTTTGGCGGAAAATCTAGTCTTAATCATCATTGAATTTAGAGAAGTTAGAATTATTAAACCTAAAATGCCAAAAAATATAGTTTGTAGTTTGAGTTGTAAATTTGTTATTTCTCCTGAAAGAACTAAATGCTATGTGTTGTGTAATTTAGTTCAAGGTTATATATTTGAAAGCAGAGATGTGATATTCATTGAGTAAGAAATATTTATCATGATAAGTAACATAAAAAAAAATTGAGTTTGAGGATAAGTCAGTTGAGTGAGAAACCCAAAAGGTTTAGTAAGTCAACTATATGAGTATATTACATATATTGCGTAAGTTGGAGAATTGCATATCTTTTAAAGTTTAGATAATCTAGAGGAGGTACCCATGCCATCAATTACAAAAAAATGATAATTCAATGAGTTTTTTAGAGGCCATGAGTAGTAAAAAGTCTAAATTATTGATGGATACAATGATTGAAGAGATTGACGTAAAAAAATGAGCTTTGGTCTTTTGTACCTATCTCTTAAAAATTGTACATCAATTGGTTGTATGGGTTTATAAGACCAAACCAAATGTCAATGGCAATATTGACATCTATAAAGCATGGTTAACTAAAGCAAATAGCTAGAAAGAAGGGATTGATTGTGATGAAAGTTTTCCTCGAGTCTCCAAAAAGGACTCATTCAGAGTATTTATGTCCTTAGTTGTACATTATAATTATAAAATGATCTAGATGGATGTTCAAATAATATTTTTAAATGATGTTCTCAAAGAAGAAATTTATATGATTAAATCAGAAGAATTTATCAATAAATGTGATGAAATAAAAGTTGGTAGATTGCACAAGTCTATTTATGGTTTGAAGTAAGTATCTCGATAGTAGTAGTTCAAATTTCATGAGATAATCATGAATTTTGGTTTTTAAAAAATATAGTTGATTATTGTGTATACTTAATGGTCAATACAAGCAAAACTCAAATATTGATGATTTATGTTGATAATATTTTGTTGGTTGATAATAAACTAAATTTCCTCAAGGAGACTAAAAAGATGCTCTTTACAAACTCTAAAATGAAGAATTTTAGCAATACTTTATGTTTTGTGTATTAAAACTTACAAAGATAAAAAAGTGTAAGTTAAACTTTCTCAAAAGACATATATTGCTAAAATTCTTTAGAGATATGACATAGATATTTGTAAGTCTAGTGAATCACCTATGATCAAGGGAGAAAAGTTGAATCTTTAGCAATATTCTTAGAATAAGCCTTAAAGATGAGGGATGAAGAAATTTCTTATGCATCAACATGCTACAAACTTGATGTACTTAATGATCTATACTCATCCAAATATTATTTTTGTTATGAGATTTCTTGGCAAATCTCATAGTTATCCAAGAATAACTAATTTGAAAGCAATTAAGAAAGTTCTTCACTATTTGAAGAAGATTCAAAATTATATATTTCTATTTGATTGTTCTAACTCACTACAAATTTTGATTGGAAAGGATGTGAGGATACTCTAAAGTCAACCTCTGATTATATATTTATCTCAACAAATAGCGTTATTTCAGGCAAAAATATGAAATAGACTATAATTATTTTATCAACTATGAAGACAGAGTATATTGTTTGTTGTGATACTAGTAAAAACGTTACATGGTTAAAATATTTATTTTTATACCTCAAGATAGTTAACTATGTTGATAGGTCAATACAGATTGTATGTGATAATAATGCAATTGCATCTCTCACAAAAAAATACTAGAAGTCCTTTTAAGACAAATCATATTAAGTTGCAACTTCATTATATATATGAAAAAGTTTGGAAAAAGAATTATTTTATTTCATAGATTTTCTCTGCAAATAATTTGACTAACACAATAAATAAAGGTTTTGGAGTAAAAATATTTAAGGAGCATGTTAGTCACATGAGTACTATTTCGAAAGATGACATCATGGTTCGATTATTTCATACAATATATTTACCTATATTTTGTTTATCAGTAAATTATCAGTTTTTCCCATTGGAAGTTGATGTCTAAAAGAATTATGCTAAGATGCTGGAGTCTAAGTTGCTTTAGTGGGGTTGACTTGAGGAAAGACTTAATAATTTATCAAATCTCATTCAGTAGAGATGAAAAGTAAGACAACTCAGACCTCCACACCCCTATCGATATCCAAACCTCAATCGCGTGCCTAGATGCCATGATCTCACTCTTATAACCATGACTATTAGCATTCCAAAAGATGATCCCTCACATAAATTATCTTCTACTATATGACAACAAAAGAGAATATATAGTACAGTCTCTCTCATAAAATAACCAAACTACCCTAGAATCATCGAACCACAAAATTACCAAGGGTTATATAAACCCCTAATACCTCAAATTTGGTAGCATACCCTCGACATTTCTCTTTTTTATTCTCAAGGCTAGTAGAGAGATTTTCATCTCCTTAATATAGAAATTTATTCTCTACCACTTTGGAGTTTGTGGGATCAGTTTTGGTGGCCCAACATAGTAGAGACCTTGGGGAGCGACCTCGATACAAAAATCAAAGTGTGTTAATTTAAGTGCACAATTAGGTGTTATGAAAATATTAACTTCCAAAATGTGCAAGCTCCAGTTGTTAATTACCCCCACTATTGTCAAAAATATCCTAAAGTGAGAAATTTATCTAATAAAATAGAAACACAAAATAGAAAGAAAGTATTATTTGATTAATATGGGACATGGTACCCAACTTAAGTAAGGGCACACCCTTACCTTATAATAAATTTTAGTATAGAATTATAGAAAATATGACAATAAAGAAAGAAAAGAGTGAGAAAGAAGCTCTAATATGTGCTGATGTCCTACTTTTGTGTGCTACACCATGTAGCGTTTGACTTAAATAGGTCTTAACTTGATTCTGGGTGGGTATTGATGATTTGATCTAATGGTGTCATCCAATGAGACGTGGAAGGAGATGAAGGGATTTTGAAGTATTTCTAATAGCATTGAGCGTTAGCAATAACTTCATTGGGTCGAGATATTTTTATTAGCTTGAGTGTTAGTGATAACTTTTTTGAGTTGAAGTATTTTCATTAGTCGAGAAGGCGTTGGCGATAACTCCTGTGGGTTTGGAATATTTTCGTTAGTCAATAAAGTGTTAGAGATAACTTTATTGGGTTGGAGTGTTTCTCTTAGCCAATAAGTTATTGACAATAACTCCATAAATTTGAAGTATTTTCATTAGCCAATAAGGTGTTGGAGATAACTTTGTAAATTTAAAGTATTTCTATTAGCCAATAAGATAACTTCATTTAGTTAGAGTATTTTTATTTATCAATAAGGCATTAGCGATAACTCTATGAATTTGAGGTATTTCTTTTAGCCAATAAGGTGTTGGAGATAACTTTATTAGGTTGAAGTATTTCTATTAGCTAATAAGATGTTAGCGATAACTCCGTGAATTTGAAGTGTGTCAATAAAGTATTGGAGACAACTTCATAAATTTGAAGTATTTCTTTTAGCTAATAAGACGTCGAAGATAACTTTATAAATTTAAAATATTTTTGTTAGCCAATAAAGCATTAAAGATAACTTCGTTTGAGTTGGAGTGTTTCTATTAACTAATAAGGTGTTGACAATAACTCTATGAGTTTAAAATATTTCTATTAGTTAATAAGGCATTGGAGATAACTTAATTAGATTACAGTATATTTGTTAGCTAATAAGACATTGATAATAAGTTTGTGAGTTTAAAGTATTTTCATAGCCAATGATACTTAGGTGATAACTTTTTTGATTTTGAAGTATTTCCATAGCCAATGAGGTATAAGTAATAATTTTATTATTTTTGAAGTATTTTTATCGCCAATGATGCATAGATGATAATCTTTTTTATTTTAAAGTATTTTCATAGCGAATAAAGCGTAAATGATTTCTTTATTGATTTTAAATATTTACATAGTCAATAAGGCGTAAGTGTTAATTTCATTGATTTTGAAATATTTTCATAATCAATGAGATATAGACAATAACTTTTTTAATTTTGAAATATTTTTATAGCTAATAAAGCATAAGCGATATTTTCGTTAATTTTAAAATATTTTCATAGTCAATGAAGCATAGGTGATAAGTTCTTTGATTTTGAAGTATTTTCATAACCAATAAGGTATAGTAATAACTTCTTTGATTTTAAAGTATTTCAATAGTCAATGATGCATAAATGATAACTTCATTACTCTTAAAATATTTTCATAGTTAATTAGGTGTCGTCAATAATTTCTTTGATTTTAAAGTGTTTTCGTAGCCAATAAGATGTAAATGATAAGTTCTTTGATTTTTAAGTGTTTTCATAACCAATGAAGCATAGACAATAATTTTGTTGACTTTAAAGTGTTTTCATAGCCAATGAGACATAAGTAATAATTTTTTTAATTTTGAAGTATTTTTATACCCCATAAGATAGAGGTAATAAGTTTTTTGATTTGTAGTGTCTATATAGCCAATAAGTTATAGGTGATAACTTCATAGTTTGAAATATTTTCATAACCAGTGAGGTGTAGATAATAACTTCATAGTTTAGAGTATTTTCATAACTAATAAGGCATATATAATAATTTTGTTTAGTTTGAAAGTGGCATTACCTATTGCTTATGGAGATAAGCATAGCCAGAGAGTGTTGTCAAAAGCTTTTGTAGCACAGTTAGTGAAACTCAGTTTGACACAATTTAGTTTTATTCGATCTAATTCTAATTCAGATCAAGATGGTAGCATTATCCACTACTCATGTGGTTGGGAATAGCAGTGGAGTGGTGATAAAGGTTTAACACACCCTGTGAGATTCAGTTTGCCTAGTTTAGTTTTATTCGAACTAGTTATAGCCCAATTAGGTTCAATTTGAACTTAATTTAGCTCAAATAGAGTGGGGTTCAAACTTGGCTTGACCTAATTAGGTTTGATTTGGGTTTGTCTTGACCAGGTTGGTTTTACCTTGAACTTGTGTTAACTCAATTGGATTTGGTTTGAACTTATCTTGGCCTGGTTGGGACACGGTTCAACTCAATTGGGTCTAGGTCTAAACTTAGCTTGACTTGGCTGGGACTTGATTCAAACTTTATTCGAATCTCTATGACTTGACTTAATTAGAGTAAAAATGTGCTTTGACTCAATTAGAATTTGATTCAAATTTGTTTTAAGTTGAGTCAAATATAATTTCAATTTGAACTTATTTTAATTTCATTTGGAAGGTGTTTGACTTAATTGGAATCCGATTCGGACCTTATTTTCACCTTGGGTTAACTTAGTCTGATTCTAGATTAACCTAAGTTTGGATTATTAGGACTCGACTCAATTTGGACTAAATCTAAACCCAAGTTATTAGTTTCTTAACTGAAATGAATGACCAGTTGGGAAATCGGATAATCGACTACAAGTAGGTGTTATTTCTAGTTTAACATAACCAAACAACTTGTTTGGATGGTGATTGCCCCATAGGGCATGTTTTTGATCCAATTATTTTAGTCTATTTGAGTTCATTTAATGCTTTGTTCAAGTTAATTTGGTCTTATTCATTTTGTTTTGGCCATGTTTGCTTGAGTTTGTCATAATTGAATTAGTAAATTAAATTTATATCTATCGATTTTGATTCAAGAGCCCTCAGACTATTATGGTGACATTATGATAAGCCCACAGGTTGGTTTATAGTCCAAATAGATTATCACAAACTCATAGACTAGCATTAGTCTAAATAAATATACAGCGAGCTCACAAACTGACCTAAATCTGAATGAATATTCAATAAGTCCACAGGCAGGCCTTAGTGTAAGTAGACGTTCGGTGAACCTGCAGGCTAGTCTTAGTCCAAATAAATGTTCGACGAGTCCATAGACTAGCCTTTATTCGAATAGACATTCGGCAAGTTCACAAGCTAGCCTTGATCTAATAGAAATTCAGTGAGTCCACAACCTGGCCTTTATCAAAATAGACATTTAGTGAGTTCATAAGCTGGCTTATGATTGTTGTGAGCCCACAAGTTGGCTTACAGTCCAAATAAATAGTCAATAAGCTCATAAACTAGTGTTAGTCCAAATTTGCAAGTCCACAGGTTGTCTTATGGATGTCACGAGCTCACAGGTTGGCTTATCATCCAAGCAGATGGTTAGTGAGCCCGCAAGCTAGCATATAGGCTTTCGGATGAGCTTGCAGGCAGATCCTAGACCAGTGTGAGTGAGTTTTAGTTATTGTAGTTCTTTCTTGTTCTTGTCCACATTCAAGTGAGCCTTTGTTAATTAGTGGGCTCAAAACTTGAGTTCTTCAATAGGGGTGCTATGATAGAGACAGAGCCGTGGATAACCATGGTATTGATGGAGATCTGTTGATGCACAAGATTGCGAGTGACGATAATATTGGTGAAGATCCATTGATGCACGAGCATAGGTGGCCATGGTACTGGTGAGGATCCATTAATGCATGAGGCCATGAATAATTGCGATATTAGTGGAGATTCATGAATGTATAAAGTTGAAGATGGCTCCAGTATTAGTGCAGATCCATTGATCCATGAGGCCACGGGTGACCATGGTATTGATAAAGATTTGTTGATGCATAAGGCTGCAGTTGACTGCAGTGTTGGTGGAGATTCACAAACACACAAAATCATAGATGATTTCAACATTGATGGAGGTTTGCTGATATGCATGATTGCGGCAGCGATGAAGGCTCATTAATGCTTAAGGCTGCAAGTGATCGCAGGTGATGGAGAAGACTTGCAGATGAACAAAGCCACGAATAGGCACGATATTGGTGGAGAAGTGTTAACACTCGAGACCGCAGGTGGTCACGAGAGAGGAAGAGAGGGGCAACAGGGACATAGCAAAAGAGAAGAAGTAAAACAAAAGAAAGGCAAATGGGAGATAGGGGCTTATATCTCCTTTTGCTCCTTTGTCAACACCGTCTTGGTTTTCTCTTTGATGACAAGATCTCCTATAGAACTTCTACTAAAATTGCCTCCAAATTCATCATAAATTCGTCCAAGAATTCATTATATTTCTTCCTCTAAATTTGTGTGCTATAGTCCTCTTTTTATAGAGTTTGAGAATATTTTTTATTAGATCATTGATTAATTCACATTTGAGATTTGATAGATATATCTTAGTATAATCTTCATATTTAAATCTCTTATTGATAGTCTTGATATTACAATTTTTATAACTTAAACTTCTATTAACTTCTAAGATTGGACAAGGATTTGTTTCCATCTTGAGAATTCTATAAATGACCAAGAGAAACTTTGATTGGATTCTTAATGAAATTGGAAACTTGATGAAATATGGCCATACCATAAATCTTAGATTTGTATATTTGATTAATTGATTGAATTATTGATTGATCTAAATTTGAGATTTGATTTATATATTCTTATCATAATCTTCGTATTTGAATATGTGATTGATAAATCTTGATATTACAATTTTCTTAACTGAAAATTCTGTTAATTTCTACAATTGGACAATAATTTACTTCCATCTTGAGGATTCTATAAGTGGCTAAGAGAATCTTTGATTGGTTCAATTTTTTAATGTGATTTATAATCAAATTGGATCTCTATATTTTTAATTGGTAAGTAATTTTGTTGATTAATATTTATCTACTTATGAAGAGACTCCAAAATTATACCATCTTTAAATATCGAATTGTCAGCAAGATATTTACAGATTTTTCAAAAAATTTAGACCAAATTTTATAAATTTTAGAAGATCCTTTTGTAAAAAAAATTTTAGTTAGGGTCCTATTTGTAAAATTTATTTAGTCTAGAGACCTATTTATAAAATTTTTATATTCTTTCATTTTAGCTCAAATTTTGGATAAATTCTGTGCATGATTTTGGTCCAAATATTTGCTCTATTTAGCCTACTTGGGCTGAATTTGGCTTGAGCCTGAATTTTTAAGCTATTTGGGTTTTAATTGAATTTAATTTTTGGTCAAATTTAATTATAATTCAAGTTCAATAGAATCAATATTTGAGTCATAATTCAATGATATTTAAGTTTTAATTTTGGTCATATTTTGATTAAATTTGATTTTGACAAAAATTACGTCAAATAAAATTGCTCCTTGGCATCTTTTTCTTGAGTTATGACGAGAGGAGAGGGCGTAAATAATTTTTGGGTACTTTTATTTATGTCAACATTCTAAGAGTTAACTATGTAGATTTAAATTATCCAGTAAAAGTGTATTTAATTTGCCACATGAAAATAAGTTTAATTTGTTACATGAAAATAGACTTGATTTGTTATGTAAAAGTGGACATGATTTGCTATGTGAGAGTGGAGAGTGGATTTGATTTGTCATACGACGATGGACTCATCTTGCTACAAGAGAGTGAACTTGATTTGTCATGTAGAGTAGACTTTGAGATGTCATAAGGAGTGGACTTGAGTTACTACCTCGAGTGTACTTAATTTGCCTCAAGGAGTGGATTCAATTTACCATAATGAGTGAACTTAATTTGTCATAAGGAGTGGACTTGAGTTATCATAAGGAGTGTACTTGAGTTGTTATAAGAAGTGGCTTTAATTTACCACAAAAAAGGGCTTAATTTGGCATAAAGAGTGAACTTGATTTGTCATAATGAGTGAACTTGAGTCGCCATAAAAAGTGTATTTGACTTTCCACAAGGAGTAGACTTAGGTTGTCCCAAAGAGTGGGCTTAATTGTACCGTGGACTCAATTTTCACACAAAATAGATAAAGTTTTGTGTCCATATTTTACCCCGAGAAATATGAAATACATATTTAATAGAATGTTCCTTTTTGAGGAAGTCGGACGTTCCATCATAGATAAAACGTAGACATTCTTTGTTGTTGCTATCCCTAGAGGCTTAGACATAATACTTCTTTAGTAATCGGGTGTTGATGAATAACATAAGTCTTTCCCTTGAAGCGAGGTTGATTTCCATCAGTTTATTAATTTTGGCTTGCTCCCTGTCTTCGAGTTCTGATGGAGTTTCTTTTGATTTGGGAATTATTTCTTAACCAAGTGGTTCATCATATTGAGTAAGACTTAGCAAAAGTCTCTTTTAATTTTGAGGGCATTTTGACTGTATCATGTATCCTTTCTTGAGATTTTAATAAAGTTTCACTGAGGATTTCACCCTCCTATGATGTCTTGAGAAACATGGCTAGCTCGATGTCAGAAGATGTTCCTTTTTTTAGATTTTGATGATGTTTTACTAAGAATTTCACCCTTCTATGATGTCTTGAGAAATGTATCTGGCTCGATGTACATAGCTTATGTGTTAGAAGATGTTGATGATGCTTGATTAGTCTCGTTATAGATCTAATGGTGACCATCAAGCATGTATGGATATTTGGAGCGATATAGCCTAGTCCTTTAGAATTTGTCATTGACACATTAGAGTAGGATACCATGTGATAATTGGCTGAATTAAGTGGATACTTAAGCTGATGTTAGTTGAACTATAGCAATTTAAGCCAACCATTCATTTTCTAGAATGCCAAATTAGAGCATGAGTGTGGGATTGAAGTTGACTAATTGAGATAGCTAAGACCCTGGAAAGTAACCACAAATAATAAATCATAAGTGTGGTGGTTTAAGTACGCAATCATGTATTATGAAAACATGACTTTCAACAAGTGCAAACACTATTATTAATTATCCTAATGATTATCATGAGCATCCTAAGGCAAAAAACTTAACTAATAAAATAGAGACACAATAAAAAAAATATCATTTGATTAATTTTAAAGAAAAAAGGATACATAGTTTAAGTAAGAATATATTCTCGCTTTATATTTTAATGAATTTGAATATGAAATAAGAAAGGGAATAAGAAAAGGTCGGTGTTTGTTGTTGCTCCGCTCCCCATGCTAGACTGTGCAGATTCTAGTTTAGGTAAGGTGTCAATTTAGCTCATAGCTCGTGAATAGCTTGAGCTCAACTTGAATTTGGCTCAGCTCGTTTCGAGCTTGACTTGAATTCAGCCGAGATCATTTTGACTCGTTTATAACGAATCTAGCTTGAGCTAGACCTAGCTCGTTCCATTTCAACTCGAGAGCTCGTTTATTTTTTTAGTATACAAAAATATATTTTATATTATACAATATATAATATATATTTAATTATTTACTTTTGATGTTATAGTTGATTTAATTTCTTATATTTAAATGTTATTCAATATACATATTTTTAAATTATATATATCATTAGTATTATCTACAAAAATTTTAAGTTTAATATTTTTTATTATAAATTATGAATTGTAATTTGTGATGTTATAGTTGATAATTTTTTTAAATAATTTTTTGAAATTATTTTAATGTAAAATAATTTAAAAAATTATTTAAAAAAATTATTTTTTGAAAAATTATACAAATTTTTAAGGTTTAATATTTTTTATTATAAATTTATGAATTCTAATTTGTGATATTATGGTAGATTTTTTATAATTTTTAATTTATTTTAATTTTAATTAATTAAAAATTAATTAATTTCGAAAGAATTATATTTGAGTCGAGTCGACTTAGCTTGAGCTTGATTTCCCAAGCTCGACTCAAGCTTGAGCTCTCACTAGTTTTGGAGCCAAGTTGAGCTGAGCTAAGGTCGACTCGACTCAGCTCATTGACACCCCCAGACTCAAATAGGTTTGATTTGATCATTAACAAAGGTTGATGATTTAGTTTAATGGTGTCATTTGGCATGTGTAGAAGGTAATGAGAGGAGTTTGAAGTGTTTCCAATAACTCTAAGCATAACTCTAGGCTTCGGCGATAACTTAATTAGATGATGTTGTTGCGACTTGATGGGATTAGTTTGAAGTATTTCTGATAACTTTAACTTTTGACGATAACTTCATAATTTAAAGTATTTTTATTAACCAATGAGACATTGATGATAATCTTATGCTTTGAAGTATTTTCAGACCCAATAAGACGTAGATGATAACTTCATTTGGTTTGAAGTATTTTTATAGCCAATAAAACATAGGTGATAACTTTATGATTTAAAATAATTTTATAATCAATGAGGCATAGATAATAACTTCTTGGTTTGAAGTATTTTCATACCTAATGAACTGTAGACGATAACTTTGTAGTTGAAGTATTTCTGTAGCTAATAAAGCATAGACGATAACTCCATAATTTAAAATGTTTTTATAACCGATTAGGCATAGGCATTAACTTCATGATTTGAAGTGTTTCCATAATTGATAAGGTATAGATAATAACTTCATTTGAACAAAGACATTGTACCTAACTAATTAAGCGAGTTCAAGTCTACCTTAGTTCAATTTGATGGTTTAAAGTGTTCCTATTAGCCAATAAAGCGCTGGTGATAACTTCATAGTTTGAAGTATTTTCATTAGTGAATAAGACATTGATAATAACTTCATAATTTGTAGTATTTTCATAACTAATAATTTATAGACAATAACTTTATTGATTTTGAAATATTTTTATAGCCAATAAGACGGAAACAATAACTTCATAGTTAAAGTATTTTCATAACCAATGAGGCATAGGCGATAATTTTATTTGAATAAAGCATTGTAGCTGACTGACTAAGTAAATTAAAGTCTATTTTAGTTTGGTTTGATTTTGATAATCAATGGCCTCTTAGGTTTGTTGTCGATTAAATTTGGAGTGTTACTAATGCTTTTGGGTTAGTTTAGCTTGGATGTATGGTTGACAATCTCAAGCATAATATTGGTTGATTTCAATTAAATAAGGCATTGTGGCTAACTAATCAACGAGTTCAAGTATGCCTTAATTCAGTTTGCATAGTTTGAAGTCTAGACTTAATTTTGGTTCAAATTGGATTTAATTCAATTTAGTATTTAGAATTTGATTGAATTGTGATTCACTAATCCCTTCCTAAGGGATAATAACATGGTCTAATTTTATCTTTTGAGAATCTTTGGTGATTGGGATTTGTACTAATACTTTATAGGATAACTAGGAGAACCATGTGAAATATCCATTCCCAAAATCACTGTTGGCATTGATGGTGAACATTCGATTTGTAATAATGAATTTAATTCACCAAGCTTGGCATTGATTTTGAAAAGAACATATGTCAAATACTGATCATTGACTCTAGTGAGAGTAACATTAATTTTGATTTGAGTCTAATTTGATTCGGTTTAATATTCAAAACTCGATTTTAATTTGAGTTTGATGTCATTTAATTCAAGTTGAGTTTGACCTTGTGTTGGGCCTTCATCGTATTCTTATTAGATCCTTAATAAATATTTAATCGAAACCTTGATTGGTTCTCATTGAATCTTTAATGAATCTTAGTTCTAAAATCCAACCCTTAATAGATTCTTAATGAATCTTTAATGAATTTTAGATCCAACCCTTAATAGATTCTTAATGAATCTTTAATGAATTTTAGATCTAACCTTTAATGGATTCTTAATGAATCTTTAATGGACCTTTCATGAATTTTGAATCTGACTCTTAATGGGTTCTTAAGGGATCTTTAATGGGTTTGAGATTTGACCCTTAATGAATTTTTAATGGATCTTTAATGAATTTTAGATTTAATCCTTAATGGATTATTATTGGATCCTTAATGAATCTTGGATCTGATCTTTAATGGGTTCTTAATAGATCCTTAATGGATTTAGATTTGAATCTTAGTGGATCTAAATTCAAGTTCAAGTCAATTTATGTTTAACTTGATTTTAGTTCATGCTTAACCTGCTTTTGGTTTTGGTTCAACCTGGCTTTGGCTTGAATTTGAGTTCGATTTGATCCAATTAGGTTAACTTTGAACTTGATTTAACCCAATTAGGGTCTAATTTGAATTCAATGTACTTTCGGACTGACCCGATCTGAACCTGATTGCGATTAGGTTTGAACCAATTTGGTTTGGATTAATTCAATTTGGATTTTGAGTCTAGTTTAATATGAGTTTTAGTTCATATATTTGATTGACTTAAGTCTATTTAGTGATTTATTCAAGTCAATATAATTTTATTTGTTCAATGTGATTGAATCACTTTAATTTAATCAATTCAGTTTGAGAGCCATCAGACTGACCTCGAATCAATTTGGATTTTTGGTAAGCTCACAAACTAACCTTGATTTAGAGGTTTAGTTAGCACACAAGATGGCCTAGTCTAAATAGATGATCAGTAAGCCTGCAGACTGGTCTTAGTCTGAATAAATATTCAGCGAACTCATAAGCTAGCCTTAGTCCAAATAGATATTTGATGAGCTTATAATTTGGCCTTAATCAGAATAGACGTTTGGCGAGCTCGCAGGGTGACCTTAGTCTAAATAGATTTTCGATGAGCTCACAAGCTAAACTTAGTTTAAATATACGTTCAGTGAGTCCATAAATTAACATTAGTTCAAATAAATATTCGACGAGCTCACAAACTGGTGTTAGTCCGAATAAACATTCGAAGAGCATGTGGGTCGACCTTAATTTGAATAGACATTCAGTGAGCTCACAAGTTGACCTTAGTTTAAATAAACATTCTATAAGTGCAAATTGACCATAGTTCGAATAGATGTTTGGCCAATTTGCGAGTTAACCTTAGTCTGAATAGACATCTAATAAGCCCACAAGCTGATCTTAGTTTGAATAGATGTCCGATGAGCTCGCAAATTGGTCTTAATTTGAATAGACGTTCAATAAACTTACAAATTGGCCTTGGTCCAAGTACACATTTGGCGAGCTTGCAAGTTAGCCTTAGTTTGAATAGATATTCGATGAGCCCACAAGCTAACTTTAATCTCAAAAAATATTTGTCAAACTCGCAAGTTGACCCTAATTTGAATAGACGTTTGGTGAGTCCATAGACTGACCTTAATTCAAATAGATGTTCGACGAGCCTACTAACTGGCCTTTGTCATAATAGACGTCTTGCGAACTCGCGAGCTGGCCTTTGCCCAATTAAACATTCGGCGAGCTCGCAAGTTAGCTTAAGTTCGAAATTAGTTTCGAGTAAGCTCAAGGGCTAGTTTTATACTAGAATTAACCTTTGGGCGAACTCATAGACTGACTCTAGATCGGTGGTGGAGGTCCTTCATTATACAGAGAGGCTGTGGGTGGGCATGAGCATGAAAATGAGGAGCGGATGCGGTGGAGACAAGTGAGGCTGCAGGAGGTTGCGAGCATGAAGTGAACCAGTTCCTCCTTTTGAATCCTCTCCTCTAATGCACGTCTGATACCTTCCTTTTGCTCTTTTTTTAAAATTTATTTATTTATATTTTATTTTTTTAATAAACCAACTTCTCTTTCTTTTCTTTTTTTTAGTCCAAAATTTTCTCTTTTTTTGCAACTTTATATTTTTTTTTATTGTTTTGGTTTCGATAAAAATATTTTTTTAATTATTAATTATGTGTTAACCAGAGTTCGACTATATTTTGATTGTATTTTAACTTCAAATTAAAAATATGATAAATTTTTAAAAAAAATTTCAAAAAATTATAAAAAGGTAAAAAAATTATTAATAATTTTATCATAATAGTAAATATAATTTTAATTAAATTTAATTAATTTTTATAGTTAATCACTTAGTGGGTAGACCAATCTTTAAATTTAGAGATAATAATTATATTTAATTCACTATAAGATTTTTTTACCTGTAAACCACTATATGATTCTAGTTTGGTTTATATAAATTTCTTAAATAATATATATTTGTGTTTATAGGATTTTAAATGCATATCAACCTTAGTTGGTCAGTAGTATTAACCCCTAGGACTTGACATAAATTTATTAGAAACAAATATTCAAAATGACTTATATGTAAATAGTAAAGATTATAGAGTATTAAATATAATTATCTCTAAATTCTATCGCTAATATTTCGACGCTCAACTTTTATGTATTAATCAAGGCTTTGGGTTTTAATTTCAGAAACGGTTTCGACACTCAGAGAAATCAACGCATTTCGGTTAAAATCATTTCTATTTCAATTTCGACCAAAATATTTTATTTATTAATTAATTATATTTTTACCAAAATTTAACTTTATTTTAATTATTTTTTGACTTCAAATTAGAAATATTATAATATTTTCAAAAAAATTTGAAATAGTCATGCACGTGAAGTAGCCAATGCACCAAAAATTCATGCATGTGAATAGTCTCATGCACGTGAACAGTCTCATGCACATGAACAGTTCTCTGATGGAAATCGCCGAGGGTGTGAGCTTGCTAGCGCGGAGGCCAAGTCGGCGAGGGCGCCGAAGTTAAGCTGGCGAAGGCGCTAGCGCGAGCTCGCGGGTGCGGAAACTAGGCCGATTAGGGCGCGAGCGTGGACGTGAGGCTGGCGAGCGCATGGGTGCGGGTGCCAGAGGCCAAAGCAAGAGTGGGGGCACGAGGCCGGCGTGAGAGTTCGGGCGTGAGCACTGCGTGAGGCTAGCGAGGGCGCGAGCTCTAACGTGAGACCGGCGGGGCATGAGGCCAATGTAAAACCGAAACCAAATCAACTCAAACGTTTTGCCTATGACCAAAACTTAAAACCGTGATAAATAGATTTTTTGCCAGATTTTTTTTACAAATAAGTCATGAAATAAAAATTTTACAAAAAAATTTAATAAAATTGTGAAAGTACAAATCAACCTCCACAAAATTTATCTGATTATAGACAGATACTCATAGTCTTAGTTGCTGAAACAAGCAGGATTTTATGTCATTTCTAAAAATGACTGGTTATGATGTTGATAAAGTTGATGAAATCATTTCAAAGGTATGGAAAGCTTTTATGGTGCCTTTTATATTTTTTCCATTTTTTAGTGTCCTGTTTAGTTCACATTAACATATAAAACAAAATAGTCCGCTTAAAATCAAGGGGTTTATGGCAACTACAATTTTCAAAAGCTTGACTCTCCATCGCCTCTTGTCTAGACTGTACTTGGTGCTGTAGCCTTATAGAATTTAAATTTCCGAAACCAGACTTTGAAAGTGTGGGATTGGTACGCAGCTATCAATATCTCAATTTTTCGTCTCAGAGAGTATAACTGATCAACTAATATCTAGTATATATAATGGATCGGCTCATGTTCCATCAACGCTCTTAAGATTCCCCATAGTGGGCTTGGTTGTTCTGAGCTACTTATGCTTAAATGATGTTTTTCTATTCTATATGATTCATATGATTCTGTAAGGTTATTCTTTCATTAAAATAATTCACTCCTATCTAATTTCTATGCTGAAGTAAAAGTTGTTCCTTGCTAGTTCAGGAGGAAGAAAGAGAACCAGAAGAATGGCTGAATAAGGTGGCTCCAGTCCTAAGCAATGGAAAAAGATCACTACTAGACCTTGTCTAGGTGTCTGGCTTCTGAGAACACTGACTTAGTGAGGGTGTGTCGTGCACTTCCAGTCTGCTCAAAGAAAGCACGGACAATGATAAACAGCTTGAGAACTGTGTCCTCGCATCCGCTTCACTGCGAAATTTCAGCAAAAATTCCAGGTAGGAGCGTTGCCCCGTTTGGTAAGAGTTCAGCAAACGTGATGATTGCATTTTAGAATAGTATTTTCTAGTTCATTTTACTTCAAAAATACAATCAATAAATCATGAGTAAAATCACAATCACCTCTTACCAAAAGGGTCCAAAAATATCCTTACTTTCATCTTCATAAGATCTATACTTCTGCACTGCTCAGCAAGTTTACATTTGAGGGCTGCAGAATGTAAGGTCCTACTCCAGACATTTGCAAAAGAGATGCTTACTCCCCTGAAAAGCCTGGCGGAGGTAACATCTACGGCAAACAACTTTATGTTGCTATTTTCAAAGAAAATTGATTTACACATACAAGCCAGACAATTATCGCAGCTTGATCAGCATACAAATTCTCAAGAATTTCATTTTCGATAGGTTTTCAAAGAAGAAACCAATCCCCTATGAATCTGTAGTATGTTTCCCTGTGAATATTTGTAGTGTAAACAACTAATGTTCATGATGCAAGAGAATGGCATTCTTTTTGAGGCATTGAAAGAGCTAAATATCCAATTGAAGAAACACATCCATGGCAGAGTTACAGACACATATATAGACATACCAGATTCACTGCTAAATGATATAGGATGGTGGTACATTTACAATCAAACTAACAAGCCACATTATAATAGATCCTACTGCCCAGCATAAAGTAAGGAAGACCACAAGACCTGCCAAAATAGTGAGAAGAGGTGGACCATCAGCAGAGCTAGACTCCCTGTTATCAGCTTTTCCTTTTCCAGGAACAGTACGATTGGATCCGTTGCTGTTGGAAGCATGCAATACCAGCAGCCTTTCCTTAGGAAAAGGCTGTATTCCATTTAAAATTCTGAAATAAGAGAGGAAGAAAAAAAATAAGCCACTGAGAGCCATGTAAGATAGCAGTAACAAAACTAAGCATCTACTCAAGGAACTAAATCTCAAAATATTGAGCACAACAAGAAGACATGCAAAACATAGATGCCAGATGGATCTCTTGATTGATATTCAACAGCTAAAAGCCAATTCTGGCTAATGTATGACTAGTGATAGGTGCTCTGAGCCGGCTAATTTGCATTAATCACTGATATTCATGTATCACCAACAGAGATATTGCTGGTCTAGTAACATTTTTTGTCTATTTTAGTCTCTGCTGCCTCCTAATTTGAAACTCCTCATTGCTTCTCAATCTCTGCTATACAATGAAATATTTAGCAAGCAATACAATTCAAGCATCAATTTGACCTTCTGAACGGCGGGCGAATCAATAGTCCACAATTTTTCCAACCACCAATAGTCTGATTCTTCCATCCAAAACACAGTATCATACATCCAAAGAAATTAGAAAGATTAACGAGGAACATGTGCAGTGCTCTTCTCAATCCAATCCCCATGAATTGTGCGGCCACCTCTTCTTTTTGCACCGTGGGTTATGCTCCATGGTTGACAGCTACCCTTTTCTCCCCCTTTTCAGGAGGGTTTCTCATTCATCAATGCCCTTTTCTCTCCCATTAGATCATCCCCATACACTGCTGATTTCGCAATCAGATTTGTCGAAAGCACGAAACCAACGATTGATAACACTAAAGATCCAGCCATCTTTGCATTCTATAACAGCCAATACAACAAAAACCACAAGGATTGAGTAACGAAGCTCTACAGATCCATAATTTCGATTTCTCAAAGATAAAATAGAAGAGAAAATGAGAAACGATGGGAGCACGATCGGAAACCATATCGGCGTGGGGAGCGATAAAACGAGTAATACCTGAAAGTGGGGTGAGCGCGAGGCTGGAGGTCGAGAATGGCCAGAGATCCAGGAGGCCTGACGTGGGATCTTCGAAACCCCAGGCGGAAGACGGCGAAGATGGATGACACTGCCGCCATGTGGCAAAGGAGGCGACCCTCGAAATGGATCGATGGCAAGAGAAAATGGAAGGGCTTTTGGCAGATACAACCCTCGAGATTTATATCGGAATTTATACATGAATCCCTCATAAACTCATTTATTTTTTTTCACGAACCCTCATCTTGCTGAAAGAGTAGAAACCATTTAGGTCCCTTATTTGTTATCTATTTATTATAAACTCTAGAAATGAAACGAATTAAAAGTAAATAAATGTCAAAAAATATATATATGTAAAAGGGCTGAAGCGACTTGCTGAATTCTCATCCCTCCTTTTTAAAATATTTCACAAACTTCTACCAAACAAAGAACTCCAAATGTAACAATTTGAGCCTTGGTCACAATCAGCAAATGTCAGGTAATTCCTGAAAAAGATATAAGATCAGAAAATTTTAGATTGAAAACAGAGGATCGATGCTGGGTATACAGCCAAGTTCTGACCGAGTGGTTACAAAATTTTGGAACAAATAATACATTCTAAGTTAGTGGAGCCGAGGAAAGCAAGCGTATATAGACTCGGCATGGAAACATCAAAACAACTCGGCTTTCAGGAAGAGCAGGCTAACGCATTAACAATGACACCGAAGCTATGTTATGGTCACAGCAAATAGCAAAGATTGGAACCTCCGATAGCCCTCACACTCGAAGTTGGATCAAAGAAGGCGATAATGATGGCCAATATGAACTCACCAAGTAGCACAGTATAATTCTCAAAGAAGTCCTTTCTGATCTTCATGGTCTCTATTTTTTCCCCGTCCGATAATTTCTTATTTTGAAGTAGGGGTCTAATGTGCTACCAAGAGAAGAGAGGATTCCAGAATTGCACCCTCACCATCACAAGTCAGTTGAGAATCCGAGAACATGGTGCTCAAAATCCTGTGTTTAGCTGATGCAACAATAAGCGCAAACACAACTCAGTAAGAAACCTTCCTAAATGGAGTGTTGACAAATTTAATCTCAGTTAGTGTGGTGATGGGTTACAATATTAAAAAGCATGAAGAAAAAACAACGAAATTATTTAAGCTTTTAATTGTGAAGATAATCTTCAAAGAATTTAACACACCCCAATAATCAACATGTACGTTGAATTCCCTAATCCCATTTCCTTTCATAATTTTTTACACGGTTACTGTCATACCCGTTGTGAGTGGTAGGTGTCACTACAACGAGATCATGTAACGGACCTCATGATCTCAGAGGCAATGGAGTGCCTCCAGCATGTGTGTGCACGGACAGCACACATATGAGTAAACAACTAGCTGTGGTAGTCAGTGCCACTACGAGAATATTATGCGAGGGAGCGCATGATTATGCGAGGCGACGGACTGCCTCCAACATATGTGTGTGCGGATAGCACACATAGCAGCAAGTGACGGCGTCACGACATGTTCGGATGGAGACCCGAATAGCCCAAACAGTCTTGCAGAGCGAGCAGCAGGACAGGTTGGCTAAAGTGAGCTGCAGGAGCATGTGAACAGCTTGAACACTTGGCGTCGCAGGCTGAAGACACGTGGCTGCAGGTTGAAGAAATCAGAGTTGCAACTGTCAAGGGACACGTGGCCAGCAAAGAGGCAATTGAGAGTTCGTGGGACAGGTGGCAGCAGCCCAGACAGTCAACTAACTGTCAGGAGAACATGGCCTCCAGAGGTTGAACTGCAGGGAGAACATTGTGGAACATGTTCTCCATGATCTCCAGCAGTTGCTCACAGTCAAATATGTGCACTATAAATAGACTAGGGGGTCTATTGAGTTGGAGACACACACAGGTAGAGAGACTTGTAGTGTCACTCCGTGTTAAGAGTTGTATTTCCTTTTATGTGAGCAATAAAAGGTTGGCAAAGTTGCTGTATTTCTCTTCTCCTCTATACTCTTGTGGGCTTGTGCGAGTTTGGCGGGCTGAGATGGGCGAACCTTGGCGCCATCACGGGTGAAATTTCAAGGTAGAAATTTGCCGGTATGATAAGTGGTATCAGAGCCCGGTTTGGTGAGAAACCGGATCAGCGGAAGTCAAGATCAACAAAAGCCATGGTGATGCAAGTGGAGCTTCGGGATCGGTTGATTCGCATCGAGGAGATGCTGGGGAATCCTCCAACCGAAGATGCAGGAAGCTTATGGGCGCAGTTGGCTTGGCAAGAGAGGCAAAATGCTGCTCTCAAGGAGGCCCTTGCGAGTGAGGTGAAAGATGCGAAGGAAAGGTATGCTGCGATCATGGACTCCATGAGATCAAGTCTAAAGTCCTTGGAGTAGGACTTGATGGTGGTGAAGAGAGTGGTGGCAAACTCCATTGTTGAAGGCGGAGCTCCTTCAAAGGTAAGAGTTCCAAAACCCCATTCCTTTAATGGCTGCAGGAATGCAAAGGAGTTGGAGAACTTCTTATGGGATATGGAGCAGTACTTCAAGGCTGCTCACATTTCGGAACGGGAGAAAGTCACCATCACCAGCATGTACTTGAGTGGAGATGCCAAATTATGGTGGCGTACCAGAGCATCGGAGAATGCTCAAGCTGAGAGAGCTCAGC
Source organism: Trichopus zeylanicus subsp. travancoricus (assembly GCA_005019695.1). Taxonomy (NCBI): domain Eukaryota; kingdom Viridiplantae; phylum Streptophyta; class Magnoliopsida; order Dioscoreales; family Dioscoreaceae; genus Trichopus; species Trichopus zeylanicus. The sequence continues at coordinate 1,102,449 of RXID01011010.1, forward strand.
TGGAGAATTGGGAGATCCTCAAGAAGGAACTAAAGGAGCAGTTCCTTCCGTGCAACACAGGGTGGGTTGCGCGAGAATCCCTGAAGAAGTTGCGGCATTCGGGGACCATAAGGGAGTATGTGAGGGAATTCAGCTCCCTCATGCTCGACATCACCAACATGTCCGAGGAGGACAAGTTGTACAACTTTCTTTCTGGCTTGCAGCCGTGGGCTCAAGCTGAACTCCGACGGCAAGGAGTGAAGGATCTTTATTCGGCCATTGCTTCTGCGAAAGGCTTGGTGGATTTCAAGCTGACGACAACCACCAAAATGGCCATGGAGGGAAGAAAGATAGGGCGTGCACATAAGGATGGCAAGAAGCCCAAGGGAAAGGGTAAGAAGGTTGCGAAACCAAGCCAGTCCAAGTTGCAGCCCACCAACAGAGAGCAGGATTGTTTTATATGCAATGGTCCTCATCGGGCAAGGGAATGTCCAAGGAGGGAAAAGCTATCTGCTCTAACTCTTAGGGAATCTGAGAAAGAAGGACATGATGCAGCGGCAACACCACGCATGAATCCATTGCAGCTACTCAACTCAATGACGGTAGAAAGGCAACCGCCTTGCAAAGGGTTGATGTATGCATCGGTGCTACTAAATGGGAGGCCTGTTTTGGTTATGCTGGACACAGGAGCGACCAGCAACTTCTTCTCCCATAAATTGGTGAGTGAATTTGGTTTGCAGGTGCAACCAAGTTCATGGAAAGTGAAGGCGGTAAACTCTGGGCCAACTCCGATTCATGGAATGGCCAGCGCAACCCTCAAAGTTGGAGCTTGGGAGGGAGAGATCGGTGTGACAGTCTCGGCGCTCGACGAGTTTGAGTTTATCTTGGGGATAGACTTCTTCGTCCAAGCTAAGGCTAGCTTGGTGCCTCACTTATGAGGTATGCTGATTTTTGCAGAGGAATCACCATGCTTTATACATGCAGCGTATGGAGGGAAAACTGCAGCAGCGGGTATGCAGTCTCCCCAACAGCTGAAAGCAAGTCTCAAGAGGGGTGAGACCACCTATGTTGCAGCACTGATCGAGATACAACCGGATCAGGTCGTGGAGGTACGTGATGATGCTGCAACTACCCTGGTAGATTACGCGGACGTGATGCCACCAAAACTGTCCAACGAACTTCCCCCTCGACGAGCAGTTGACCACAAGATTGAGCGGGAACCAGGTGCTGAATCTCCTGCTCAGGCCCCTTATCAATTGGCTAATACAGAGCCTTTGGAGCTGAGGAAACAGCTCAACGTACTGTTGGATGCGGGAGTGATTCAACTGTCTAAAGCCCCATATGGTGCTTCGGTGTTATTTCAGTGGAAATAAGGTGGTTCATTTCAGGGGTGCATGGACTATCGAGCGCCAAACAATGTGTTCTTTCGGCTTAGAGAATACAATCTCTTCATAGAGGAAGAGAAATGTGAGTTCTATCAAGAGCGACAGAATCAAATCGCGGATGCATTGAGCCGAAGGGAGGTGCAATGCTACATAGCCGCGCTGTCCACAGTGCAGTCAACCCTGCTAGAGAGGGTTAAAGAGCAAGCCGACGCAGACCCAGAATATATCCAACTCAGGGGAGAGGTACGTGAAGGGGTAATTAAGCATTATTGGCTTGAAGATAACTTGTTGTATGCTAGAGGCAACAGGTTCTACATCCCGAAGGCGGGAGGGCCGAGGCGTGAGCTGCTGCGAGAGACTCACGATCCTCAATGGGCAGGACATCCTGGAGGGCAAAGGATGATGACACTCTTATCTAGGTCATACTATTGGCCAAAAATGGGGGAAGACGTCGAGATGTACGTCAAGACTTGTCTTGTGTGCCAGCTTGACAAGACAAAGAGGAAGAAGCAGGTAGAGCTGCCGCAACCCCTACCTATTCCGGAGAAGCCGTGGCAGTCCATTTCCATGGACTTTGTTTCGGGCTTTCCCAAAGTGGATGGAATGAGCTTAGTAGTGGATGAGATGAGCTCAGTGCTAGTCGTCGTCGACCGACTCTCGAAGTATGCGGTGTTCATACCAACACCACACGCATGTCCAGCAGAGGTAGCAGCCGGGCTGTTCTACAAGCATGTGGTGAAGTACTTCGGTGTCCGAAAGACATTGTGAGTGATCGAGATGCTTGATTTACGGGCAAGTTCTGGACAACACTCTTCAACTCGATGGGTTCAGAGTTGAAGTTCTCTATGGCTAATCACCCGTAGACGGATGGCCAAACGGAGCGCATCAATGCCTTGGTGGAGAAATACTTAAGGCATTATGTGACGGCCAGCCAGCAGAATTGGTTGGAGCTGTTGGACACAACCCAATTTTGTTATAACATCCACAGGTCGTTGCCTACAGGAATGAGTCCTGCAGAGCTTGTCATGGGACAGCAGCCTCTCACTCCTCTCGAGTTGGCTCAATCGACGGACCAAGGAAAGTGCCCTGCTGCATATCGCTTCGCTAAGGAGAAGGAGGAGCTGATAGAACAAGCTCGGGACAGCTTGCGCAAGGCAGCAAAACGCATGAAGAGGCATGCGGATGAACGAAGGCGTTCATTGGAGTTCCAGGTCGGGAACATGGTGCTGCTGAAACTCACTCCACAGATATGGAAGAAAATCAGCAGCAAGACCGTACATCGTGGGTTGGTACCAAGGTATGACGGCCCCTTCGAGGTGATGAAGAAAGTCGGGCAGGTTGCTTACCGGTTGAAGCTACCCGACAGGCTGAAGGTACACCCAACATTCCATGTAAGTTTTCTCAAACCTTTCAACAGGGACTTGCTTGGAGATAAACAGCAAGTAAGGAGAGTTCCACCAGTAGTTCGAAAGCAGTTCGACAAGGAGGTCGAAAAGATCCTTGCACACCGGACTATGGGGCAAAGCAAGAAGAATCGACAGACTGATTTTCTTGTGAAGTGGAAAGGCGGCAGCGAGGCCGATGCCACGTGGGAGCGGGACTCTACACTATGGCAGTTCGAGAAACAAATCAAGGAGTACATGGACTCTACTCCAACGAGGACGTCGGACTCTCCTGGTGGGGGTGGTTTGTCACACCTGTTGTGAGTGGTAGGTGCCACCACAATGAGATCATGTAATGAACCTCATGATCTCAGAGGCAATGGAGTGCCTCCAGCGTGTGTGTGCACGGGCAGCACACATACGAGCAAACAACCAGCTGTGGTGGTCGGTGCCACTACGAGGAGTATCATGCGAGGGAGCGCATGATCATGCGAGGCGACGGACTGCTCCAACATATGTGTGTGCGGGTAGCACACATAGCAGCAAGTGACGGCGTCACGACATGTTCGGATGGAGACCCGAACAGCCTAAACAGTCCTGCAGAGTGAGCAACAGGACAGGTTGGCTAAAGTGAGCTGCAGGAGCATGTGAACAGTTTGAACACTTGGCGTCGCAGGGCGAAGACACGTGGCTGCAGGCTGGAGAAACCAGAGCTGCAACTGTCAAGGGACACGTGGCCAGCAAAGAGGCAATTGAGGGCTCGTGGGACAGGTGACAGCAGCCCAGACAGTCAACTAACTGCTAGGAGAACATGACCTCCAGCGGTTGAACTGCAGGGAGCGATTGAAACTGTAGAGAGAATATTGTGGAATATGTTCTCCATGATCTCCAGCAGTTGCTCACAGCCAAATATGTGTACTATAAATAGACTAGGGGGTCTATTGAGTTGGAGATACACACAGATAGAGATACTTGTAGTGTCACTCCGTGTTAATAGTTATATTCCTTTTATGTGAGTAATAAAAAGTTGGCAAGGTTGCTGTACTTCTCTTTTCCTCTATATTCTTATGGGCTTGTGCGAGTTTGGCGGGCTGAGGTGGGCAAACCTTGGCACCATCACGGGTGAAATTTCAGGGTAGAAATTTGCCGGTGTGACCGTTACTCTGATAGCATACAGGAACATAACACAGCAGCAGTTTTAGTCTTGAAAAATCTAGGATTGCATATGAGCCTCACCAACTGGTTTTCAGGTCCTACAACAGATACAATCTCAAAATATTTTTTGCACAAATAAATTAACCCATAGGTTTCCAAGGTTATTTACCTTTCAATACTCGGGTTTCATATCTGTCCTAATTACCTACAAAATAAACATATGGACAACTTTCAAGTATAAAAGGATCCTTGTTGGAGAGAGGAAGCAATCAAATACACGGAGCAACAAAATCATAAATCCTTTAAAGAAAAGAAGGCGCCTCCATATTTTTCTAATAGTGTTACTGTACAACATTCCAGTCCAATTTTATCTTAAAAATAAACAAAAGGCCGCCCAGTTAGGGCTGGCCTTGACAAAGCCCAAAAGCCCAGCCCGACCCAGCCCGAAAAATCCAGGTTCCGGCTTCTGGACAAGCTCAAGTTTCATTTTTAAGGCCCGAGTTGAATTCAGGCACTCAGTCCGGGCTCCCACCTGAAAATTGTATAAAAGTTGGGACCAAGTACTTTATAACGTACTGAGTAACATCTTAACCCTTTATTCAAATATGAAGGGCGGAGATGATCTTACTATGTTGAAATTCAAAATTCCAAAACAAAGATTTACTGTCATGTTAATGTCCATTTGGATATTAAACAAAGTAAACAATACCCATTATCCAATGTTCTTTATGCCAATCGTAAAGCACTAAATTTTATCAGTTTTTTCAACTTCATTTCAAATTTTGCATGAAAAAACTTTTTTGCAATAAAACATTTATCAAATTTAGGACTAAATTTTCATATATGTAATCGGGCTCACGCTTGGACTCAGGCTTCCCACATTATGGTTGGGCTAAGCCCGAGCTCAAGCCCAACCTGGGCCGGTTACACCCCTATGCCCAGTTCATGGTCAAGACATTTATATTTATTAGAAATTGGCAAAGGACCTTTGGCTGAAGAATCAACTGGATTGAAATGGTGATCCGTAGGGTTATTGTAGATAGAAATACATGTCCAGCAAATAGCAGCAAACGTCGGGTAAATAGGATCTTTTCTTTTTTTAAGAAATGGAGTTTTCATTTATGAGAATTCACCATCATTAGCAGTTATGAAGACAATGAGAAGAAACACATCAGCTGTATCAGCAATGAGCATTACCAAGGGTGTTGGGAGCTGTTGCTGCCAGGGGCCTCCATCCTGAGTGTCCTCCCCATAAATTCAGCCCTATCTTTGGCTTCAGAATAGGGGTGAGCAAAACCGGTTAACCGGACCGGTTTTGCTCATTTGAGAACCGGAACCGGATTCCGGTTCTCAAAAAATTGAGAACCGGAACTGTACCGGTTTGGATGAAGAACCGGTTTTCTGGTTCCGGTTCTAAACCGGTTCTAAAACCGATTAACCGGATCTCCAGCGACGCGACGACCGGCGAGGGCGAGGCGGCGTTGCTGTGAGCGCGGGGGCGAGCGCGAAGGCGAGGCGGCGTCGCTGCGAGCTCGGGGGTGAGGGCGAGGCCGAGGGCGAGGTGGCGTCGGCGCGTTGCTGCGAGCTCGGGGGCGAGGCGAGGGCGAGGCCGAGGCGGCATCGGCGAGTTGCTGCGAGCTCGGGGGCGAGGCGAGGGCGAGGGCGAGGGCGAGGCTGAGGCCGAGGCGGCGGCATCGGCGCGTTGCTGCGAGCGCAGGGTCGAGGCGATGGCGAGGCCGAGACGGCGACAGCGGCGCGTTGCTGCGAGCGCAGGGGCGAGGCGAGGGCGAGGCGCGGAGGCGGCGCAAGGGTTAGGGTTGGGATTAGGGTTAGAGTTTTATATATAAAGAGGAAAACCGGTACGGTTCCGGTTAACCGATTTTTCAGAGAACGAATAACCGGAACCGGAACCGGAAAACCGGTTCTGTGAAATTTCAGAACCGAAACCGTACCGGTTTGCACTGATAACCGGTTTTTCGGTACGGTTCTAACCGGTACGGTTCTAACCGGTACGGTTCGGTTAACCGGTTTTCCGGTTTTTTTTGCTCACCCCTACTTCAGAATACTTATAAAGATCATCAATGTTCTGCCCAGATGTTCCAAGAAACCTGAGATCTATATCCTTTAATGCCAAAATCAAAAACTACAAAAAGAAAGTACTTTAAAAGGGATACCATTACTTACTTAATAACATCAAGCTCAAACTGATGAGGATTTGTACATGATAAAAAAGTGTTACAGACAGATGCACCAGGGAAAAAACAACTACGCAACGGCTGACAAAATAACAGGATGTTAATATACCATGATTATGCAAAAGATGTCATCTCTCACTAGTTCAGACTAACCTGCTGGGGTCTGTGGGATCTTTGGCTCCAGGCATGATATCCACAGGCATTGCTGCTACAATCTGCAGAAATAGAAGAAATAAAATCAAAACAATTAAACAACAAAATGCCACCGTCGAGAACAAATATGCCACCATGAAGAGCAATAATTAACAATTAAAAATAAATATGCATCATTAACTGCTAAGCTTTAAATCAAAAATTAAAACCTGGGTTAGAAGAATATCAAACTCTTTTATTGGCTCACATAATTGTGACTGAGCCTTCAAACCCAATGTCTGCATGATTGAAAAGTGAGAAAAAGGTTAACCTAAAAATCATTATCTATTTCATGAATTTAATATTGGCAACCATATAAATGGAGCTACAGAAATACATGGAAATAGTCAATCACCATTGCTCAATTTCATTTTACTCTTTTTGCTCCAGGAAAAGGAGTAGGTTGTTTCCTGACCATCAAATAGACCTTGAGGAATTTCTATAGAATTGCCAGCAATAACAACACAAACTATTTGAGATGCGATGTTTTGCTCCTGCACAATAACATTCTAATTGTGAATGCTATTCTATATTGAATTTGGAGAACTTCTTCAACAATAAAGATAACTCACACATCCTCATCACCCAGATAACCGGTAATATGATCAACCAAAAGCTGGAATTGAAGAGGATTGAACAGGTTGCCGCCGAAGCTCAATCCAGAAATGAAAACCGCATATTTGTCTTCTCCTACATAGTGACAGAATATGCACTATTTCAGAATATAAAGGAGGTCATCTGAAATGGTACACATAGTGAAATGTCACTTCATAGAAAACGTAAGAAGTTTTATTTGGACAAAACATGAATCAATCTAACTAATATTATGTTAATAAACAAAATTTCATATAAACATCCAGAAAAATATAAGCAGTCATAATAAAAGTGCATGATTAGTGGAGGACATATAACTCAAAACAAAACTAAGAGAAACTGAGCAATTGTCAATTGCGTAAGCATGCCAGTTCCAAGGTCTGGTGATACAAAGGGGTGTGAAAGAGTGAGGAGGCTTGTATTCATTTTGGTAAAAGATAAATAGCAGAAAATCATTTGAAGTCATAACACAGGAGAACAGTGACTCACTAGGAACTACCTTCAAAATTCAAAATAGTGATTTCCTTTTATCACAAAAAGAAAATTATGGCAGGGGCCATTTGAATAAAGGCCTTCCAAGATTAACTGTGAGACCTGTTGTATTTTTTTAGTCACTAAGGGACATTAACATCAAAGAGAGTCAGATGTGCATATTTGGATGAATCTCTGACAAGCTAGGAGATAAACCAACTTTGATTTGTCCAGTTAGCTTATAACATAAATGCAACTCCCTGTAGGGCCATCTGTCAATTCAAACTTACAGTCATGTTTTGTTTGGAAATTTGCTTTGAAGATGTACTTACACTAGGAAGGATCAGGGCTCAATAAAGGACAACATTTAGCATACATTGATGGATTGATGAACCAATAATCATGCTTGGCTATATAAGTCCACCTACAGGCTGATGGGATTAGGACAAAACTTTTGGAAGGCTAACTCATAATGGGGATCCAAGAAGGATTTCCAAAAATTTTTGAAAAAGATACTCGATTAGTGCTTCAAGTAAAGATCCATCTGATAGAGACTTTCTACTGAAATGCTCCTTCTATTAAGAAAAAAACAATGATAAAATGTTGGAGCCTATCAAGATAATATGTGGGACATGACTATTTTCCAAGGAAAAAGAAAAAAGAGAAGACAATAAAGAATAAAAAATCACTTGCCGTTTCATATTTCAGCTCGGATGATCTATGAAAAGAACAGATGATAATTCTCAAACTATAGATAGATAAAAGAAACAAAAGGACATAAAAGAAAGAAACCATATATACGATAAGCATATTATAATTAACAAGATGTCTTGCCTAACCACTTTCTAGAATAAATAATAAGAGAACTTCAATAATCACTCAAAAAATCACTATTGGCAAACACGTTAGGGTGTATTGTTTTTTAAAAAATTACAATGCTGCCTGCATATCATTAAGAAAGTCACTGCCCCCAATGAACCTTCAAAGTTTCACAATATGATTATATCCAAGTTGAAACTTAATTGCAACTAATAAATTGAGGCAGGATCATACTTATACTAGGTTGGAGCTTTATTTGTGGGGGTAGACCAGCTTCGAAAACATCTTCTACAAGGAAGTCACCATCACTAGTTTCCTTTACATGGACAGCCATTACAATTCCTGCCACACAGGATAACTTTTATATGGACCAAGAAACAACATTATATGTATGTTATTCCAGATGTTTAAAACTTAAGTATATCAATATGCTTGACTATGAGCTAATTCAAGTACAGTTGACATGCAAGTGTATACATACCTGTGACAAAAGTTGAAGGGCAAAGAAAACTTCCGGCCAACTTTACTATTCCATTATTGTCCTTCAAAATAAGGTTATCATCAGGATGCATAAAATTGTGAGGTTTGACAAGAAGAATTGCAGACCTCTGATAGAAATATAACCCAAAAAGGAAAACAAGCAATTCTTCAAAATAAAGATAACAGGACATTAAAATTCTGAAAAATTAATCTTCACCAGAGATCAAATTTTTTTCGTCTACTCATCAAGAATAGAAGGCTTGAGTTTCATGTGTTTGTATCTTGTCCCAATTGAAATGCATTGCTTGCCTTCCTCAAGCCCTAGTACAGTTTGAACTGCATCAGAACAAACAATTTAGAACCTGAAAGTTTCACCAGCAACAATTAATATGTTTCCAGCACATACTAGATAAGTGTTTGCGCAGTTTCTATCAACAAGTTCACAATTTGAAAAGCTTAAGTCAAATACTTGTGAACATCCGAACAGATTAAAATGGCATTAGTCAATTAACATCAAGCACAGTCAATAATTAACCGCCTTTTGAATTTGTAAAACAGGACATTCATTTAGGCATTACAACAGTCAATGATCTCAAAAAACGACCACAATTTTTCGTCTTCTAGCTCCACGTCAACTAAAACAAAAGGGCAAAAATCTTGACGCCAAATGGCCATAAAAAAACAAATTAATTCAAATCTACGACGATAACTAATCAATCACCGGAATGACTGAGCTTCCATTTGGGGACGAGGGGCCGGAGGAGGTTGCGCATGTGATGGAGGCAGGTGAAGTAGACCTGGCTGTAGTGCTGCCCAAGGTACCTCTCCCCTCGGATCTCGAAACTCTCGTCCTTGCATATATTTCAACAGAGCCCAATAAAATCGAGTAAGAATTGCGCACAAGAAGGAGAGATCAAGGGTTTAGGAGAAATAGATGGATTATGAGGCATCAATAACCGGCTTGCTTCCACTAAGAATTGCGCACAAGAAGGAGAGATCAAGGGTTTAGGAGAAATAGATGGATTATGAGGCATCAATAACCGGCTTGCTTCCACTTAATCGGCTTCTGCTCCTCCTCCGCAGCCTCGACATCGTCCATGGCTTCTGCACGGGTAACAGTGCGAGCGGTGGGAATTTGGAAAGCCAAACGCCTTCACCGTGTTTGATCGCTGCTGAATTATATATCTGTGACTGTGAGACAGTCAGTGGGAAAGCGAGAATTTATAAATAAATAGTAATTACTGACTTGCTAGTAACCAATATATTTAGAGCTATGCTCCAATTTCCCAAATACAAATAAACATGACAGTAGTTAAGACAAGTAAAGCAAGATTAGGAATATTGGTGTGGAATCGATTTGGACGGTCTCAGATAATGAAAGCTCCGGAGAGTGATCTCGAATTACAAATCAAATTTTGTTTAAATTTAACATACGCTTTAGATATTGCGGGAATATTAATTTTCAACGGTCGTAAGTCACTATTATTAATTATGCTGATAATTGTTAGAAATCTTATAAATTGAAAAACCTAACTAACAAAATAGAAACAAAAAAAAAGAAGAATACATTTAATTGATTTTAAGATATGATACATGACTTAAATAAGAATATATATTTATTTTACAATGAATTTAACATGAAATCATAAAAAAGAAATGAAGAAAGGAAAAAAAGAGAGAAAATGGAAAAGAAACTTTGATGTGTGTCATTGCCCCGCTCTTCTGTACTGGGTCATGTGGCGTCTAATCTGAACTGTAGAAAGGAATGAGAGAAATTTGAAACATTTACAATTAATTTGAGTATTAGAGATAACTTTGAGATTTGAAATGTTTCCGTATCCACTAAAACGTAAGCGATAACTTCATTTGAGTTGAATTATTTTTATTAACCAATAAAACGTTAACAATAACCCCTTTGAAGTTGGAGCGTTTCTATCAACCGATAAGACGTGGGTGATAATTTTTTTTATTTTTGAAGTGTTTTCATAATTGATAAAACGTAAACGATAACTTTATTAGGATTTTTAAAGTGTTTTCATAACTGATAAGATATAAACGATAACTTTATTAATTTTTTAAGCATTTTCAAATCCGATAAGATATAGGTGATAACTTTTTTTGTTTTGAGGTATTTTCATAACCGATAAGATGTATACAATAACTTCTTTGATTGGGTAATATCATCAACTGCTTATAAAGTTGACTAACTTGAATAGTGTATTGCCAACTATTTTCAACGTTGACTGTTTTAAAAGGGACATGTTGTCAACTACTCATGAGGTTGACTAGTTTGAAGTAGCACGTCATCAACTACTTCTTTTGGCATTGTTACCAACAACTTATGAGGTTGGATATAACTTAAAAAATGCATTATCAACGACTATTGAGTTGACTAGCTTGAAAGTGTAGGCAATAGGTTTAAACATATTAGTAATTAACTTTTTTGATTTAATAACGTCACCAACAACTTATGAGATTAAATATAACTTGGAAGATTTATTATCAATGACTTTTGAGTTTGATTAGTTTCAAAGTGTGGCAAACGCCTTTGAGTGTATTGATAATTAACTTTTTTATTTTAACAGCGTCACCAATAACTTATGAAGTTAGATATAATTTAAAAATGTATCGTCAACGGATTTTGGAATTGACTAGTTTCAAAGTGTGGTCAACGCTTTTGAGTGTATTAGCAATTAACCTCTTTGGTTTGATAGCGTCACCAACGATTTAAAAAGTTGGATATAGTTTTGAAGAGTTGCTAAAAGTCTTTTGTAGCACATCCAAGAAGACTCAATTTGACCTTATTTAATTCTATTTGAACTAATTTTCGTTCAAATTGAGATCGTAATATCACCATTTATTCATAGTCTTTAAATATTATCAAAGGTTCAATACACCCAATGAAATTTAGTTTGACATTATTTAATTTTATTCGAATTAATTAAATGTTCAAATCAGAGGGTAACATCATCCTTTATTTATAGTTTTAAAATGTTACTGAAGTTTCAGCACTTCGACTAGAACTCATTTTGACCCTAATTAATTTCATTGGTACTAATATAGTTCGAGTTTGATTTCGATTTTATTTACCTTGAGTTAAATTTTGACATTGTATTGGACCTCGATAGAGTCTAGGCTTGCTGGACTTTGATTCAAATTCAAGTCAATTTAGTTTGACTTGGTTTTAACTCAGACTCAGCCTAGTCTGGTTTTGATTTGATTTTGAATTTATCCCTTTAATTTGGATTTGATTTAAACTCAATTTGATATTTAGACCAACATGTCTCGAGTCCGATTATGATTGAATATGAATTTATTTGATTTAGATTAACTTAATTTAAATTTTATGGAGTTCAGTTCAATTTGAGTTTTAACCCCTTTTTTTTACTAATTTAAGTTCATTTAAGCTAACTTGATCTTAGTCTATTTATTTTGATTGAATTTAATTTCAATATAATTAAATTACTCTATATTAAAAAGTTTGATTTGAGGGTTTTTAATTATTTATGATGATTTTAAGTGGATCTGTATCCTTATTTCAAATGTGTAAACCTGAAGGTTGGTTTAATTTGCAAACTCGAAAGATGATTTAGTGTAAGCCCAAACGCTCTCTAGGTGCGAATCCAAAAATTAGCTTATATACAAATCTAGAGATTGGCTGAATACGAGCCCAAAAATTGGCTAAGTGTGAACCTAAAGTCTGATTTAAATACGAGCTCGAAGGCTGGTTAAGCGCGAGCCCAAAGATAGCTTGAATGTGAGCCCAAAGACTAGATTGGATATGAGCCAAGGACTGGTTAAGTACGAACCCGAATGCAAGCTTAAATATAAGCCCAAAGTTTAATTTGGATGTGAGCCCGAAGGAAGACTGAGTGCGAGTTCGAAGATAGGCTTGGATGTGAGTTCAAAAGTCCGAAAGCTAACTAATGCGAGCTCGAATATTGACTTAGTGCGAGCCCAAAGGCTGACTTGATGCGACGAGAATTCGCCGTCTTTATCGCCATCTTCGAGGAGTCGTGGGTAGCTATAGCAGAGTCAGGGGGTTCGCTGTCTTCAAAGAAGCCACAGTGGTTGCAGCGAGGTCATGGAGTATGTCGTCTTCATCACCATCTTTAATGTGGACATTTGGTTTGAGCATTTAATTTTGAGTAAGTTTGGGCAAGAAGACTCGACGATGAGACAAAGACGAGACGAGGAAGCAAAACGAAAGCAATCAAGAGGAAGAAGAAGAAACAAAGTAAGAATTTACCTTTTGATGCTTTCTTAATCTTCTTGCGACTTTTCTCTCCGATATGACTCTCTGTTTTTTCTAATCTTTTCTTCGTTGTTGTTATTTGTGTAGGTCTCCAATCCTTTTTATAGACTCTGCAAAAGATTTCAAAATAAAAATAAGAAGATTTGATGAGTGTAATTGAATATTGATATCTTAATTGATTTTATTTTGAAAACAAATAAGATTTGATTATGGATAAAATTATATGCCAAAATCTTTTTAATTGATATATAATTGATTGAGATTTGTTTTCCCAAATTTTATACCATTTCCGGATGAGAAATTTTAGGGAAAGTTATTTGCAAAATTTTTTGAAAAATTGGACCAAAGCGTAATTTCATAAATTTGAAGGACTTTTTTGCAAAAATCACATATTCTAAAATTTCCAAGTTTTTTGAATAAAATTTGGATTCATTTGTAAATAAAAAATTTGGAGAGATTTATTTACAAATTTTTCAAGAAATTAAACCAAAATATAATTTTATAAATTTTAAGGATTTTTTTATAACAAGAACATATTTGTGAAATTATAAAATTTTCAGGGTTCTTTTTTGAGTAAAATTTAAATTTATTTACAAATAATAATTTTGGGGGATTTATTTATATTTTTTGGACCAAAATATGATTTTATAAGTTCCAGATTTTTTTTGCAAAAATAACACATTTGTAAAATTCTAAAATTTTCGAGATCCAAATGTGATTTTGTAAGTTTTAGATATTTTTTTGCAGAAAAGTTACATTTGTAAAATTCTAAAATTTTTGGAATCTTTTTTGAATAAAATTTAGGTTTATTTGTAAATAAAAATTTTAAAAATTTTATTTACAAATTTTAGAAATTTCATGAGTTTATTTACGAAAACTAAAAGTTTCAAGGATTTATTTACAAATATAAAATTTTAAGAAACTCGTTTACAAATTTTAAATTTTACGAGACCAATTTAAAATTTATTTCAAAACTTGTAAAAATTTTATCGCAAAAAATCTCATCTCAGGGACTTATTTGTAAGAAGAGTTCTATCATAGACTCATTTATAAAGATTTTATAATCTTCATTTTACCTCAACTATTTGATAAATCTTATTCCTAATTTTAATTCAAATATTTTGTCCAATCAACTCTTTTTAATCTAAGCTCAATTTTTTTTAATAATTCAAATTCAAATTAAACTTAATTTTCGGTCGAATTTAATTGTAATTTTAATCTAATTGAATCCCCCGTTTCGATTATAATCGACTGACATTTAATTCTACATCTTGACTAAATCTTAACTGAATTTGATTTTTGATGAAAATTGACTCAAATAATTGTCGTCAACTTTTTTAGAAAACATATGGCCATCAAACTACTCAACCATAAATGGAATAGCCATAACAATGTCTAGTATTTGAACTTCTGCAAAAATTGAGCTTGAAATTTTCAACATAATTTATAAAAGCTAGCAGGAGTTACTAGGAAAATGACAACATTAGTAGAAGGTCCTGAATGCGAATTATAAAGTGAATTCGAGAACATACTGCTAGCTTCCATGACGATAGGACCAACAACTAAGGCATAATGCAACCAAATCACTCTCACGAATAACATAAATGCAAAGAAAAGACATTCTTGTTTTTCTTCTTACCATTCAAATAACAAGGATGCCAGCATAAATTCCATTTCATGTTATTTGGTACCTCATCTCTTTGGATCAAAAATAACCTACATTCGTTCTTGAGCAATGCATTAATGGTGTGACAACGAACTGGAGTAAAAATGATATGCTGAGTATTTTTTTAATAATCAAGCTTACAGGCTTCTTGAATCTTGTAAAAACCTATTGCAGAACTGTTAGGTAGGAAACAACACCAGAATAACAACTATCTTAAATTAATAACACGCTGCAAAGCCTATAAGCCTTCACTCATGCTAGAAAAACCATATTACTATGAGATAATGTTTCAACGTCCCCAAATACATCCAACTCCTTGACCACACTCACTTGAAATTTGGGAATGCCAGTCTGATTTGTGGGTTTGGCATGCGAATAGACAAATTTAGGACCAAAATCCAATGTCAAAACCAAGTTGAATCCGACTCAAAGATAGCAACCTACAGAAAGTTTCTCTAATTTGATTGAACTTTAATCATTTTCTCATCTATAACAGAATCACTTCAAAGCACATTAGATTCCATTATGACCAAATTTAATATCCTTCAATCACCTGCTATCTTGTGCCCCTTTTACCTCGTATGATTATTATCGAACAAAAAAAACAAAAACTCATTGATAATTTTGGAAAAACAATCTTCCTTCCCTGATTCGCTATCTCTAGAATCAGCAGGTAAAATTCATTATCCTCATGCTCCAGCAAAATAGTGATTATTTAGCACAGAACTGGACCTCATATATACATCTCACTACTGGAAAAAGTCAGTGCAAAACATTTGGGGGATGACTATATAAATCTGAATGAGTTATAAAATGGCTTTTTTGTGAATTGATGGATCCTTACAAATTTCCTACTGCAAAGTTTGAGACTTTGCTGGCTGCCATATGCCTGGCAAGCAAGTGCTGTCTCTTCCATTGATTAAACAACAAAGATGACAACAACAAAATGTACTATCTCCTTCCCCAATCATTATGTGTGCCGAAGAACATCATCCAATATTTCCTTCCATATGATCAACATGAATCTAAACATCCTTAATAGTTTGATAAAAGATCGAAACATTCAACTCAAGCTGGCAAATCAAATCCACCGCTCTTGCAATGACAATTCAAGGAAACCCTTCAAAACCTCATTTCTTAAACTCTAGAAATTAGGTCCGGGGTCCAACCATGACCCTTGAAATCTAAAAGAAACGCGCTTTAAAAAACCATATCTTTCTCTTGATACATCATGTGAGCAACGAAACAGAAAGATGGAATTTCCAATCAGAAAGCCTAATCAAAGAAGCGCGGACAATAAGACAGACCTTTTTCTTTTCCATGGCCTCAATCGATGTCTCACTTAGCTTGGTGGATGATATATTTCTTGCGGGGGTTGTCTGGAACGTACAAGGAGTAGGCGATCATGGATACCGGGTAGACTACGAACTGCGCCACCTCCGCCAGCCTCGACAAGAGGAACTCCGCCGTTGCCGCCGCCATTGCTCTGTCCCTCGCTTTCTCTTGTGGCCTCTACCGCCTTCCACCACTAGCTAGGGACTGGAACTCGGATCGCTAGGAACAGATCTAACAACTCGCATAAAACCGAACCAAAACCGAAACAGTTTGACGAAGGAACACGGGCTGTGACGCGAACTTCACCAAAAAAAAAGCCCCGCAATTCGCACTGGGAACGTGGATTACTGGGCCCACGAAATAAGCTATATGACACGTGTTTTGCACGTGATTTGTTTTTGGCAGACTTGAAAAATAAATCAAACCAAAAATAAGATTTTTAAATTTTCACATATATTTTTATTTAATCCTGTAAATTCGAATAGACGGCAATTTTTCCGAACCTAATAAATCGCAATTGAAAATTTTGATTATTTTCTCATTGCTTTTTTGGACCTTGCTCTTTATATAACCTTTTTATATCAAGTGCTACATCAGGAAATAGTATAATTGACAAAATTAATTGAAAATATTCAAAATAATTTTATTGCTAACAATATTATCGATTTTTTAAAAAAAATAAAACAAAATAGCACAAATGATAAATAAATAATTGAAAGAAAGATAATTAAAAAAATGTCAAATATAAAATAAAAAGCATATCACTTATTACTTTTTAACTCTTCTTGCCTTACCAAATAAAAAAAAACTAAGTCTTTTATATTTTTAAAATTTTTTTGATAAACTAAATTTTTTTAAAAAAATAATAAAGCTAATAAGGATCGAACATGCTTCTTGTACAAGGGAAGTTTGTACACTATCAAACTGGTGTTTAAGGTATCTTTCTAAGATTGTATGTTTGATTATTTATTTATGATTTGTATTATTTCTTTTGCGTTTATTATTCATTACAAGTTTTTATTATAATGCCTGAGTTAATATAATTCAAAATTCCAAACTAATTTTATTTATTTATGAATATTATTAACATTCGTTTGATTGAAGGAAGTTAGGTTTGTAAGGACCGGGATCCAAAAAAAATAATGGAAAAAAAATAAAATTTTGAGTAAGTCTATTTTTTATATATAGAAATGCTCTAGATTCCGATTTTACTAAGCCTATTTTCTATTTCAAGATGAAATAACAAAGAGAGATTTTAGATTTTAAAACATGCTTTTGGTTCCGTTTTGGACGAATTTGTTTTTGGATTTGAAGTTTTTAACAAAAAATCACCTACTTTATGATGAATTTACAAAAATTACCTATTTTTCACAAATAATAAAAACCACTTCGGTTAAAATATTTTTAAAAAACTTTATTAAAGTTTTATTTATTTTTATCGATTAAATTAATAAATTAAAATTAAAAATTTTTATTTAATTTTGATTCAGATAAATATTAAATTAATATAAAAATTACTCTTTTTATTTTTGTTTTTAAAACGATTGATTGTTCTATATTATAAAATTAGTAATTTAGAACTTTAACTTTTATCAAATGAGTTGTTCGGTGATTATAGACAATTGTCTAAACTAAAATTAAATAAGAATAAATTCATTTTTTATACAAATTTAATTGATAAAATTAAATTAAATTAAAATATTTTTTATAATATTTTAACTGATATATTTTTTTATAAATTTATAATATAAGATGAATGATTTTCTTATTAATAATAATAATAAAAGTAATTTTTAATAAATTTACTATAAAATACGAAAAACTCTTGGATTTAATATAATCTCCTAAAATGGGAGCACGTGTTTGCACAGTGGGCCCAACAACCCATGCGCTGCACTACTATTTGCGAGGCGACCTTTGCCATTACGCAATCCGTGCTCTTGATGAATAGCTGTTCTGACCCATTTCTAAACGGATGCTCCAAATTGAAGAATATAATTTTTGCATTTATACCCTTGAACATTTCCTATATATGCTTTTCGAATTAGCACAGGCAGCTTTCTCTTTTTGGGATTTGTTTTGTTACTTAAAACTGTTATCTTTGTCTTGATGATATTCCTTTATTTTCTTAATATAATTCTTTGTTACTCTTCTCGTATATTTGGAAGTTTTTGGAGAGAAAAAAGCACGAGAGCAGAAGATATTGGCCTTTTAAAAAAATTACCAATAACCCCGTAGAAAATTCAAGTTATCAATAACTCTCTCTCATTTTCAGATTATTTATAATTATTTTTAAACAAATTATTGATTTATGTTTGAATGTGAGTAATCATATTTAAAATAAAAAAATATTCTATATGAATAAAATTAAATTATATTTGATATATTAATGAGCAATCAATCAAAGCCGAATACTAAAATAAGCTGGAAGGCGAGTCAAGCCAAAACCGAAACCATTAGGCCCACCACTATACGCAAATACAACAACAATATGAAAGACTAAATTCTATGTCTCGGCTTCACAGCCCATCCATCAGAAGACTAGTTTTATTTCTCAACAACCAAAAAATAAACTCCATAGTTATCCACCATAAGATAAACTCCATAATTCGTCGCAATTCGTCCATCAGAAGATGAGCTTTATAGCTCGATTACAAAGGATGGGTTCAATAGACTTAACAATTAGGATTCACGGATCGGATTAGGCTCAGTTTAAACTTATAGTATTACACTAAATAAGTCAACTCAAGTCAGATCCGTTTATTAAATGGGTCGGATTCCGGTCATGACCCAATTTGATCCAAATTAAATTTTTTAATTAAATGAGTCAAAATTTGATCCAACCTAAGTTGATCTAATTTACTTGAATTAATTCAAATTGAACCAAATGGACCTATGTTGATCCAACATGTTTAATTAATATTAATAATTATAACATATTTTTAATTAATTAAAAAATATTATTAAAGATTAATTATAACAAAAATACTTAATTTATAAATAATAATTTTAAAACTTACTAAAAAAATATTGTAAAATAAAAATATTAAATAATTTTAATTAACTTAATTAGTAAATGGGTTGACTTGATCCAACCCAACCCATTTATGACCTGACAAATAAACAGATCAATTGGGTCATAAACGAGTTACACGGGTTGATTTGATTACAATTTAAATCCAATTATAACAAACTCAAACATGCTTAATTCAGGTCAAGTTCACGTCGGGTATATTGCCAAGTCTAGGTTTCACAACTTATCACAGAAAGATTTTCATAGCTCGTCCACCATAAGATGGGCTTCACAACCAATTTATTAGAAAACAAACTCTATAACTTATGGCACATAGACCCATTGCAAATTTTGTATGTTCATTTTGTCCCTATAGGGATAGTTTCAACAGTGCCTCTAGGAGATAATACATATATACCACTTGCGCTTCTTGTATCGCTAACTCCCTGCGCTACCTAGGTTGATTCCCATCTCTACTCCACTTCCCGGTATATGACAAATTCTCGTCGAATTATGACACTGAAGGCCAAAAACTATCCCTAGAATCATAATAGAGTTATCCGAGGAGGTCAAATTAAGCTATGCAAACACACCCAATATAACAAGACTAAGGACATCCAAATAAAGGATTTAAGATCTTCTCCTTCTCCACAAATTCATTTCCTACATATCACTTCTAGAAAACCCCTAGCTCTTTTGAGAGCGATAGGGATCACTAAAGAATGGTGTATTAATTTGAGCGTCAGAATGTTCTCCTTCAGTTATAATCATCTGGAGCAATATCTTTTTTTATATATAGGTTGGAATCGGTTAGAGAGAATAAAAAAAAATCTCATGGACTCTGACTCGAAGTTAGATGGATTGCGACAATATTATTAGAATTCTATTTATATTATCATTTTTATGATTATTATATCATGTAAGTAGTTATATTGTTAATTCAAGATAACACTAGCAGTAGTCATAAATTGCATCACTCACAACTTATCTTCTAGCTAGAAACCCCATGTCAGTCAATAAATTTTCACCTATAATGATTGATTAGGCAAGATGCAATGAAATAATTAAATATTATGTATGTGTTATAAGTAGATTATATGTTAATATTTAGTCTCATATCGAAAGAGTATAAGTCTAATTTGAATTTTATTTATTAGGATGAGTCTTTTAATTTGATTTAAAATATGAAAAAAAACATAAACAGGAAAACTAGATTTCACAAATTTGACTTAAAATTTAGTAAATTAAATAATTGTATATATTATATATAATTATTTATTTGGTCTGATGATAGTACTTAGCACTTTGTGCATGTGTATATTTAAATTTTATTTTTTAAAAAAAATAAAAAAGCTATTTATAAACAATTGTGTCTATATGAAAAAAGTGTGATATAACTAATTTTAATAGTCGTATTACAATATATAAATATATAGACATACCTCTATTATTATACACAATTATCCATTATTCCTTCTCATATTCAGTCTCTACAAAATTTTTTGAAAAGTCTTCAGAAATTATTGTCTGTAGGTTTCTAGGTTTTGTTATATCATATAGAAGCATTACCATAACTCTACAGTAATAACCTTACTAGTGGGAGTAATTAATTCAATAGTGGTATTACAATATATAAATATACAAACATATCTCTCTTATTATATATAATTATTTATTATTCATTATCGATCTAATTTCTACAAAATTCTTTAAAAAGTCTTTGAAAATTATTATTATAGATTTTATTATATCATGTAGGACTCGCTGTAACTCTACAACAATAACCTTACTAGTAGAACTAATTAATTTCTTAAAAATAGTGATACTTTATATTTCAAAATCTTATTAAATACTCACTGTCCTAACAATATATCATGTTGTTGATAAATCTCTTTGTATTTTACTTAAAAAATAGAAAATCTCTCTATGTTATCCTAAAAAAATAATTACATTAGAGGTTGCAAGCAAGGCTTCAAAATAAATAAATAAATACATAAATAAGACTCCAAAAGAGGGGAAGATACCATACGAACCGATAAATTTATTTGAAGATTCCCATTTGTTTCTCATTTTTGCAGAAAGGGAGCAAAGATTAACCAAAATATATGGCACCCCCCTCTGCATCTTTCCTATCTCACCTCCGAGCAATTCTACTAATTTAAAATATAAAGCAAAAAAAAAAACATGAGCAACAATAAAGGTATGCGTTATTCGATTTGAATCAAATAAAAATCGAATAATTAATTTAGTTCAATTTATTCGATTTTTGTTTCAATTCGAATTTTAAAATAAAAAATTTCAATGTTTGATTTCAGTTTTGATTTTTGATTTTGAAAAATCGTAAAAATTAAACCGAGTCAAATTACATGTATATGTAAATACATAATATTAGTTTTGGTTCTGATTTTCGATTTTAATTTGAATATAATTAAATTTAAATTGAAAAAAATAAAATAGGTTTAAATTTTTTATTTTCGGTTTAAACCGAACCGAATCAAAATATTTTGGTTTGGTTCTAGTTCGATTTTTGTAGTATTTTGGTTCGGTTTGATTTTTGAATTTTTAAAATTAAAAATTTCGCTTCAGTCTATTCAGTTCAGTTCGATTCAATTTTTGACCGAATGCACAACCCTAAACGATGACTCCAACACAGGGTTTAAAGTTTCGGTTTCAGCCATAGGCGAAATGTTTTGGTCGATTTAGTTTTAGTTTTACCTGTATTACTCTTGCCTCGGTGCCCACGAGCTCGTGCCGGCCTCACGCCCGCGATCGCGTCCTCACCGGCATGGTCCCCACACCCGTGCCCTCCCGCTGGTCTCTGGCGCCCGCACTCACGTCCTCGTGCGAGCGTGCTTGCCAGCTTGGCGTTGCGCCCTCGCCGGCATAGGGCCCGAGCATGCGCCCTCACGCTGACCTCACGCTCGCGCTCGCCCCCTCGCTGGCCTAGCTCCCTCGTCCTCCCGCTCCTATGCCCTCTCACCCACACTTGCGTCCTCCTCACCGGCTTGGCTCCTGTGCCCGCACCCTCCCGTCGGCCTTTGGCGCCCACACCCACGCGCTCGCCAACCTGGCACCTACACCCTCACCAGTCTCATGCCCATGCCCTCATTGGCCTTGCGCAAGCGCCCACCCCCGCTCCCCCACGCGTGCGCTTGCGCCCAAGCCCTCGCGTCGGCCTGTGGCGCCCGTACTCGTGCGCTCGCAAGCCTCCTGTTCGTGCCCTCACTGGCCTCGTGCCCTCATGCTCGCGTTTGCACCCTCGTCGGCCTCGTGCCTTACGCTCACGCTTGTGCCCTCACCGGCCTGGGCCCCGCGCCCATGAGCTCGTGTCGGCCTCTGGCGCCCGTGCTCTCGTTGGCCTTGCTCCTGCACCTGCACTCTCGCCGGTCTCGCACTAGCGCTCGTGCTCGTGCCCCAGCAATCGCACCCACGCCCCTGCACCCGAGCCCCCACCCCCGTGCTTGAGCCCTCGCAGTGGCCTCACGTTCGTGCTCGCCCCCATGCCCCCGCGCTTATGCCCACACCCGAGCCCTTGCCCTAGCCTTGCG
This sequence comes from Trichopus zeylanicus subsp. travancoricus, assembly GCA_005019695.1. Classification (NCBI taxonomy): domain Eukaryota; kingdom Viridiplantae; phylum Streptophyta; class Magnoliopsida; order Dioscoreales; family Dioscoreaceae; genus Trichopus; species Trichopus zeylanicus. Next base: position 1,124,918 of record RXID01011010.1, read on the forward strand.
GCCATGCCCGCACCCTCACCGACCTCTGGAAGTGGTAGCCAAGTGAGCAGTGGAATCAGATAACTGTTCACGTGCATGAGTTTTTGCCTTTTTCGTGCATGTGCATGGCTGCTTCACCGAAAATCAAAAGCAAAAAATTTTCTCCCTGTCAATATCCCCACTCCCATGTGAATAAACAGTGCAAGAAGTGAGTGGTGGTCGGTTGTTAGTGGAAGGAGATAAGGTCGGTCGGTGGAAGAAACTTTCTTCATTATATAAAACTGACTCCATTGCAATTAGGGTGTTTAAGATTTCTTGAATTTGCTGGTGTTGGTGCTGATTTTTTGTCTTCAAGCCATGCTGTTGTTTTTTCTTTTGCTGTAGTCTATTGAGAAAAAATGTAAGTAGTTAAGGGTTGTATACTATCTATGTTTGAGATTATAATTTTCTTGTTCTTAATATTGATTCATGTTGATTCCCTATAAATTCATGTATTTTTTTTATAATTTTATTATTAACAAGTTATAATACTCTTTTCATTATACTTATCAATATCATTTTATACGAATATATATAGAGATATACGAATGTAGACATGTTGATTTTAATTTTATGTAAAAATATTTTTTTTCATAATTTGATACTTTTTATAGGAGTTATTTGTATGTCATAAGGTATAAAAGTTACTTAAAAGTGGACTTCTATGCAAATTATTAATAAAAAAATTTCAATAAATTTTGAAAATTATTTGTTACTAAATTTGTAAGAAAATTATGTTTTTAAAATTGTTTAAGAGTTTATAGCTTATATAAAAATTAAGTAGTAAACCAATAAAATTTTAAATTATACCAAAAATAGATACTAAATCTGAAAATTTAGAAACTATGTGAAATTTTGGTACTAAAGATTTAATATTATGATATGCAAAAGGAAAATATTTTTTTCCTACAATTTTATAATTTTGTAATTTTATAATTTAGTAAATCGAGAAATTTGGATGTTATGTAATTTTTTAAGTTAAGATTTTATGTAAAAATTAGGTATAAAGTAGAGAATATATAAATTAATATAAAAATTAATTAATAAAATATTATAGTTTAGCAAAATTTGTATTTGTTAATACTTAATAGATTTGTCCAAAATAGATTTTTTTTTATTTTTTTAAAGTTAAGATTTTATGTGAAAATTATGTAGTAAATTAAGAATATTAAAATTAATGTGAAAAATGGTTAGTAAATAGGAAAATATTGAAGTTATGTAAAAATTAGCTAGTATTTATTAATAAATTTATGCAAAAATAGATTTTTGTAATTTTTTAAAAATTAGGATTTTATGTGAAAATTAGGTAATAAAATGAAAATATTGAATTAATAAAAATTAGTTATTAAATTGAGAAATTAGTTTTTGTTAATAAATATTTTTCAAAAATGATCATTTTTATTTTTTTAAAAAAGTTAAGATTTTATATGAAAATTAGTTAATAAATTAAAAAATTTTGAAGTTATGCGAAAAATAACTACTAAACCGAGATTCTTTTTGCCTAATCATAGGTAAATTTTCTTCTACCATCACTTATGCTGTTATTGCTGGTCTTTCCCTATTATTGTTATTATTATTCATCTGATTCTGTTGCTCGTTTGTTGTTCCTGTTGCTATTATGTTGTTATTGTAGTTGTATTGCACATGACTCACAAGTAAAACACACAGCGATTGACTTGTGATGACGATATCGCATGACAACACAGTGAATTAGTGGATGCAGTTCTTTGAAAAATTCATTATAAATGGTGTGGTCGTGTGCTTTGTTCTATATTAACAAAATTAAAAGAGCATTTGGGAGAAGTAACTAGCTTAGTCTGAACTTGTGAGAAGGTTCCGAATGAAGTGAAACAAACATTTTAGACAATAGAAGAAAGGATAAGACCAAAAAATCACGCTTTGAATAGGAACTTATTAGACGCTGCAATCCAAATCTTGAGCAAATTTCTAATGATGAAGACGATGATAATGAGATTCAAGAAGTCATTCGCGAAAGTCAAAAATTATACGAGGAAACTCAAGGTAGTGTTGGTCCTTCCAAGACAGCTCGTGATCACCAAACTACTAGTTTTATAGAATAATGTACAAAGCGACGTATAACCGCCTCTTTGGGAGTTAGAGGAGATTTTTGTTTTCCAGACATCGGGTCTATCAATATTTCTCCAATTGATCCATTTCTTTTAAAACCAAGAGATAATACTTAAATAAATTTGAGAACAATATCAAATGATTTTCGGAAGACAAAATAGTGGTTGGGTAGGACAATATTCAAATTTTTTTCTATAACCATTTCCATTTCATTTAGCAGATGGTGGTTACTATCATGGAATAATACGTGTCATTCAAAAGGTTGACCCAGGAGTTCCTTCACCAAGTGTCTATGAGATTTCTGAAAAGTATTTGGATCTTGAAGTTGAAAAGATGTTTGCTCTTATACAGACTTCTATAAAATATTGGGATGAATTTGAGTGTACGTTGATGTATAATAGATGGAAGACACAAAATAGTAAAGATTCGATAAATTTTTTAGTATATTGTCTTGAGGAGATTATTTTTCTAAAGTCAGTCGATACATCAAGAGAGTCGAAGACTAGTAATTTCTTATATTATTTGATTGACATTATCATTGAGGAGATTGGCGAATCAAGAGTGGTCTAGATTGTAACTTATATTGCAACTCCGCTGGTATATGCTGCGAAGAAGTTAATGTGAAAAAGGAAACATCTTTTCTAGACACCTTGTGCATCACACTCTATTAACTTAATATTGAAGGATATTGGTAAGAATCTAGATATTAGAAAAATCGTTGAGAAAGGTCAGAAGTTGACATCATTCATTTATAACCATGCTTGGTATCTTGAACTGATGAGAAAGGAAACACGGGATGAGATATTATCATGCCAGACATTACTTGATCTGCTACATATTATCTCATTGGATTCCATGTATATCTATCAACAGGCGTTGAAGAGATTATTTACCAGAGAAGAATATGACAAACATTATTTGAAGTTGAAATGGTCAGAGAAAATTCTTTATGAATAATTCTACAATCAAGTCTTGAACGAGCAATTTTGGGAATCAATTGAGAATATAATCGAAATCTTTAGTCAATTAGTTAAAGTACTTCGAATTGTTTACTCAGATGATCATTCGCAGATGGAGTTCTTATATGAAACAATATAACTAGCAAAATTACAAATAAGACGACATATAAGAATAATTAAATTTCATAAATGGGAGAAGATTATCGACCATCATTGGGACAAAACATTATCCAGAGATATTCATGTTGTAGGTAATTGAGTAAAGTATCATTTTATAGCACTTTATTAAGTTATAATGATAATATTATTGATTAATATTTAATTATATTATATGATATTTTTTGAATCTAATATTTTAATATGCCGATGAGGTCAACAATAATAATATAATTCTCGAAGCTTTACGTAAGATAATTGAGAGGATGAAATCAGATATGAGAACAAGAATATTAACATTGCGCGAAGTATATTCTAAATCATTAATCTTTTTTACATAATTAAGAAAGTTTTTAACTTGAGTACGTTTATTAGACAAGCACACAATTTTAAAAATAAAGTCAAGGAATTCGGCACATAATAAGCAATTGTAGCTATTATGGGTGATACACCTGGTACAGTTGATGTTTAATAACTATATATATTTACTAATTTAAATTATATCAACTTTTAAATAATATTACAACTAGATGATGGAGTATTTATGGTCGGCATGCAACACCTAATCTTGTAAAAATAGCAATTAGAATTTTAAGTCAAACTGTTTCAAACAATGTGAGAGAAATTGAACAACTTTTGGATTGATTCATATAAAGACGAGAAACAGACTTAAAATGAAAAAAATTGGAGAAACTTATTTTCTGTCATTATAACATGCATTTAAAAACTCGAAACTTACAGAGAAGAACATTATCAGAGGATGAGATAATCAACTTGTTTGTCATATTCGAAGATGATAATCCTCTAATTGAGTGGATTCGAGAAAGAGAAGCACCTATTTTAAATCATCTTCAAACACAAGAAGCTATTCACCTTCTTTTAGACGAAGAATCGAAAGAGAAATGTAATAAAATGGAGAATACTGTTGATACTAGTGATAGCAGTAATGGTGGTACAACTACTAACGCTAATTTCTAACAATCACAATATGAGGACTCGTCTTTATCTTTTTCACGGTATGAAGGAAATAAGTTTTTTAACTCTAATTTATATGGTGGTTATGTACCACAATATCAATATGTTTCACATGGTGGACAAAATGTCAACCAAAGTCCAACAGATAGTGCGAACTCTAGCTATTATGACAGATATCATAGTGAGATGTCATCTTTCAATGAAGGATATCATCAGTCAATGCAGGATCATGCGACTTCATACTATCCATATGCTGAATAATATTATCGATTACAACTCCATCGTATTAATGAGTATGATGATGAAGAATATCAATCTCTATAAGATTCACTTTGAAATAGCATGTGGTTATAAAACGTGGATTTATGCTACCTATGAGATGATGTTTTCATTATTATCTTAAATTGATATATTTTGTGTCATACATGTAGTCGGTGTGTATATAATATTATTGTAATTTTATTACATTCAAATTTAATGCCTGCATGGTTTATTTTGAATTATGATATTATCACATTTTGTTGTAGCATTTTTCTTTTGATGTATTTTTATTATCTACTTTATATTCCTAAATCCTAACAATTATATGATATTTTTAAAAAAATAGATAATGACAAATCTGGATGATTATATTATAATTTTAAACTAAGTTACACTTGAAGTAGGAAGAATAATTGTCCATTTTTTGTCAAAAACTTATATTCTGTCGTATAATGATTCGACTTTCAGCTTATAACATACTTGGATAAGATTTAATTGAACAGACATTAAAAAAACGTGGAAGAGTAAATGATCAAATTTATCGTATCTCTCAACAATGTTCAGTTAACACTATCAATCAGAATTTTGCTGTAATTTTTCCTGAACACTTTGCACAGTGTGATATTTATTTCTCATGGGTTATTGGACCACTTTTGCTATTTATTGTCAATGAATATAGTTATTATTTTCATTTTAAACTTTCGATTTATGATTATACTTCAAAACTACTGGCATGAGATCGTACAGAGCTAATTATTCTTACTCATATGCCTACAAATTCTTATCTGGATCGTCCATGTACTGAATTTATAATTTCACACCCAGATGTTTCAAACTCAATTTATGATGATTATGATGAGGACGACATCGACGACGACGACGACGATTAATTATATCACATTATAATTAATAAATTATGTATGTGTTAAGTATATTTTAATGATAAGCTAAATTTGCTTATATTAATTTTTAACTTTTAATCATATTCATATTATTTCTTGTATATTTTTTTATACAGTAATATATAAAAAAATAGACTATATCAGTGATTAACTATTAAAATTAATTAAAATTAATTAAAATAATATTTAATCTTATGGTAAAATTAAAATTTTTTTATAATTTTTAAATTTTTTTATAATTTTTAAAATTTTTTGAAAATTTTATCATATTTTTAATTTAAAGTCAAAATACAGTCAAAATATAACAAAACTAAAGTTAACACATAATTAATAGCTTAAAAATTTTTTTTTGTTGAAATTAAAATAAAAATAATTTTTACTAAAATGATCGAAATGATTGAAATATATTAGTATTATTCGAAGTCAAAATCGAAATCGAAAACGAAATGAAAGCTTAAACTTGCTGTTCCAGCGTCTAGACTCAAGACCCAAAAAAATGACCCAACTCGGGACCTGCTTTTTCTTCGACATCAGGCTCAGGCTCGGTCTGGAGTCTTGACCGACAAAAGTCAATTCGACCTGGCCGGGATCTCCTCTCGTCCAGCCAAGCCAACCTCATTCCTCGACATCCCTCTACCAACCACTAACTCAACCACCTAATTGACTTATTCCCCATTTTGATTAAAAATTTACCAAAATCCTCTTTAAGAAAATGGAGTCTATTATTTCGTCGAATAAACAGTCGCTGCCCTTAAACTAGAATTTCAAATATAAACCGGTGAAAAGACAAACCTCTTGTTCCCGGAGCCACGTGGTTGACCTTCCTTCCCCGCGGGCTGGCCTCCAGTTCCGACCTCTCTCCTATCTCAAACCCTAGAATCTATGTGAATGTTCTCCATTCCCGATCCCCGATCCCCGATCCCCGCGATTCCTCCCAAAAAATCGCTGCCTTTTCGAGATCCATCGATGAGAGCAGCGCTCTTCTTCTCTTGAGGCAATTGCTTCCGGTTCATGGGCAACACATGCCGCGGCTCTTTCGGCAGCAAGTACCTCCAAGGCTACCATCAGCCCATCGAGAACTCCGTCTCTAAGCGCCACCACCACCCGCGGAACCACTCGTCGGAGCACTCCTCCGAGCGCCTCCCCGACGAGCCTCCCAAGCCGCAGGCCATCAAGAACCCCGCTGCCGACGTCGTCTTCAGCCCTCGGGCCGCCGCCATGCGCCGCGGCTTCGACCCCCAGTCCAACTATGTCCTCGGCCACCCCACCCCGGCCCTCCGCGATCTCTACACCCTCAGCCGCAAGCTCGGCCAGGGCCAGTTTGGCACCACCTATCTATGTACCGAGATCGCCACTGGCGTCGATTATGCCTGCAAGTCAATCTCCAAGCGCAAGCTCATCTCCAAGGAGGACATCGAGGATGTGCGCCGCGAGATCCAGATCATGCACCATCTTTCTGGGCATAAGAACGTGGTGACCATCAAGGGCGCGTATGAGGACCCCTTGTATGTGCACATCGTCATGGAGCTCTGCGCCGGCGGGGAGCTGTTCGATAGGATCATTCAGAGGGGGCATTACAGCGAAAGGAAGGCAGCCGAGCTCACTAAGATCATTGTTGGGGTCGTGGAGGCGTGCCATTCGCTGGGAGTGATGCATAGGGATCTCAAACCGGAGAATTTCTTGCTTGCCGATAAAGACAACGACTTGTCTCTCAAGGCCATTGATTTCGGTTTGTCCGTTTTCTTCAAACCAGGTAAGCGGTAATAAATAATGGTGTTTGGATTATTTGGTTCCAGAGCTGGCATTGGATTTAAGATGATAATTGCTGCTTTTTACTGCATAATCATTCGTTCCTAATTTGGATGTCGCGGGCATTTGTTATCTTTAGTTCTTCTGAATGGCTTTGTCAAGAAAATGTGATTTCTTTCATTCAGAATATTGAGCCATCAACCTGCCATTTTAGCAGCATTCCTTGAGAAACTGTAGTTTAGATGAGCATTTTATTCTGATTCATGTAAGATTTGTATATGTAGCGAGAACCTGCCAACATGATAATATGCAAGCTTCTCCATCCCATTTGGTTTGAGACTAGGACTAGGACTAGTTTTAGTTCTAATTGGACTAGCAACCAAGCGCCAAAAAAATAATCAAGACTAAGAATTTAATTATTTTTTACTAAAAAAGTAAAATTAATTATTTAAATTTGTTATTAAATTAAATTATTATAAAAAAATTAGTTTTATCAACATCAAATTATTGTAGCGTCAATTTTGTAAAAAAGAATATTGGTTTTTAAGTGGTACCCACTAGTTTAACTAGCAATCAAATGCGAAAAAAATAATCCGACTATTTTTTTCCCTAATTGGACGATCTCCTACTCAGATTATCGTAAATTATTTTAAATCAAATGCACTCCTGGTGTCTAGAAGAGATACTCTAAGAATTGACCACAAAGAAGCAGCGGAGGCTCATGGACAGAAGGTGTGTAAAATCTATAAAGAATATTTCTAATTCATTGAACAAGTGATTAAAAGTTAGATTGCATTCCCGAAACCCCCTATTTAAAATGTACCATTAGGGTCATGATTCTCTCTTCCTTATTGTAGCAAAGTCCAATCTTAAACTGTCTATCAGCAAAATATCTTACTGGATGGTTCGGATAATCTTGACACCTAAAAAATCCAAGCAAATCTTGCTCAAAATCTCATGGCCAATCTTGGCACCATCATCAAAAGATGATCTTATTTCATCGCTGACCTTTCTAATGGACCCAAAACTTCAAATAATGCCTTGTCAAAACTGTAAACCTTTTAAGAAAAAATTTTCTTATCTAGTTTTTCTTATATGAAGATTTCATGTTTAGTTCATTTGGATCCTTCTTATTTCAGGCCAGATTTTCACTGATGTGGTAGGGAGTCCTTATTATGTTGCACCCGAGGTATTGTATAAACACTATGGACCAGAAGCTGATGTTTGGACGGCTGGTGTAATATTGTATATATTGCTGAGTGGTGTGCCACCTTTTTGGGCAGGTTTGGCTTCTGCAACTTGTTCATAATAGCTTGGTTTTTGTAACTTATTCATGATAGCCACCATCAATGTTTATCCTCTCTGTTGTGCCAGAAACACAGCAAGGAATATTTGATGCTGTTCTGAAGGGAATTATTGATTTTGACTCAGACCCATGGCCTTTGATATCTGACAGTGCCAAGGATCTTATACGCAAAATGCTTTGTCAACGTCCTTCTAACCGCTTGACAGCCCATGAAGTGTTGTGTAAGTCCCTTTTGACCTGATGATTTAATTCTGTTTGGCCTGGAGTTAGTGTTCCTGCTGTTCATATCCGTGGATACCATATGTGCAGTAGAAAAGGTGATCTTTCCATTAATATGTAATGCGTGTATGTGTAATATTTGTATGGTAACTACTCTCTTGGAGGAAAAGAAGGGTCGAAAACTTCTTATTAATAACTCCAAATGTTCCCTTCGTATGAGAACTTCTCCCTAGTGTTCAATAGTTACTCCTTTCTCTTTGCAGATGGTTGGTTATACTTAGTTACTTCTAAGAAGGAACACTGAATAAAGCAACTAGTCAGATAATTCAAAATTCTCTGCATCTGGATATTGGGAAAATATTTACTATGCTGCTGTGAGAAAAATGTCAAAAAATTGCCATTTTCATAATCTAATTAAGCAATCCTTCTTTCAGGTCATCCATGGATCCATGAAAATGGAGTCGCTCCTGATAGAGCACTTGATCCAGCAGTACTCTCTCGCTTGAAACAGTTCTCAGCAATGAATAAATTGAAGAAGATGGCTTTGCGGGTATGTGAAATCAGCTTTTCCCTAGATTACATCAGTCAATTTTGTAAACTTCCAACAATTTCGTCGACTATAAATATGCATATTCATGGCAGCATAATGCACTTATGAGCTATCTGTTTTATTTTTTGACCTTTGATTTGTTTCATAGTATCTTGCTTGAGATTAAGCATCATAATAAATCATGTATTCTCTCTGCTTCTAGCTATTTGATCGTTTATTTCAAAGTCTTTCTTTTCTATGTTATTTTATCACTTACACAAATAGGCCTAAGCAACTAAGTTTTGAACTTTAAAGTTAGTAAATGATCATACTTACTTTGTTTTATTTGTTAAATTTGCTTTGATAATAACCTTCTCCTCTTTCAAGCTGCAAAAACTATTGAAATGATAGTGATTGTTTATTTGTTCAAAAGTGGTTTTTTGTGTCATCTGGGTGATGTGTAGCTTTCAGGTCACTATTTGTGTTTGAATAAAATCAGGTCATATTTAATTTTCCAACAATTATTGTCTCCTATCAGGTAATTGCTGAAACTCTATCAGAGGAGGAGATTGCTGGATTAAAAGAAATGTTCCAGGCTATGGACACTGACAATAGTGGTGCAATAACATATGATGAGCTGAAAGAGGGTCTGAGAAAATATGGCTCTACTTTAAAGGAATCGGAGATCCGTGATCTTATGGATGCTGTAAGTCTGCATGATTTATTAAAGCGTGCAAGAAACTTAGTGACAAATACTTTGTTAAGGTTCTAAAAAGGTATTATATATGGCAACATCTATAATCAACTTAAAGTAGCTCAATGGCTACAAAAATAGATCCATCATCCTTGTAATTTTAAAAGTTCACAACCTTGGAAGTGAACACTAAAGAGAAGCTTTTGGGTATACCATAAGAAACTACTTTATTTGTTTCTAGACAACTTGACCAATTCCCACTTTAAATTTGGCCATATGATTCATTCTCAACCACATATTTCTATTGCTAGATAATGCTGTTGGAGTATCTTTATTTATTTCTTGATCATGGGATCATTGAGATGTCCCATATTAGATATTTTGGGAAAGTTTTCCTCTTAGGAATGGTCTTGAACTCTTGTTACAGTTTACCATTTAGTTGGCTTAGCTTTGAAGTGTTTTCTTTTTTCTGGTGCCCATTCTAATACTTCCATATAAGAAAGACCTACATTGCCATACCATTCTTCAGTTCACTGTTTTTTTCAAGGTCTTCGTATAGCTGGATAAACCCATTCATTTTACAGCAAGTTACTTATTTCTTGTCTGGCACTACTACTATGGTCCAGAACTATCAGTGGAAGGTTAAAACTCCTTTTATGTCACCTGATGGCTGAACATCTACATAATTAATTTATAATGAAATCAAACAGACGTTGGCCAAAAATTTTGGCATGCACTTCGCAGAGGATTTTGATCTCAAAACTTCAGAAAAAAGTTACCATGATTTGTTCTGGGTCAGAATTTTTTCCTCTGTAACTCCTGTCTAAACTAAACAATGGGGATCTGCTACATTTAAGCAGACGTTAGTGTGTGGCCATTTTACTTGTAGAATCTAGTTTTTATGCTATCATAACTAGTTCAAACTCATTACAGGCTGATATCGACAACAGTGGTACAATTGACTATGGGGAATTTATTGCTGCGACTGTACATCTCAATAAACTGGAACGTGAAGAACATCTGGTGGCAGCTTTTGCATACTTTGACAAAGATGGAAGTGGTTACATCACTGTGGATGAGCTTCAACAAGCTTGCAAGGATCACAATATGACTGATGTCTTTATTGATGATATTATCAAAGAAGTTGATCAGGATAATGTAAGAAACATGGATTACTACATGAGTACTGCCTTCAAATTGTTCAATTGGGCTTTTTACTTTTGTTGTCATAAGCTTTTCTGTGATAATAATACAATAATTGACAGTGCTGCTCTTTTTAATCCAGGATGGTCGTATCGACTACGGTGAGTTCGTTGCCATGATGCAAAAAGGCAATATGGGTATCGGAAGGCGAACAATGAGGAACAGCTTAAACATAAGCATGAGAGACGCCCCTGGAGCGCGCTTTATTTGATTTTTGTTCATGTTCTGTTTGAGATCCCTGCCGCTTGTTTTGTTTTCCGCTGCGTTTTGCTTGTCTTGTGCGATGAATGTGTAGTAAAAGAATGTCTTCTGATGATTGTTGTCCCATTAAAAGACGAAGAGAGCTACTCCTGTACAAAGTTCAAATTCCTGATTATTGTTCCTCCTATCTCATTTTCCACCATTTTCTTCAGTCTTCTCTTTCCCATCGCGATTCTTCTCCCGACGCCGGACGAGCCCGACGCTTGACGCCCCACACGGACGTCTTGAGCCCGACGCTGACGACTCTCACACTCCCTTATAAAATAGCGGACCACTATCCATCATCCTGGTCTTCGCCCGGCGAGCGCTTCGTCGTCGCCGCACCTATCCCATTTTTCTGCATCCAGTTTGTCTCGAGGGTTTTTCTCTTTAATGTTTGGTTCTTACTTTATGGTAGATCCATATGGACCAAGCAAGGTCAGATTCTCGTTTGGATCTCGAAACCATCGATCCAGGCAAATGTTTTTTTTTTTTTTTCAAAATCTTGCGACAGAGATTCCAGCCTCAACTTGCCTGGATCTGATTTTCCCCATGATTTTCGAGGCCCTTTTCAACTGGTAACACTCTTCTATACTCTTCTCTATTTTTTGCTTTTTTTTTGAGGTCTTAATGTCTTATTTCTGCGTAATAGGTTTTGATCTTATCAGGAAGAGCAACCGCACTCTGTCCCAAAACCTTTTGCTTTCCGTGTTTTGAGGCAATTTCTTCGTTTGCGAGAGCAATCGGCTGACGATTCGAGATCCAACTTTACTCGTCTTGATGTGATGACGTCAAGTGTCAGATGGTTGGATTAAATCCTGCTCTTTCTTTATTTATTTTTCTTTTTTTACGATCCAGGTCTTAGGATTCATTTGTTTCATAGAATTTTAAAATTTTAATTTTTTAATTTTTAAAAAATTTTATAATGTATATATTTTATATAATATATAAATTGAGAATCTTAAAATCTTATATTTATTTTATTAAATTTGTAAATATTAGATTTATAAATTTTGTATTTATTTAATTAAAATTTTTTGATATGGTCGATTCATAATTTGTTTGGTGAAATTATTTTATTTTAAATTTATTTTACATTTGATTTTATATCATATTAATGAATAAAATACTGTATTAAATAATACCAAAATTTAATATGCTGTTTAAACTTTTGGCCCAAACGTATCCCTTTTGGCCAGACAAAATGTTTCGCCCAGCCCATTTTAGTTTCGGTTCTAGGGCAGTGAGTAGTGCCGCGAGAACGCGCAGAGAGTAGCGAATTCGCGGCGAGATCGCGGTGGTGCAGCGGGCTAAAGTATTGATTCCAACAGCCGAGACTGAAGGCATTGCCGTGGGAGGAGGTGAGCTCGTCGATGGCGGCGATGGGCTACAGCCGAAGCGCCAACAGGTGCAAAGAGAAGTGGGAGGACATAAACAAGTACTTCAGGAAGACGAAGGAGACCGGGAAGAAGAGGCCGGCCCACTCCAAGACCTACCCCTACTTCCACCAGCGCGACCAGCTCTATTCCAAGTCCACCCACAAGCTCCCTCTCACTGCCACCTCCGATGCTTCGGGGATTCCTTGCAAGGATAATTCTAAGCTTCTAGATGCCATCATCGTGCTGTCCGATCACCCAGGCTTCAAGTTCTCAGAAATGCCTTCGATGAGGTTCGACTTCAATAGAAGCGACAACAATGGTGATCTCGATGTTACCGGAAGAGATGACCACGATGACCATAAAGAAGAGGACGAGGAAGTAGAAGAGGAAGAAGAAGAAGAAGAAGGAAATGAAGATGGAGTAAAAGGAGGAGGAGAAGGAGGAGGAGAGGCGCAAGGTAAGAGCCATCTAAATCTAACAAAGCATCAAGGAGAGGATGACACTGTTCTAGCCACCCTCACGACATGGCCTTGCATCGACATCTGGATGTCATCCGCCTAAATCTCGTTTCTGGTGAACTCATACATGCACATGTTCTCCTCCGTCAGCATCACGCTCACCCAAGTTTGTATGTCACTCATGTGAAGCCTCTCGTCCTTGCCTCTGAGCTTGCCTATGGCTTGCAAAGACTGCTTGAGCTCTTCAACAGAGTCTTCCAAGTTCTCCATACAGTCGGTCATGGCTTATGCCTCTCTCGAGCTCATGCCCTGTTGACTTGTTATAGTCGACGTATTTTTAGTGCTGGTGAGGCTGACCGAGGCGGCATCAGCTAGTTGTCGAGGGCTTGTTTGGATTGTGCTGGCGTAGGAGGAGAGCGATGCGAAGCACAGGTCAGGGCATTCGGTTTTGCTGCAAGAAGTCCTTACGAACTCCACAGAAGCAATGCCATTAGGGTTTGGCCTTGCTGCAAAGCTAAGGTATGCATTCAGAGCAACAACTAGTAGAGTGAAAGAGTTGCAAGAGTATAGCAACTGCTCTTATTGCTTTCCATCTTGATCTCAGTGGTGTTTTTTGATGAACAATATGGAAGGGAGAGATCTTCTATTTATAGGCCAAATCATTGTTAATTAAATAAAAAAATTAGTGTGATACCAAATAATATGGCTATTGCAGACATTGAGCTTGATTTGATTAGTGGCCTAAAATCATTTTGGTGTCGTTAATTAATAATTAATTGTACTATATACAAGCCACGTCTCCACCATTGAGTTTAGCAACGAGATCTAAGAGCTTCATTGATGCACTCGTCATCAATGAGAGTTAACCCAAACCCGCGACCACCTTTTTGCTGACGAGACAACTTACTTCTCCAATAGCCGGATGGAATCCAATAGCCGGATGATTCAATATTCATTTTTACTATGTATTGTCAATAAATATGGTTATTATTTTCATTTTGGATCTGCTATAAATGCTCATTTGGATCGTCCAGGTACTGAATTTGTAATTCTACATCCAGATATTTCAAACTCAATTGATGATAATTATGATGATGATAATAATAATGATTAATAGTATTACATCATAATTAATAAATTATGCATATGTCAAGTACATTTTAATGATAAGTTAAATTTGCTTATGTTTAATTTTAACTTTTAATCATATTCATATTATTTCTCGTATATTTTCTTTTTTTATACAATAATATATAAAAAATAGACTATATTGGTGATTAACTATCAAAATTAATTTAAATTAATTAAAATAATATTTAATCTCATGGTAAAATTAATTATAAATTCTTTTATAATTTTCAAATTTTTTTGAAAATTTTTTGAAAATTTTATTATATTTTTAATTTGAAGTTAAAGTATAGTCAAAATATAGTCAAACTCTGGTCAACACATAATTAATAACTAAAAAAAATCTTTCGACCAAAATCGAAATGATTGAAACGACCAAAATGTATCAGTTTTGCTGGGTGCTGAAACCGAAACTAAAACCGAAACTTAAAACATTGCTTAATAACATATTAAACTTCTAATTAATAAATTTAAAAAATTAAATTTAAATAATATGATAAATTATATATGTAAATATATAAAAAAAATGTGAGTTATTTTTATCATAACATGTAACTATATATATTAATTTAAAAATTAGATAATATTTTCATTATGCATAAATTATAGAATTTATAAAAAAAATACATAAAACAAATAAGTATTATAGTTTAAGTAAGTACATATAATCTAATGCATTAAAATTAATATAATAATTTTGACATTTATCATAACTTTTTTTATTATAATTTCTGTTAGAAAAAAAACATGAGTTATCAAGTTTATGTGTGAAAATTATGTTTGTCTTTTCTTATTCAAACTATAAACTATTCAGGAATAACTCTACCAAGATTGAGGTGATTTAGCAAAATTCTCTTCAAAAAGAGATATAGAAAATATCACAAAGTCAATAAATTTAAATATGTGTGAATTACTCTCAAAGGCGCATATTTCAAGCCAACTTAAAACTATTTGATCTCATTAAACCTAGAACAAAAGGTTTATGAAATGATATTGTTATGAAAATAAGAATGATGATCAACTAATGGATGTAACGTATTATGAACTTGCAAATAAGAATATATCTCAAACTAAAATTTTCAGATTGATATTTGCATTTGATTATCAGACTGTACAATAATAATTGCCCATATTGATCAATAGAAGTCGGAATATATTCTCCTAATAAAGAAATCAAACCTAAGTGTAGATAAAAAAAGTAAAGATAAATTTTATCTCAATAAATTCTTGCTTATAATGTTAAATTGGTTGTATAGTCAAAAAATTTGAGTCTGCATTCATGAAAAAAATACCAACAAAATTTAAAAAATTATAGATCCAAGATATTTTATTTTGAAATTCATCCAATATCAACGATTAGGTATTAGTAGCAATAGTTAGAAACATAAAGAAACTAGCAAAAATTTTAACAAACAACCACAAAATATTTATTCCAAAAATTTAAAGAAAAAAATTAACCTTGCAAAGATAAACTGAAGAAAAGTGGATACAAGGAATCAGATGATAGGCAAAAGAAATGTTTGAGATAACATGATACTTAAATACAAACTTTGCAATTCAACACGTGATCTCATGTGGTGGATTCTCAAATCTAAGATTTTGAAGTTTAATCAATTTTGAGAGATCAATAAATCTTATAGTTATTGAAATTTGAATATTTTGAAATTAAATTTCTGAATAACAAACAATGAATTTTATTGATATCAGAATATAAAAGTCTCAGAACTTTTAAATCCCATGAAACAAACAACTCTTAGGGTTTTTATGTACATCATCATCATCATCATAATCTTGAATCCAAACTACTTTTGTAGCCCAGGCCTTATGTCGTGGTAGTCGATTTATTTAAGTCAAATTTGGCCAAAAATCAAGTTTAATCAAAATTTAGTTAGAATATGGAGCTGAACGCTACTGAATTATGATTCGAACAAGGGTCTAGTTGAATTAGAATTGTGATCGAATCTAGCAAAAAATTAGGTTTAATTTAGACTTGAATTATAGAAAAATTTGAGTTTAAACTAAAGAAAACTAACTAGACCAGATATTCGTACTAAAATTGGATCCAAAATTCATTAAATATTTAGATCAAGATGAAAAATACAAAATCTTAGCAAATAAATCCTGTAGCCAAATATATTTTACAAATGAGTTCTTGATTGAATTTTTTTTAGTGTGAAAAATACAAACCCTAAACCCCAATTTTTTTTTACGAATAAGTCTCCGGGATGAAAATTTTGTGAAAAAAATCCTTAAAAATTTTGAAATTTCAAATCAAACCTCACAAAATCTAAAATTCATGAATAAATATCTCAAAATTTTATATTCACAAATAAACTTCTAAAAATTTTAGTTTTCACAATTAAATTCTACACAATTTTTACTTACAAATAAATTTAATTTTTCTTAAAGAAACCCTAAAAATTTTAATATTTTGTAGATATATATTTTTTGTAAAAATACTTTTAAAATTTATAAAATTATATTTTAATATAAATTTTTTTAATAAATTTATAAATAACTCCCTAAAAATTTGACGTTCAAAATTAGTACGTGTTTTGAAACTCTTATTAGAAAAAATTTTTCAATCAATTAATTATATGTCAATCATAAAATTTTAAAAATATAATCAGATATAATTTATTACAAATCAGAATTCAATAATATTTCAAATCAGAACTACCAGATATTTGATTTCAATTTCTCCTCGAGGCTTATAAAAAGTATTGAAAACCTGCAAAACACAATAGAGCCGAGATGGAGATTAGATCAGAACGAAGGCCATCGCAGGGAGATGAACAAAAGAAATTAAGGGGCCGTTTGGTTGGGGGTCAAGCTCAAGGTCAAGGTCAAAAGAAGGGGTAAAGTGTAAAAAGATAATGCGGTCAAGTAAATCTTGTTTGGTTACTGATTTGACTAACGAGTGGTTCAAATTTTTTTTGGACCATTTTATGCTTAGCTTTTTCTTTAATTATGTTTCTGTCCTCGCCGTTGATTCTGTCGTCTTCGGCAAGGTACGACATGTCGGGCGAGCTCGGGTAGCAAGCTCATGCGGGGAGCTCGCCGGGGGAGCTCGCACAGCGAGCTCGTTGGGCGAGCTCGCGAGGGGAGCTCGCCTGGCCAGCTCCGACGGTGAGCTCGTGCGGTCAGTCCAGGATGCAGAGGGCATTTTAGTCATTTCATAATTATAATTTAATTTAATTAAATAATATTAGTTTGGTCAAATTTTTGGTGTTTGGATGGTAGTTCGATCAGTCTGAGATGATCCTAATCTTGACCTCCAACCAAACGAGGCCTAAGAGACTTGGGGGCTGTTTGGTTCGATTCTTGAAACTCGAAATGAGGAGAATTGAAGGAATCGAAAGTCAATTCCTTGTATTACTATGTTTGGTTCAATTCTATATCTAGGAATCAAAGGAATTGGATGATTTTTATCTGTTATGGATTTCAATTTTCAATTCTCTGCTTTTTGGTGGGAAAGACGCCAATTCTGCCAGAATTGGCGTGGGTCCCATGTCTGAATTCTTACTGAATTCCCATGTGGGAGCGAGAGCTTTTCCTCCAGAAAAGCTCATTTTCGCTCGTCTTCTCCATGCTCGACTACGCCCGTGCTCGACCGCGCCCCATGCTCGACTACGCCCTGTGCTCGATCTACGTCTTCGTTGCTCGATTTGAGCCTTCCGCGGTGAGCCGACGCCGATCGTCTTTGATTTGTGCCTTCTATGGTCGATCTACACCTGTCAGAGGATGATTTGTGCCTTCTGTGGTCGATCTACGCCTGTTGGATTGCGCCCCGTGTTCGACCATGCCCCGTGCTTGATTTGCTTCTCCATTAGTGATTGAGCATGATCAGCGCTTGTCGTGCTCGATTTATGCCTTCCACAGTGAGCCGATGCCAGTCGTCCTCGATTTGTGCCTTCTGTGGTAGATCTATGCCTGCTCGACTGCACCCCGTGCTCGACTGCGCCGGTGGTCGTCTATTAGTCGTGCGCTGTGGGGAAGAAGGGAGCAGGAGCAACAGGAGGGGGAGGACGAATGGTATGATTTTTTGCAAATAACCCCCCGAACTTTTCACTATTTTTTAAATAACCTTATTGCAAATATGACTAATAAGTGTATTTACATTGAAATTTTGCAAATGGACTAGTTGGTTTGAAAATCATGTCTCGTGTAAGAGAAGGGCTGAAGAAATGACTTGGACCATAATAAATCAATTTGTTGATCAGGTCAGATTTGTAAAGCTAATTCGTTAATTCGCTTCACTCGTAGTGCTAAAAATATTAAGTCAATTAAGAATGCGTGAATAAACTATGTATGAATAAACTATCGCATTTCACTAGTTGAAAATATAACTCTTATTTTGACAAATGTGTGAATATTAGATCGACGAAGAGGACTTATATTTGTTGAGAATATAAGCTGTTAGATATTACTACTTGATGGCTACATATTTGATAGTACGAATGCTGATTAGAAGAAGAACCCAATTGTACATTGAACCAATAACCAACAGAGACTCTCTCAGGGGTGGCAATCTTCAAAATATTTTATATGATGGTAAAAATAATTGTGTTGACTATTTGAGGATGAATGTGCCTATATTCATGCATTTGGTCAGTATGTTGCGAGATCGAAATCTTTTATATGATACACGGCATATCACCGTTGAGAAACAACTTGCGATGCTTTTGCATTATATTGGTTTTCATTCAAGGAATAGAAATATGAAGATAGTTTTCTTATGGCGTGGTGAGACAATTAGTCGATATTTTAATGTCTGCCTCCGAGCTATATGTGGAATCAGAGATCAGTTCATGTCTCAAGCAGTTGCTTCGACATATCCTATCATAGAGAACAATAGTAACTACTATATGTGGTTTAAGGTACGTTATTCTAACTTATTAGATTTATTTGATTAAAAATATATCTTTAATATTTGATTATATTTTATGTAGGATTGTATTGGATTAGTTGATGGAACACATGTGCATACTAGAGTACTGTCGGATATGATTGCACGTTTTCGTGGACGTAAGGTTATCACGTAAAATGTCTTAATTGTAGTTGATGCCGACCTTAAATTTTTATATGTTTTGGTAGGATGGAAAGGACCTGTAAATGATTTTACGGTCTTGAGAGATGCTATTTCAGGACCTCCTTCTGGTCGTCTGAAGCATACAGAAGGAAACTATTATAGTTCTAGCATGTTGCATCGTCCACAATTATGTCATGACTATTGTCCAAACGATGAAATACTGAACATGGATATGGATGTGGATGATGAGAATGAGGTTGAACCATCAGAAGAAGTAGAGAATGAGTCATTCTACATTAGTCAAACAATTAGGGAGCAACGTGAGGAGAATCTCCAGTGGATTCGTTTGAGGGATAACATAGCTGTAGAAATGTGCTATAATCATCATTAGGATTTAGTTGTGTTCGTGAACATATTTTTGTGTTTATCATTTTTTTTCTAATATCAAAATATTTTGCTTATTGAAGTATTTACATGAATTGTATTATGGATGTGCTATTATTATACTTGTTTGCTTGTTATTATGCTTGCTCTTTATTATTAATTGTATATGTATTATTGTACTTGTTTACTAAAGCCTATGTTATTATTTAAAAGGTATGGACTCAGATGGATGTGAAGGACTGGACTCCAATTCATTTGTTGACATAATGAGTCTTAACTTGGAAGTAGTAGTTGTCGAATAAAGAACGACCAAGACCGTTAAATAAACCAGGAATCATAGACCACATAAAATGTGGTTTAAAAGCAACTCTGAGTTTCTTATTAATTTTTTAGTTGGACAAGTGCATGCAGGTTTAAAGCAAGACAAGTCTTTCAAGAGACAAGCATTTGTCATAGCTGCAAATGCTGTGAATGCACAGTTCAATACTGAGTTCAACATTGATAATGTTGAAAGTCATTATAAGAAGACATTAAAGAAGCGGGTTATAGTCATCAAAAAGGTACAAGACTTCAGTGGGGTAAGGTGGATTGAGGATGAGAAGATGATTACAGCATCTGAATAAGTCTATGTTGATATCGTAGCCGTAAGAAAGAAATAAATTTTTTCTATTTTTTATTATTTTTAAAATATATTATTAGTTTATGTTACATCTAATATATTTCAAATATAATCTTGCAACAAATTTTGGAAGCAAAACAAATTTTGAACAAACGTATACCCTTATACGAGGAGTTGCTATTGATTTGTGGATTAGACTATACTACTGGCAGTATGGCTAGATCTGCATTTGGCAATTTTGGAGAAGATTTTAATAGAGAGGAGACTCAACAACAGCATTCTATAGGCGAGGATATTCAGAATGCGGTTGGTAGAGAGGGACCTTCTACTAAGCATAACGATGGTAGTCAGTCGAAAGGTAAGCAACAAACCTCTTTGTCAAAAGATACATCGAGGTCATGCAAGCGAAAGAAAAAAAAATATTAGTCAGATGATGATGGAAGAGTTGATGATTGACATGCGTGATGTTGCATGTGCCATTTGAACAGCTGAAAAAGATTCTTGGAAAAAAGCCGTGTATCCAACTTTGATGAGGTTCAAGGGGGAACGATTTAGTATCGTCTTTCTGAAACTTGCATGTAGGCATTTACATGAGGACGAGGTTGATGGTATGACATTTGTCGATGGTATAAATGATGAGACCAGAATTAAGTGATTTCAGGAGTTTATGGACAATATGAATATCTAGTTACACATTTTGTATTAACCTACTAGGTTAAACTATGTATTAACCTACTAAATTATCTTTTATATTAACCCACTAAGCGGTCTTTTGTATTAACCTACTAAGTTGTCTTTTGTATTAATATACTAAATTGTCTTTATAGTAGATATAAATCATCTTAATATTTATTGTGATATTTGTATATATAGTGAAACTGAATTCTTATAATATAGCCCTTCATTTTTGGGCCTTTTTGTAAAATCTTATTAATTTTTAAAATTATTTCAATAATTTCAAAATTAAAATTATTTTATTTCTCAAATTACTTACAAATAAATTATTTTTAAAAAATAAGTATATATTTTCTATGTTTATTAAAATTATTTGACAAGATAATCACAAAATTATATTAAATAAATCTATAAAATGATTACAATTTACTTACATAACCTGCTATTTTTTGACCTTTTTAAAATATTTATTATTTTTAAATATTTTTATATATTTAATAATAACATTAGTATACTTTTCTAATTATTTACAAATAAAATATTTTCAAAAAAAACTATTTTTTATTTATTAAAAATTATTTTACATGAAAATGATAATATTATATTAAATAATAATAATTAGTTAATATATATTTATATAACTATTCATTTGTCCAACTCATTAGAAACTTTTATTAATTGTAAAAATTAAATTACCAATTTTTATATTAAATTTATTATATTTTTATAATAATTTATATATAAATTATTATTTTATATAATAGGTTAATTCTCAATTCTTACTCCAACCAAATACAAAAATTTAATAAATTAATAAAATTAATTAATTTCATATATTAATAAAATAATAAAATTTATAAATTTATAAATTAATCAAATTCTAATTTCATTCCAGGGATATTCATCCAAATTATCTAATTTTTTTAATTTTTAAAAATTATTCAATTCTCTTTATTTCAAATTTTCTTTATTTTATAATTTTAAATTCGAAATCCATTCAAACAGTTTTTTTCTCTTTCATCTCTTTTTTGTTCCCGTCTCCAAATTGCTTTTGTTGCGGTTGCTGCTTCCCGTCGTCGCACCAGCACGGCTCGCTGTTGGCCTTACGGCCTGCCTCGTCCTCCACTTGTCGGACCTCCTGAGCACCGCCTGTCTCCCCTGCTATCTCATCCGCCACTTGCCTCCAGCTCTGACCTTCATTGCTAGCCGCCGGAGGAAGGGACAACCGGACCCAGCCATACTTGGCAGGAAAACAAAGAGGACAGGGGCCCAAGCCCCTGTCCATGCTGTGCGCCGCTGGACCAAGGCTGGATCCGGCCACCAACTCAAGGAACCTAGTAGGGTTTTGGGACAAAAGAGAAGGAGGAAGGGAAAGGAGCCGGCCTAGATCGGTGAAGAATGAAGGAACCGAAGCTCGGAGTAGCCATGGTGAAAAAGAAGAAGAAAAATGGAGAGATTGCCATGGGAGAAGCTGGGTTGACGGGGGAGGAAGAAGAAAAAGCTTGGAAAGAGGATTTAAGAAAAATAAAAAAATGTAAAAGAATAGAGTTATTGGGAACCAGCTGGAAAAGGAGGGAGGAGAATCGTTATGGTAAAAAACAAAAAGATAATTAGATACACCCTATCATAATTAGGGCTAATTACGTATATTTTTGTACCGGTATTATTTTTTTTAAAAATATTTATTTACATCTCTGATTGTTATTTAATCAAAATTTTTTTCAAAAATTTTGATTTTACCATCCATTATTTTATAATTAAATTTCTAAAAATTTATTATTTATTATTTAACTTTCGGATATTTATAAATAACACTCCGAAATTATTTCGATTTACAAAAAAGACTTTCTCCTAAACCATTTACAAATAAACTCATGAAATATTATTATTTATAAAAAAATTCTAAATATTTATAAATGAGTAGCGAGCGATGGCGGCGAGGGTGGCGGCGTGCGAGCACCGACGTTGGAGGCCGGCGAGTGGGCGCTGACACTGGCCGGCGAGGGGTCTATTCGTAAAATTTAGTTTTAAAATAAATAAAATTTGGACTTATTTTTAAATAAAAATATTCAATGGGTCTATTTTTTTAAATGTATAAATATTAAACTTGTCATTTTAAATTTTAAGTTTTAAAACCTTCAATGTCTTTTTTGTAAAATTTTATTTAAAACATGATAAAAAATTTAGATTTATTTATAAATAAAAATATTGAAGGGTCTATTTGTAAATATACAACATGAAACTTGTAATTTTAAATTTGACCTTTTCAAACCTTCAATGACTTATTCGTAAAATTTAGTTTTAAAACAAATAAAATTTGAACTTATTTATAAATAAAAATATTCAAGGGGTCTATTTTTAAATATACAAATGTTAAATTTGTAATTGTAAATTTTAAGTTTGAAACTTTGAATGTCTTTTTTATAAAATTTTATTTAAAACATGATAAAAAGTTTAAACTTATTTATAAATAAAAATAATCAAAGGATCTATTTGAAAATGTACAAACATGAAACTTGTATTTTACATTTTAAGTTTTTAAACCTTCAATGATTTATATCTAAAATTTAGTTTAAAAATAAATAAAATTTGGATTTATTGATAAATAAAAATATTCAAGTGATCTATTTTTAAATGTATAAATATTAAACTTGTAATTTGAAATTTGAAATTCTAAAACCTTCAATGTCTTTTTTGTAAAATTTAATTTTAAAAATGATTAAAATTTAGACTTATTTATAAAAAAAATATTTAAGGGGTCTATTTTGTAAATGTATATATATGAAACTTGTAATTTCAAATTTTAAACTTTAAAACCTTCAATGTCTTCTTTGTAAAATTTTATTTTAAAAATAATAAAATTTGGACTTATTTATAAATAAAAATATTTTAGGGGTCTATTGATAAATGTACAAATATTAAACTTGTAATTTCAAATTTTAAACCGAAAATAAAAAATTTAAACCTATTTTATTTTTTCAGTTTAAGTTTAATTATATTTAAATTGAAAAAAAATAAAATTTTAAGGAAAAATTGCAGTGACAAGGTCTCAGAATTCTTTGGTGTTGTTGTTGTATTATAATTACAACAAATATGATATGTGTTATTGTTGAGAAAGTTAAAATCGTGTAAGCACTTGATCCTAGAGATTGAATAACAACATGTCCTGCATCATCAATTTTTTGTAGATTCCTAGTGCCCTCCTTAGTACGAAAATATATTTTCAATGAGAAGGAAACAAGAAAATGACTATTAATCCTGCGAGAAGCACCCTCACAAATCTTTCAGTCAACACTGACAATTTATAAAATCAAAACCAACAAATTGGATTGATGGGATGCACACACGGTAACCTTCCATAAAGAGAACTACATACTCAAATAAATAACCAATTTATTATAGTTATATGTTATTGAAATGTTCAAAATCTGCCCAAGATCCTCCTTATCATTATCCTCTTGTGCACGGGAAGGATCAAAAAAATATCATCTTCTTCTCTTGTGTATCATAGGCTGCTACCTGCAAGTATCAAAGGATAGAATTATATCATTACCTCTTGATGAAAAGAACTATCGCACAACCAAACTGCCTTAGGATCTTACATAATTTAAGAAAACTATTTTGAAAAACCTAGAGAGCTAACAGTGAATCCAAGCTCAGATATGACGAACCCCAGAGGTCATAGCCAAACGAATTCTAAGACCTAGCATCTACATAAAAATTGAAAGAAAAAAATGAATGACTTTATTAGATCACAGAAATTGCTAAACTTGCATCTAGATCAAAATGTCAGATTCCATTCTTACTTTCGAAGGTAGACATCTTTCTCTGTTGAAATTGCTAAACTTGCAGCTTTAATGTCATCTATGTTGACAGTAATATACTTTGGTAACCCTGCATGCATACCTGATAAGAAGGAATAACTATTAAATAACCTCATATTGAGCAATTAATATAATATGAATATTAGAGCAATGAAGTGAAAGTGTCAGTAGAACCTAAGCAATTCTTAAATAAAAGTTGGAAAATCACAACATTACAATTTAAAAATCACATGGAGGATATCATCCAACATCTGATGAACTTCCTGTAAAAAAACACAGTGACATTTATTAATGTATTATTTTAAAATCACATAAAATAAGATAAAATAAATTGTCAATTTTTTTAAGAAAAACTCACATGGTAAATGCATACTAAAATCTGAAGTCATCACGGTAGACTTTTCTCTTCCTCTTCCCCTACCACATCCTTTTACATATTGGTTTTCCACTGATTGTTGATTGCTACTAGATCCAGAAGTTTCAATTTGTTGTTGTAGTCCAAAAGGCTCTTTACACGCTCTCTTGTTGTGTCCCACTTGACCACATCTACTACAAGTATATATCGCTCCATTTGATATTTTCATTGGATTTTTAATCCTTTTCCTCTTAGGCCTACAAGGTTGTCTCCTTAAACGTGGAGGAAACACTTGTCGAGCATTTGGTACAGACACCTAAAGTTGCTTGCTTGGTAATGGAGTGACAGGAACATCATATATTCTTTTGTATGTCTTCAAAGTATAGTAGTCATCAACAAAATCAATTGAATCAAACCGAATATCAAGGAGAACAAAAATACCATGAACGCAAGGTACTCCTATTAGATATCATTGCCTATAGTCACAAATCCTCTGCCTTATGTCCACAATCCATCGGCCTGTAGGATCACTAATCTCTGAAATATCATCAGAAGACCTCCAAATATGGTATCCGCCATGTGCCTGTGAAATTTTCCTAATAAAAGCTTCTATTCTTGGCACTAGCTTTCAAGACTAGTGGGATCCTTCATTTTTTCTTGTGGCAAATTTTACCATTATCTTCTGTCTGATGAAATCAAGTAATTCAAGAAAGGGAAGCTCCCTCCCATCTTGAATGAAACTCTTAAATGACTCAGAAATATTGTTAGTTACATAATGATATTTCACTAAATGATCAAAATGACTTCTACTCCATGTAAAATCATTTATGTCTTTCATGTACTGCTAAGCTGGTGTGGATAGCTGTTTAATCCTCTTCATGCACTTGACAAATTCAGTAGGCAAAAATGTATCTGAAGCACTAAAAACCAAATTTTCTAATCTTTTCTAAGGGTAGGATTTTTTGAAGTTGCAATCACTTGTCTTATATAAGCTCTATGCTCAGCATGTGGGAAAATATTTTTCACAACATCAGAAAGATCCTTCTGCCTATCTGAAATAATAGCCAAACTATCCAAATTTCTTATAACCTGTTGCAAGTTATATAGAAACCATAACCAAGATTGGTATGTTTCTGCTTTTGCAACTGTAAATACAACTATAACTAGGTTATTCTCTCCGTCAATTCTACAAGCTGAAAGCAATGTGCCTTTATATTTGCCTTTTAAGAAGCATCCATCAACTCCCAGTATAGGTCTGCATTCAGTAAAAAAAATTCTCCTACAAGCATGTAGTGATAGAAAATATCTTTGGAAAGACATATATGGACATTAGGTAAAGTGCACAATATTACCAGGATTCCTTCTTTCTAACTTTGCCTTAAGCTAATAAAACAAATTAAAAGATTCTTCTTCATTACCATGAATAACCCTGTAAGCATAGTCTTTTCCCCTCCATGCCTGCATGTAAGTCAGCTTAAGACTGTATTTATCATTCATCAAATTTTGTATTTGCTTGATTATGATTTGCTTGTCAACATACATCCAATGCAAAACTTGGTTGCTTACCCATTCAACACTTGTGATTTTCTTTTCAGAAGTATTGATAGCAATACATGTATGAACTATTTTCATTTTTCTTACCTGAAAACCTGAACCATCAGATCTCTCTGAAGCATGAAGCCTCCAAAGGCAATTCGCAGAAGCATATTTGACTTTTACTCTGTTACGTTTATTTTTCACAAACAGAGGCTGAAATCTATGCACAATATAGTACTGTCTAAGAGCCATTCTGAATGCATATACATCCTCAAATATGTCTCCTTTTTTCAAAACATTATCATTCAAATTATCTTCAAGTAAATGTAGTAGATCATCTTTCGCTCTGTCTTTTACTCCTTCTTCACCTTGTCTTATATCCTCTTCCTTTTACTCAGCCACTAACTCATCATTATCATCCTCCTTCTCCTCATCTTCATCATCACTAGAAGAAAAATTCAGACTGTGAAAACTATAATCAGAAGGACAAGCATCTAAATCTGAGTTAATATACTCATCTCTTTGCACACTATGATACTCAGAAGATTCTCTTGACATAAATTTTCTTTGACCATACTGTGATGTGCCAAATATAGGAGTCAAAGAAGTCAACCTTTATACAGACACTGCTGATAAGGGATCGCCTATATCCTCTACTGATACATAGATATTGCTATACTTCAATCTTGAATCATTATGCACATTGCTTCCAGCTGAATTTCACTGTTAATTGACATATAAGTTGAAGGAGTGCTATTTGGAAGTAAATACTTGATCACAAGTAACTCATTTGTCCTTATTTTGACCAATTTACAGGCTTCGATCCATAACTCTGTAAATGAGTATTTCTTTATATCAACCAATAAATACTTCTGTCTAACAAATACATATTTTCTTCTTTGAGTATATTCTACTTCCTTCCAATATCCTCCATAATGGAACACTAATCGTACAAGATTCTTCGAATCAGACATCTGTAAATACACAACATCAAAAATTAGTTTAAATTTAATTCAAAATCATTGAAAATCGAGAAAACAGATAGATGGATTGTGGTGGGTGTGTGTGATATGAGGCAAGAGGGGAAGGCGGAAGGCCAGCGGGGGGGTGTGTGACGCAATCGGGCGGGGGGGTGGGGGTGGAGGACGTCCATGGGTGGTGTGGTTTTTGGTTTTTTTGGGGGGGGGGGGGCTGTGTTGTGGTCGGAGGCCATGTGGGGGTGGGGGCAGCGGTACGAGCAGTTGGAGAGAAGGGGGGGGGGGGGGTGCGGGGGGTGTCGGATGCCATGTGGGCGGGGGTTGCGGTGTGAGGCAGTCGGGAGGGGGGGGAGGTTCGAGGCCGTCGGGCGGTGGGCCGCTCGCAGACGCCGGCGAGAGGGCGCGCAGCGCAGATGCCCGATACCACTCGGCCTCGGGCGTCCGTGCTAGCGTGCCATCGTGCCGGCCACTGAGAGCCGCCCCCCTTCTTCTTTGCCCGTCCTCGCCAGTCTTGGGCACGAAGGAACATGGGGCAGCTCGCAGACGCCTGCGTGAGGGCATGCGGCGTGGACGCCCGAGACCGTTACCCGGCCTCGGGTGTCCGCGCTAGTGCGCCATTGCGTTGGCCTCTGAGAGCTACCCCCCCTCTTTCTTCTTCGTGCATCCTCGCTGGCCTCGGTTGCGAAGGAAGGGGGGCTACTCGCAAACATCGGCGCGAGGGCGTGTGGCACGGATGCCTGAGACCGCCACTCGGCCTCGGGCGTCCGCACCTGCACCCGCACGCCATCGCGCCGGCCTCTGAGAGCCGCCCCCCGCTTCTTCCTTCGGTTGTCCTCACCGGCATCAGGCGCGAAGGAAGAAAGAGAGAGGGAGAAGAAGAGAGGTGGGGGGGGGGGGGGGGGGGGGGGGGGGGGGGGGGGGGGGGGGGGGGGGGGTGGGGTCGTTCAGGGGGGGGAGGGGGGTGCGTGGCTCGTGTGCAGCTCACAGAAGCTTACCGAGGAAGAAGGAGGCCTATCTGCTCATGGGGGGCAGCAATGGGATGCCGATCTTCTCGCCGGCGGGAGAGCGACGGTGCGGGGGGTGGGGGGTAGTGATTGCGTGGGTGAGCGGCAGAGCAGCGGCACGGGGGAGAGCGTTGGGCGACAGTGCAAATGGCGCAGAATTTATCTAAAAATTTAGGGAGGTTTTTTGTAAATCAGAATAATTTTGGGGTGTTATTTGCAAATATTCGAAAGTTAAATAATAAATAATAAGTTTTTAGGGATTTAATTGTAAAAATAATAGAGGGTAAAATCGAAATTTTTGGAGAAAAGTTTGATTAAATAACAATCAGGGGGTGTAGGTAAATATTTTGAAAGGGGGGGTGGTGTGGGTAATTACGGAAATTATGGGGAGGTGTACGTAATTAGCCCTAATTATGAGGGGTGTACGTAATTAGCCCCCCAAAAAAGGGAGGCATTGGAGGTTTAAAAAAGAGGAAACAAATAAATAAATAAAATAATTTTTGTTGTGGCCATACGCGATTTTGTACATTGGTATATCTTTATTATCGCTGCGATCACATGTAGTTTTATATATTAATGGACTTTTATTACTATCATAATTACTTATGATTTTATATATAGGTTAATTTTTGGAGAAAATTTTTATTAAATAACAATCAGGGGGGTGTAGATAAATATTTTGAAAAGGCGGAGAGGGGGGGGTTGGTGTGGGTAATTACAGAAATTACGGGGGTACGTAATTAGCCCTAATTATGGGGGGTGTACGTAATTAGCCTCCAAGAAAAAGGGAGGCATGGGAGGTTTAAAAAATAGGAATAAATAAATAAATAAAATAATTTTTGTTGCGGCCATCCGCGATTTTGTACATTGGTATATCTTTATTATCGTTGCGATCACATGTAGTTTTATATATTAATGGACTTTTATTACTATCATAATTACTTATGATTTTATATATAGGTTAATTTTTGGGTCTGTCGAATTCAGGTTAGTTTTCGAGCTTATTGAACTCGGAACAATCTTTGAGTCCACTAAAATTATAGGTTAATTTTTGGGTCCATTGAATTTAGGTCAACTTTCGGGCAACTAAACCTAGAGTCACCTTTAGATTCGTTAAAATTATAAGTTAATTTTCGGACTTGCCAAATCCAGGCCAGCTTTCAAACTTGCTAAAATTATAGGTCAGCTTTTGGCTTGTCAAAATTATAGATCAGCTTTCGGATTTGCCAAAATTAAAAATTAGCCTTCGGGCCCTAATAGCAAGATTAGAAATGATCCTCAACTTTAAGGTATCACATCTATATATTTTCGGTGTCTCGCAACTAGTTATTAGTCAAATTTAAGATAAACATAAAGTTCATAAATCTGAACTCCTGAAATATCATGAAAAGACTTAAGAACTTATGAAATAAATCTCACATATTCAAATAACTAAGGTTTCTTGATCAATCAATATGGAAGCTGATTCCTTAACCAAATTAACTAAGATACTAGCTGATCTTAATCATGGAGAAAATTTAATCACAATTCTTAGTAGATAAGTGATAAGTTTAGTCTTTGACATCAAATATGAGAAGACTAAATTTAAACTAATAGAAGAGACTACATATTAGATAATACCATTCAGTAATTACATCAAAGGTGGAGAATTCTTGAAAGATAAATCTATATGGACACAACTCAGAAAGAGAGTTACACGTTTTTTACTCATCAATGACACTTTTTATAAAAGGTCCTTTTACTAACTACTTTTGCGCTGTCTCCCAGACAAAGAAACCAAAGAAGGCATTTATGAAATACATTTTAGGAATTGTGGGGCTCATCAATTGGGCCCAAAAATTACGATGAAGATCAAATGCATGGCTATTACTGGCCCACAATGGTGAGAGATTGCATTGAATATGTGAGAAAATATCATCTGTGCCAAATTTATTAACATCCAAATTCTCTACATCCAACAGTGTTCTCATGGCCATTCGAGATATGAAATACAAATATCATTGGCTCAATTAAACTATCTTCTTCTAAAGGTCACCATTTCATACTAGCAGTGATTGACTATTTCTCTCGGTGAGTTGAAACAATTCCATTGAAGAAGGTAAAAATATATATTGTTATTCACTTCTTTTGAGAAAATATATTGTATTGATTCAGTATTCCTCGAAAGATCATTTTCGATAATGGACCGTCTTTTAGAAGCTTTAAGATAGGATGCTTCGCGTATCATTATAAGATAGATTGAAAGTATTCATTCATCTACAATGTGAAAGCCAATAGACTCACTGAGATATTCAATAAAACCCTTTCCAAGATATTGAAGAAAGTTGTCTTCAAAAACAAGAGAGACTGGTGTTTAAGTAGACTTTGTAAAACTCTAACTTTGAGTTGCACTCATGATGAGCTAAATTTGTATATTAGATTTAAAATAAAATTTGAGCTAAATTATGGTTTTTGAATAAACCCTTCGAAATTTTATATTCGCAGATAAACCCCTAAAATTTTTAATTTTTTACAAATAGAACTTCTGAAAATTTTTATTTGTAAACAAGTCTAAATTTTATTCAAAAGGGACTCTAGAAGTTTCAAAATTTTATGAATATATTCTTTTTACAAAAGTCCCTTGAAATTTATAAAATTATATCTTGGTCCAGCTTTTTTGAAAAAATTTGCAAATAACCCCTTGAAAATTGGATATCACAAATAAGTATAATTCTGATTTATAAGTAGACAAATCAAATCCTCGTCCATATTTAGATTCATTTCAAGTTTGAATATGAGAATCCCAATCAAATATCCTCACCCAATATAACCTTCCAAGATTATCAATTCATGATATGCCCAAAAAACAAAATAAATAAATAGAAAAGGGGAGGAAATAATCTTTCATTTTGGAATGATTTGGCCCATCCTAAAAAATAAAAGGGGGATTAGAATAAAGAAAAAAAAGACAGAGTAATAAAGAATGGAGAAAGAGTGAGAGAACGAGGAGATCATTAAAAAAGGATCGGGAGCAGCAACAGAAGACAAGATAGATACTTTCTCATCTTTCTCTTTCCTTTCTTCCCCTGTTCTTCTCTCCTCCTCTGTCCCTCATTCTCCTTTTCCTACATGGATCTCGGCTCCTTAATGTTGTGCTCATATTGCCACGTGTTGTGCTGCCCACACCCATGCCTTGCTCTTATGCCCTTGCCTAAACCCTAGCTTTGCCAGACCACCTTACTGGAGAGGAAGCCGCATCGGTCTTCCCGCTGATTTGATTCTGTCTCTCATAGTCAAAAGTCATGCTCCGCCACCAGCTTGAACTTGCCGCCTCTCACTTATGCATCGAGGCATCATCAGGCAGCTAATGCATCTCCAGCTAGGGTCTCATTGGATCTTGGCCAACTAAGTAGCACATACCTAGTTGCTGCCACTCCAAGCTCCAATCGCAGCTCCAAGCTTCGCATCGCGCAGTTCGAGCCACCTCTGACTATCCCCAACCTTGCTCCACCCCTCATAATCACACCACTGGTGATCTTGGGTAGATCCAGCCAGATCCGATCAGATCATGCCGGGAAGAAGGTCGGGCCACCATGGCCTGGTAGAGTTTTGGGACTAAGGAGGAAGAAGGGGTACAGAAGAAAAGAAGAAGAAGAGAAAAGGAAAAGAAAAGGCAAAAAAAGTTGTTAAACAAATTTCTTATTTTGATTTTCGTGTCATCACCACCACAATCACCTACGGTCTTTGGTGCGTCAGCAAACCTCATTGACAATGCGGCAACTCACAGTCCTTAGCGCATTGATGAACTTCATTAACACCACGGTCACTCGTAGCCTTTGGTGTGTTGATGAACTTTATCAACACCACAGCCAGTCTTCAAGTTCACATCCAAGCTATCCTTTAGGCTCACATCCAACCAGCCTTCAGCTTGCATTCAGCCAACTTTTGGATCAGCACTTAGCCAACATTTGGGCTCGCATCTAGCTAGCCTTCGGGTTTGCACTCAGCTAGCCTTTAGACTTGCACTCAAGTAAGTTTTCAGTCTTGTATTTAGTCAGCCTTTGAGCTCGCCCTCGACCGATTTTTGGGCTCATATCCAAGCCAACCTTCAGCTCGTATCCAGCCAGCCTTTAGCCTTACATTCAGCTAACCTTCGGGCTTGCATTTAATCATCCTTTGAGATTATATCTAGCCAATATTCGGCCTGGAACTCAACCAGCCTTCAGGCTTATATTCAACCAACCTTCAGGCTTATATCTAGTCAGCCTTCGGATTCACACTTAGCTAGCTTTCGGACTCACACCCAAGCTAGCTTTCAAACTAGCCCTTTGGTTCACACATTTAAGGCCAGCCCACAGGTTTGCCCAAAAATTATCATAACAGTCAAAGACTCTCAAATCAAGTTGATTAAAATAAAGTAACTTAATTACATTGAAATTGAACTTAGTTAAAATAAATGAACAAAACTAAATTGACTTAAATGGACCTAAATGTACTAAAACTCAAATTAAGTTGGACCCAAAATCCAAATTAAGTTAATTCAAACAAAATTAG
This sequence comes from Trichopus zeylanicus subsp. travancoricus, assembly GCA_005019695.1. NCBI lineage: Eukaryota > Viridiplantae > Streptophyta > Magnoliopsida > Dioscoreales > Dioscoreaceae > Trichopus > Trichopus zeylanicus. Next base: position 1,158,121 of record RXID01011010.1, read on the forward strand.
TTCAAACCTAACCCTGATCGGGTTTAAATTGGATTAATTTGAAGTCAAATTAAGTTCAAATTAAACCCTATTTTGATCGAACTAAGCTTAAATCAAATTTTATTTGGGTCGAACTAAACTCAAATCAAGTCCTAATTACGTTAAATAAAGTTTAGGATGAAGGGTCAAACTCAAAGTCAAAATAGAACCAAACTGAGTTTGAACTAAAATCAAGATAAATAAAGCTGACTTAAACTTGAACAAAATTCTATTAGGATATAAACTCGAACTTGATAAAGGTCCAACACAAGGTCGAACTCAACGCGAATGAAATGAAATCAAACTTAAACTAAAATTGAGTCCTGAACATTAAAATAAGCTATGATTAGATTCGAATTGAAATCAATATTGCTCCAACTAGAGTCAATAATCAGTATTTGATAAATATTCTTCTAAAAATCAATGTCAAGTTTAGTAAATTGAATTCATTATTGCAAATTGAATATTCATTGTCAAAACCAATAATGATTTTAGGAATAAATTTTTCACATGGTTCTCTGGCCATGCTATGAAACATCAATATGAACCCAATCACCAAAGATTCTAGGAAAAAAAACTGAAATATATCACTATCTTTCAGAAAGAAGTTAGTGAATCGTAATTCAATCAAAAATTTGAACATCGAGTTAAATCAACTCAGACTCAAATTAAAATTAAGTGTCGCATATTGAACTGATTCCAAACCATCCTGACCCAAACCAAAGCTAGTTCAAGTAAGAACTAAACTGAATCAAATTGAGACCTACTGGGAGGAAGGGACGATTCGACCTAGCCATATCTAGCTGGACCCAGCCGAAAAATAAAGAAGATAGATCCAGCTGGACCCAGCCGAAAAATAAAGAAGATAGATCCAGCCGGATCCAGCCAGCAACTTAAGGAACATAATAAGGTTTTAGGACAAAAGAAGAGGAAGGGAAAGGAGCCACCCAGATCGGTGAAGAATGAGAGAACCGAAGGTTGGAGCAGTCGTGTGGGGAAGGAGAAGATAAATGGAGAGATTGCCATGGGAGAAGCTTGTTTTACGGGGGAGAGAAAAGAAAAGAGAATCTTGGAGAGAAGAAGAAGGAGCTTGGGAAGAGGATTTAAGGAAAAAAAAGTGAAAAAAATGAATTGTTGGGAACCGGCTTGGAAAAGGAGGGAGGAGGATTGTTGTAGTATTAAAAAAAAAGAGAGCAGCCATGTGGGAGGCTAAAAGAGTGGAAAAAAAAAATTAATAAAATAATTTTTGTCTTGAATTTTAGATCATTACTAACACGGTCACCCACGGCTTTGCGCATTGACAGATCTCCATCACCCCCATGACCATCCGTGGGTTTTTGATGTGTCAACAAAACTTCTTCAATACCATAGCCACCCATGACTTTGCATATTGGCACACCTCCATCACTACCATGGCCATTGGTGGCTTTGCACATTAATGAACCTCCATCACCACAACGGTCAATCGCAGCTTTGCACATAGGTTAGCCTTCGGGCTTGCTAGACTTAGACTAGCCTTTAGGTTCCTTAAACTTAAGCCAATTTTTGGATCCGCTGAAATTATAGGCCAACTTTCGAATCCACTGAATTTAGACTAACATTCAGGCTTGTCAAACCTATATTAGCCTTCGGGCCAGTAAAACTATATGTCAGCCTTCGGATCCGCCGAATTTAGGCTAGTCTTTGAGCTCATCGAACCTAATCCAGTCTTCGGGTCCGTCAAACTTAGGCCTTCAGATAGCCAAATTTAGGCTAGCTTTTGGGCCCATCGAACTTATGTCAGCATTCGGGTTTGCCAAACTTAGGCCAGTCTTCAGACTAGCCAAATTTAGGTCAGCTTTTGGACTTACCAAACTTAGGCCATCCTTCAGCCTCACAAAATTATAGGCTAGCTTTCAGGCATGCCAACTCCAAGATAGCCTTCAAGTCTGTCAAATCCAGACAACTTTTAGGCTCGAACCTCTTAGCTAGCATTTGATTTTATGAACCAAGCCAGTCCTTAGGCTCGCACATCTAAGCCTAGCCCATATACTCGCCCAAAATTATCATGTCAGCCAAGGACTCTTAAATCAAATCAATTAACTCAAAGTGACTCAATGACTTTAAACTCAAAACCAAATTGACTCAGATGGATCACCAAATAAACCTAAATTGATCAAATAAATGACCTAAAACTCAAATTAAACTAAACTTGAAATCCAAATTAAGTTAACCTAAATCAAATAAGCTCAGACTTAACCCTAATTGGATTCAAGTTGGGTTAATTCAAAATCAAGTCAAGTTCAAATCAAATTCAATTTGGATTAAACTAAACTCAAATCAAACACTAATTGGGTTAAGTCAAATTCAAATTGAGGGGTCAAACTCAAACTCAAAGTAGAATTAAGCTGATCCTGAACTAAAATCAAGTTGAATAAAATTAACTTGAACTTAAACTGAAGTCCATCAAGATACAAATCCAAACTTGATAAAGGTCCAACACAAGGTTAAACTCTATCCAAATCTAATATAACCAGACTCAAATTAAGTCCTAAATATTAAATTAAATTAAATCAAGTGCGAATCAAAATCAACACTACTCCATCTAGAGTCAATGATCAGTATTTAACAAATATTCTTCTGAAAATCAACACCAAATTTAGTGAATTAAATTCATTATTGCAAATTGGACATTTACTACCAATACTAATAGTAATTTTGAGAATGAATGTTTCACATGGTTCTCCTAATCATGTTGTAAAGTATTAGTGCAAACCCAATCACTAAAGATTTTGGGAAGAGAAAAATTGAAATATATTATTACCTCTTGAGAAGGAGTTAGTGAATTGCAATTCAATTGAGTATTAAATATCGAGTTGAATCAATTTAGACTCAAATCAAAATTTAGTACTAAACATTAAACCAATTCAAAACCAAATTCAAACTTGAACTCTATTAGTCCCTTTGGAACTAAATAGGGTCAAATTAAGTTCCACTGGGTGTACTAAACTTTCAGCAATACTCTGAGGCTATGAATGACGGGTGATATTACCATCCTAATCTAAACCAGAACTAGTTCGAGTAGAATTAAGCTAGGTCAAAGTAAGTTTCACCAGATGTGTTATAGAAGCCTTTGACAATGCTCCAAGGCTACGCTCAGCTCCACAAATAGTGAGTAATGCCACTTTAATATTAATGAAGTTATTACTTACGTCTTATTGACTATAGAAACACTTTCAAACTCATGAAATTATCATCTATGCCCCACAGGCCATGAAAATATTTTAAACTCATGAAGTTATTACTTACACCCTACGAGCTATAGAAATACTTTAAGATTAATAAAGTAATTGGTTATGCCTCATTGGTTATAGAAATACTTCAAAACTAAATGAAGTTATTACTTGCGTTTCATCGGCTATTGAAATACTTCAAGACCCATGAAATTATCACTTATATTTCATTGGCTATGAAAATACTTTTATACTCATGAAGTTATTATATACGTCCCACGGGATATGAAAATACTTCAAAATTAAATAAGTTATCACCTATATTTTATTAGTTATGAAAATACTTTAATTCATAAAGTTATTGCTTATGCCCCATAGGCTATACAAATACTTCACAATCAATTAAACTATTGCCTTCGCCTTAGTAGCTATATAAACTCTCTAAAACTAAATAAAGTTATTATTTACACTTCATTAGTTATAAAAACACTTCAAAATAAATGAAGTTATTATTTATATTTTATTGGCTATAGAAATACTTCAAAATCAAATGAAGTTATTATTTACGCTAGATTAAGAAAATACTTCAAAAATAATGAAGTTATTGCTTACGCCCCTCAGACTATAGAAATACTTCAAAACCAAATAAAGTTATTACTTATACCCCACAGATTATAAAAATACTTCAAAACAAAATGAAATTATCGCTTACATCTCATTAGTTATGAAAATATTTTAAAATTAATGAAGTTATTACTTATGCCCCACGAACTATAGAAACATTTTAAAGCTAAATGAAATTATCTTTTATGCCTCATTAGTTATAAAAATACTTTAAAATCAATGAAATTATCACTAATACCTTTTCAACTATGGAAACACTTCAAAATTAATAAAATTATTACTGATGCCTTATTGGCTATGAGAATATTTTAAAGTAAATAAAGTTATTACCGACGTCTTATTGACTAATAAAGACACTTCAAATATCGAAGTTATCATTAATGTCTTATTGGCTAATGAAAATACTACAAATCAAATGAAATTGTCGCCAACACTCAAAGGTATTTAAAACACTTCAAACTCCTCCCATTTCTTTCCACATCCTATTGGATGATGTTATCAATATTTGCCGAAGATCGAGTCAATTTGAGTCCGACATCATGTAGTTTAATATTGGGAGGTAGGGTAGTAGCACATATCAAAGTTTATTCTCCACTCTTTTTTTTTCTTTCCTCTTTTCATGTTTTTCTATAATTTCATGTTGAAATTTATTATGAAGGGAGGATATATCCTTACTTAAGCTATATACTATTTTTTTAAGATCAATAAAATGCTCTCTTCTTTTCTTTTTTGTGTCTCTATTTTATTAGCTAAATTTTTTTATTCTATGATATTTTTAATAAGTATTGGGATAATTAATAACAGGAGCTTGGATTTGTTGGAAGTCAATATTTTCACAATACCTGATAGTGCATTTTAAATTAAAACAAACTTTGATTTATTCATAGAGATCACTTCTGAGGTCTTCGTTACTCCCGAGCCGCCGAAATTAATTTTACACTATTTACTTATAAATAAATCTTCAAATTTTTTAAAAAATTATGTATTTAAAGTTTATAAAATTATATTAAATTATTTTTTTAAAAAAATTATCAAATTGCATTTCTGAATTTCTATTTCAATTGAATACCAAAGTTCCGAGAATTTATGGAGGTGATCAATTTCATTTGGGAATCAAATAATATAATTTAAAATTTTAAAAATTTTAAATTACTTAATTTCACCTAAAAATATGCATTCAAACACCCAAATTATTCAATTTTCTCAATTTTATTAATTTTTCAAAATTAATAAAATTAGTAAATTGTTCTATTTGGGATTGTGATTTAATCTAAACACCACCTAATCCATATATAAATAGTCAAAACCACTCCATTTATGGATATATGTACCCAAAATTTGGTAGTTTATCAGTGCCATTGGGTGGATTTAACAATTCCTAGATGGAGGCTCCTTATCGTCATCCTTGCAGCTGGCGGCGAGCGATGCTAGACTCCAGCTTGAGCCTACCGACCACGCTCATCGGCTTCGGCATGAGCGCCATCTTCTCTTCCTCATCTGCGCTTGCCTCTTATTGTGCCGCCTCTGCTCATCTCCTTCGCCGCTTGCCGTGTTCCACCTTGACCTTAGCTAGGTGAGCGTGTTTCTTGCCCTTGTTACCCCCCTTGGCGAATTTTGTAAACAATTGCGAATATTAGGTATTGAGGGTGTCAGAATGAGCTAGTTGTTTTGATACTTATAAGAAAAAAAAAATGTTTTTTTTAATAAACAACCAGACTTATCGTGAATTTATGAAAAATTTACTTATTTTATCATTATTAATAAAAGAAACACTCATAAAAAATCACACCTATTAAAATAATTTAAAAATATTTTTATTTTATTTTAATTTAATTTTTCATTTCGTTTTACTAATATGATAAAATTAGATTTTAAATTTATAATTTTATGAATCGGACAACCTACTTTTCATAAAAATTTACATAAAATAATTGATTTCTTATATTAATTTAATAGTTATTTATATTAAATTAAATGAGAATAATTAAAATTTTTTATTAATTGAATGAAAAATAGAATATTTTTTGAATGTTTAATCAAGTTAAATTTTTATAAATTTTTAATATAAGTTAGTAATTTTTTACTAATAATAATAAAATAAATAATTTTTTATAAATTTATAATAAAGTAGGTGATTTTTTATTAAAATTTTTTTTAAAAAAAGTAGTTATATATTTCAGAAGGCCTTTAGGTTCTTCGCTGAAAAATGTAATGTAATACTCATTTTGGCAGTCGGAGCAGACAATCGGCCTGGAGCCTGTTGTTATTGCTGCATTTCCTACAATGATGTACAAGTGTGAGGCTTTACCTTCTCTTGGTAATAGCCAGTAAGTATTTATCTTAGATTTTTTAGCAGTGATGTTTTTTTTTTCTATGGGCCGCTTTCATTTGTATGTCCTGTTTTATGTTGAATTTCTAGACCGGTTTCAATACTCAAATAGAAAGAGAAAATATTGCAGTCTAGTTTGCATTTTTGTGTCGCATATGTATGCTAGTGTTGGCATATACCTTTTGTTAGAAAGGAGATCTTGGAGAAGGATTGACATTTGCTTTAAGAAAATTCAAACAATTAAACTAGGAGCTTGACCACAACAAATGGAGTTGGTCACGTGATTTTCCTTTACCGCTGTCAAGCTTTCAGGTGAATTTCTAGTAACTCTTATTTAAGTTAATCTCGACAATATTTGCCACTGTATTTTCATTGATCATTTAGTTGTTTAAATTGAATAAACAGGTTGAATTGAAAAGGTGCCTGGAGGTTTTTAGATGCTTGGGGTTAGTTGATAGAGAATTAGGGAAAAAAAAGCAAAACCAAAGCAAAAACTAAAGCATGCCCTACTGATTCATTTCTGAGTTTTTTTTTCCTGTTTGTATACTTTTTGCTCTGTGGGAGAATTTTTCCCTGGCAGCAGCTAATAGCAAAGACGAATGAAGTTAATCACAATTGGTACCAGAGGCTTGTTTGGTAAAAGTTTTGCAGCTGATATTCTAAAAATTTTTATGGTCCACTGATCTCATGAATTTAGCTACTTAAATAGAATTTAATGTCTGCCAGTGATTCAGAGAGATTTAAGTGGTTTCATAAACTTAATAAATGATGCTTATCATGGCTGTCAAGTTCAATTTCTCTGGAAATTTAGTTTACAAGCCGCGGTGTAGCTAGGGTTTTCCTCCTTGTGGTAGGTTAAGGACCTTTATTGTTTAGTATTAGTAACTTGCCTTTATGACTCATTCACCTTTAAACTGCTGTCAAAAACAAGTTCAATGCTCTCATTCAGCAGGGAGGCCCTGGCAACTATTTCTGTTTCGTCATTGGTTGCGTTTTTTTTTGACAGGAGGCTAGACTAGCTATATGCTGCTTCTTCCTAGTAGATCATCAAAATCTTAATTGTATTGATGTTGAAGAAATGCTTGATTTTGATACATCCTCCTAAATGGATAGAGTTTGTGGGTCTAAGAACTAGAAATAGGCATCCGGAATTCTTATCCTCCTACAGGTGTTCTATATGTTTGGGGGAGTATCACGAGAAAGAAGTGCTACGCAATATGCCTACATGTGGCCACAGCTTCCATCTTGCTTGCATTGATCAATGGCTCAAAAGCATTCAACCTGTCCCATTTACCGGCTAGTGTTGAATGACTGATTCAGTTCAGGATGCACTACATCTTCCTTGCTGGAACTCATTCAAGAAGTGGACAATACTCTGGATCCTCCTGATCATCCTAACTAATTGTAGTTTCCTCATCGACAACAATACCCATCCAACAAAGTTTTTCAAGTGTGAATCAGCATCCACTTGCAGAACTAACCAACATAGCCATGCCTATGTATCTTTACTTTTTTGATATGCTTGCTGCCGAACAATTTTTTGGTGGCAGATTTGCAAATTTATTATGATACAGTGACATCCAATCTAGTTCTGGCTTTCCCAAAATGGGGTTTTGGCTTTTTTTCTTTTTACTTTTTTTTTGAGAGAGAAGGGGTTTGGGCACATTTTGTTACCAGAATTACTGTAAGTAACAATGGCATCTGTAATATAGGCCGACTTGGGTCTGCCTCGTTGCGGGTAGTCGAGATTTAGATTGTATCAACATTCATGTAAAAACCTTGTGAATCTTGGTATTCTTCAATAGCAAAAAAAAAAAAAAAAAAAAAAAAGAAAAGAGAACATAAATGAGTAAGTATTGGAACGTTTCTGTATGTATACCGTGAAGCTAACTAAGTACATGTAGGAAGGTGCTAATTTACATATTTTGTGGTGTAATCCTATCATTTAACTATTTCTCAAACATGAAAAATACGAGAATAAAGAGAAAATAAATATAAGAGAAAATGCAAAATTTTAGAATGAATATCTGATTATCAAGAGTTCACGGGGTGAGTGGTTCAAATACAAGGGAAAATGCAGCAAAATGTTAGAATGAATATCTGATTACCAAGAGTTCAGGGAGTGAGTGTGCAAACATTCAAATAAAAGGGAAAATACAGCAAAATGTTAGAATGGATATCTAATTATCAAGAGTTCAGGTGGTGAGTGTGCAAACATTCGAATTTCCATTCTGGAAGTCGGTAGGGGCGCCTCCGAAGTGACATTTTCGTGGCGGCACTGCGATGTTCCACTTGGGGGTCGTCTCCTCCACCACTCCCTCCTCCATCTCTGCCCCAAACCTCGCCGACACTTCCCCCTCTCCACCAGTAAGTGACACTGCTCTGTCGCTAATCTCCAATCTCGCTAATGCTCTCTCTTTCTCTACGAGTCATCCTTTCTCCAATGCTGTAGTGCGCGCGATGATTCAATTCTCAAGTGGATTCTCACAGAAGGGAAAGCTATACAAATGACGGGGATCTGTCCTGTACGAGGCAGATGCATTAATAATGCGAGCAGATATGACACTGATTGTGGTTCCTTCTTTGTCAAAACCAATAGGTATGTTTTGCAAGTTTGTCTTTTGGTAATTACTGATCTATAAATGGTTTGATGGTTTTTAATATTGTGATATTTATTGGTTGTACAAGGAAATGAAATTTTTTTGCGAGAAATTTGAAGATTTTATGGATAGAGAATTTAAAAGATTCCCATTTTCTTAGTAGGTGTGGGATTTTGATGGACATACTCAAATGGAAGTACATACCAGGAGAGGGGAAAGTTTTCTGTTTTATTTGTGAATGATTATATAAGTAATTCCAAAACCAAAGGGACTGATTTGATGATTCTTGGTGTTTCCATACTCTAGCTATGCTGTGAAGAGTAATTTTTATGTGTAGTTCCGCTCAGGTCAATTAGGCCATCAATGTTCCAAGGAGAACTCTTGGTTTGAGTGCAACATATGCCACGAACTCAATCTGGGTTCCAAAGCTATATAAGGTGAAAAACCTACAGAATTGAATCTATTATTGACGCATAAAATTTATCCTTTTGAGGCATATTGTAAGTGATGAATATGAGTATAGCTTATTGTAATCCCTAAGTAGGACCTTTACCCACTGGAGGCTTGTTTGTAATCATGGAATTTATTGAATTTGGGATGTCCATAGGAAATCGGGTAAAGCTAGAAAATTATATACTACCTATGTAAGTAGTCTATAGAGCTTTATGTAAAGTTTTCGTATTTTATTGTTGTCTTAGGCTGTTTTAGGAAGAAAACTTGCTAAAAATGCATAAAGCTGTGAATTCTGAAGAGGGCATTGGATATGATGTTGACAATACCATTTGGCAGGTGAATCTTTTCTCTACATATAATACTTTGTTCAATAGTTTTATTATTACTGTATAATAGATCTAATTTATGATCCAGTAATCTTTTTGGATTATTCTTTACTCATACAACATTTAGAGAACACTAGAAGTTATTGAGTTGCCATGGTCAACATCCTATTCCCACCCATACATGTTAGAGGAGGAGTCAGATGTTATAGCAATCCATACAAAAGGAGTTATATCTTATAGCAATCTTTCATTAGATCCTCAGTACCCTTTCCTTCTACCTGTGTTATGATTCATGCCTTTCTTTGGGTTAAAATTATGCCAGAACTTATTTCATTAAATTCAGATGAAGTTACATCAATGTTCTATAGGAACTTTGTTATTATCATAGTCGTATTAGATAAATTGTGCTTCTTTAGCACTCCCCAGGTAAATACTTGGTCATCAACTTGGACCAAATTCTTTGCTGAGCATAGCTTGGGTCCAATTAAAGTTAGCAAGGCAATAGCATATATAAAAAAGGTAATTTGTATTAGATCTCAGCATCTTGTTTTATCCTAAGAGGGAATTGAATTGCAATTTTTTGATTGCTATCACAATATATCTCCATATCTGTTTAAAAATTTAAGTATTAAGTTATTGAAGAAAATAATGGAACATTCTCTGAGCTTTATTTCTCTTATTTTCTTAAGAAAATACATAAGAGAATACTGGTATAAATTGGTAGAATCCTCTCCTTGCTATTTATTTCAAAAAAGGAAAGAGATAAAAACCTACCAAGATATTTTCCTCTAAATCAGGAGGATATCTAACATAAAGGAAAAAATAATCTTCCTAGAAATAGAGAATAATCTATTTGTAAAACAATCTGGGATAAATACTTGGAAATTCGGACAGCTCACATTCAGATTTTCTATACTCTCCCTCAAGCTGGATTATGAATGTCAATCATACCCAGCTTGGACTTTAAACTGTCAAAATGATTTTTTCGTAATGCCTTTGTGAGTATGTCTGCTACTTGGTAACTTACAGAAATATAGGACAACTGAATTATGCCTTCTTTAATCTTTTCTTTGTTGAAATGGTGATCTTAGCATGTTTGGTTCTGTCATGGTGAACTGGGTTCTTTACAATGTCTATGGCTGCTTTGTTATCACATAGTAAGGTCATTGAACTGTCTATAGGAATGTCTAGCTCTCTCAGCATTTTTTTCAGCTATATTCCTTCACATGTGCCATGACTCAGCTCTGAATTCGACTTTAGCATTGTTTCTGGCCACCATTGGTTGCTTCTTGCTGTGCCAAGTCACCAAATTTTTCCACACAAAAGTGCAATAATTAGTAGTTGTTCTTCGGTCCAATAGAGAAACTGCCCAATCCTTATTTGTATAGATCACAACTTTGTCTATTTAACATTTTCTTGAAGTAGAGTTCTCTTACAGGATTTCCCTTTAAGTATTGCAGTATCTTAAATATTATTTCATATAGTTGTCAGTTGGATTATTCATGAATCTATTTATCATACTGATTGCAAATCCAATATCTGGCCTAGTATGAGTCAAATAAATAAGTTTGCCTACTAATCTCTGAAATCTGTCTGTTTCAGCTGGTGGCCCATCCTTCTCCATCTCAATTTTGCTAGTTGGACCAATGAGTGTGCCTGTGGGTTTGCAACTAAGTATCTCGGTTTCTTTTAAGACATCAAGAATATATTTGTATCAAAAGACTAAAATATCTTTTTTAGAGCGAGCTACCTCCATGCCTAATAGGTACCTGAGTTGCCCTAATTTTTGATTTCAAACTCTTGGACTAGGTATTTTTTAGATTTTGTATCTCCTCCACATGATCACCAATCAGAATAATATCGTTAACATAAACTATTAGAATAGTTTTCTTACCTCTGGGAGCTCCCTTAATGAATTGTAGTATGATTACTCTGACATTGAAAGAACCCATGACCCTTCATAACTCGAGTCAATCTCTCAAACCAAGCACGAGGAGATTGTTTGAAATTGTATAAGGACTTCCTAAGTTTAGAAACTTTGTCAAAGCTTTTTTGAGATTCAACTCTAAGTGGGACTTCCATATAAACTTCCTCTTCAAAGTCTCCATTTAGGAAAGTATTCTTCACATCAAGTTGGTGTAGAGGCCAATTTGTATTTGCTGCTAAAGTTAGGAGAAGTCGGACTGAATTGAGCTTTGCCACATGAGTGAATGTCTCCTCATAATCAACGCCATAGGATTGGGTGAATCCTTTGGCAACTAGTCTAGCCTTGAACCAGTTAATACTCCCATCTACATTTGTGTTTAACAGAGAACACCCACTTGCATTCAACGGTATCTTTCCTACTGGTAGATTTACAAACTCCCAAGCATAATTCTTTTGTAGAGCCCACAATTCCTCCATAACTGCAGGCTTCCATTGTGGTTGAATGAGAGCTTCTTGCATATTGTTTGGGATCCGAATATCTATTAAAACTACAGTAAAGGCTCTAAAAAATGGTGATAGTCTTTTATAGGAAATAAATTACTAATAGGATATTGGGTACATGATCTAACACCTTTTCTCAGTGTAATAGGTTGATCAAGATCATCAAAAATCTTAGGAGATATTAATTCAGTAGTGAAATCTGAGTAGATTTATAGACTTGGTTTAGGTTCTTAACTTTGCTTGGGTTATGTACGGTCCTCTTGTTCTTTTAAAGTTTTATGCTTTCTTGACTAGACAAGTAACTCCTTCATATCCCTTGTGTGACAACTATTTAGTTAGAAGTATTTTCAGATTATTTGGTATTAGTTTCAGGTTCATGATCAAAATGCTGGTTGTTTTCAAGTGTCATAATTTGTTGCCTGTTTTCTGAAGACATGGGTTGTTGGCTGTTTTTAGGAGATACAAACGTAGGTGTAGAATGGACAGATTATTTAGGTAAAGGAGGAGGAGCCCATAACTGATATTCCCTTATTATAAAGTCCTCCCCTAGAATGTCAGATTTGGGATAGAAGGATTTGTCTTCAAAAATGTAACAAGGGAATTATAAAATTTTTTAGTAGTTGGGGAATGACATTTGTAACCCTTCTGATTCAGCGAATAGCCAAGGAACATACACTCGAGTGATTTTGGGTCAAGTTTACTGCAGTGCGGCTGATGTATATGGAGAAAGGCAGTGCATCCAAAGATTCAAACAGGAATGTCAGATATTAACCGAAGAGTAGGATAGGTAGCACAAAATTTGAAATTGTAAAACATGAGAGGGCATGCAGTTTATGAGGTAGGTTGCAGTTAGGATTGCTTCACCCTAGAACTATTTTGGAATATGTGTAGATAACATAAGGGACGGAGCAACTTCAAAAGGTATCTGTTCTTCCTCTTAATAACCTCATGCTGCTGTGGGATATCAACACAAGAACTTTGATGTAAGATGCCATTTTTAAGAAGATAAGACTCAAGCTTCAAGTGAAAGAATTCCTTGGCATTATTTGCCCACTTCAGACTTCTCTTTCATTAAGAGCAGCCAGGTTATTCGGATGTCGTCATTAATGAAAGTGAGAAACCACCTAAAACTAGTCACATTATTGACCTTACAAGGTCTCCAAATATCACTATGTATTATGGAAAAGGGTTGCGATGATTTGTAGAGTTGTTTGTGATAGGAATGATGGACATGTTTTGCTAATTGGTAAACTTCACACTAAAAATTTAAGCTATTTTCATCGAATAATGAAGGGAATAATTTTTTGAGATACAAATGATTAGGATTAGTGCCAAAGTATTATAGCGCTTTTTTTATTCTCACTACAACTAGTAGCCATATAAGAAACTTTCTGTCTTTGTCTTTCAAGTTGATCAACTCTTAGGAGATAGAGACTCGCACATAATTTAGTATTGCCAATCGTCCTCCCCGAGTCCAAAACCTGAAATTCACAAGAATTGGGAGAAAACTTAGCAACACAATTGAGCTTCTTGGTAAGTTTGCTAATAGACAAGAGATTACAGTCCAAGTTTGGAACAAAAAGAACTGAATTCAGAATTATATCATTTAAAATCACCACTAAACCTATTCCAGCCACTTCAGAGGAGGTCCCATTAGCAATTCGAACAGTAGTGTTATCGCTACATGGGCCGTATGAACTAAAAACAGTAGCATCACTTGTTATATGGTCAGATGCACCAGAGTCTACAATCTAGAGTTTTATACTACCTTTCCTAGCACTAAAAGTAATGAAAGAATTACCTCTTTGTGCAACTGTTGCTGTACTAGTTGGATTTAACGCATTATGCACAAATTGTTGAAGTAATTTCTGCAAAATTTCTATTTGCTCATTGTTAAAAGGACTTGGCTTAATTGAAACTGGATTTTCGATAACAGCAAGATTTCCTCTATTGTCTCGGTCTTGTGAGGAGTGAGGTTTCCAATTAGCAGGCCTTCCATGTAACTTTCAGCATGTCTCCTTTGTGTGACTGGTTCTATGACAATGTTCACACCACGGTCTATTGTTCTTTCATCCCTGAATTTGTTTATACTGCTTGCTGTCATTTGGAGAGCTCCAAGATACATCTTCAAGTATGCCCAGCTGCTGCCAGTACTGAGTAAGAGCATTAAAATAGTCTGTTATAGACATTTATCCCTGCCTTAGATAATGTAATAGTATCTTAATTTCAAAGATAGAAAAAGTATTGTCGTTGTTGGAATAAGTTTCTTGAGCTACCTCCCATATATCTTTGGCTATTTTGTAGTACATAAAATTCTGACCTGTTTCATTTGTCATAGAGTTTAATAGCCAAGACATGACCATGCTGTTCTCCACCTTTCACATACGGTATTCTGGGTTGTTCTCCTCTGATGCCTTAGCCACGCCTGTTAGGTAGTCTTCCTTGCCTTTTTCACACACAAAAATCATCATTGAATGGGACCATAGGTTATAGTTGTTCCTGTTGGTTCTGTGGCTTGTAATGTGAAGTGTACTGCTCTCTGATACACTGATGGTTACAGAATTAGCTGAAACAGGACTAAATATGGACCTAGAAGTTCCACTTTCTACTTCCCTAGCTATGGGTGATTTCAAGTAATTAGTCATGACGGTTTCAGGAAAGAATAAAAGATAGAAAGGTCCAGATCAAACTCTGCTACCATAAAGAAAATAATGGAATATTTTTTGAACTTTATTTCTCTTATTTTTTTAAGAAGATACATAGGAGAACACTGATACAAATAGGTAGAATCCTCTCCTCGCCATTTATTCTAAAAAAGTAAAGAGATAAAAACCTACCAAGATCTCCTCTTCTAAATCAGGGGAATATCTAACAATAAAGAAAAAAAGATAATTTCTCTAGAAATAGAGAAAAATCTGTTTGTAAAATAATTTGGAATAAATCCCTGAAAATCTGGACAGATCACATCTGGATTTTCTACAGTTACTTAAAAAGGGGTTGGATGTTGGTGATTGATCTTCTTAACTGTTGATTGACTGATAAATCTGCTGAAGATTTAATGGATGGGAATGTAGTGTGAATATTTTTTGAATTTGTGGCCCCACTATTGGAGGAATTTGCTTGCTATGAGGTGATACTTTCATAGTGTTGGAAAAAAAAAATCAAATTCAAATACCCTTGATATAATTTTATCTAATGAATCTTCTCATCATTGTCAAGCTAAAGATGTTCAGGATGATCTACAATGTGATTTATGTAAGAGCATCAGTTGGGCTTTTGGATGAAATTGAACTTTGCACACTTGTATTCAACCTGGTAGTGTACATTGTTCGTTGGGAAAGAGTATGGCATTGTAGAAAATGCACAAATGGATGCTTGATAGTGATTGATCTACCAATGGTTATACCTCAAAGGATTCTATGATGTTAGGGGGCTTTTGAGTTCACATAAATTAAGCATCAAAATGATGAAGCGAGAAATTTGGAAACAATCAGGTTCAAGGATGTTTTGGTGTGGCACTAAATTATGGATATGGCCATCTGGTTGGTTCTTTTGCCTAGAGCTAACATTTGGAGCATCTTGATACTAGCTTTAAGCAAGTATTTTATCCTTCTATAATGATGTCTTTGTTTACAGGTCAACTGTTAATGAAGAATTTGGGGCTTCTTTTTG
The DNA here is from genome assembly GCA_005019695.1 of Trichopus zeylanicus subsp. travancoricus. Lineage (NCBI taxonomy): Eukaryota > Viridiplantae > Streptophyta > Magnoliopsida > Dioscoreales > Dioscoreaceae > Trichopus > Trichopus zeylanicus. The sequence goes on from RXID01011010.1 coordinate 1,173,782, forward strand.
AAGGTGCTGTGATTGAACCATGTTTGCTGGAGTGGGAATATCAGCAGTGATAAGAATGGAGATCCCGTTATAATGGATCCAGCATGCTATTGTAAGTCTTCATTCTTCTTTATGGAATCATTTTTTATGATGATTTGTCATGGGGCATTTTAGTAAATACAAACCAAGTAATTAATAGACCACGAAATCGAATTTTATGTCTTTTCTCTCATTGAAGACTCAATGTTGAAGACTCAATTCATGAGAATCATGAATAACAATATGGCAAAGAATGCTATGTTTTGGACAAAATTTCTAAAAGAAAATTTGGATACTTATTAAGGGTATATTTTGTTTCGTAGAAGTTCAAAACTTTAAGACTATATTTTCAAACTTCAAAATCCTATATTTAAAAATTTTGATAATATATTTGTTTTGTAAGATATATAGATTCAGAATTTTGAAATTTTGTGTTTGTTTTATTGGTATTGTAAATTTCAAAGTTAAAGATTGTGTTTTATTGAACTATAAAGTTCGACACGTGACCTCATATGTTAAATTTCAAAATCTAGAATTTTGAAATCTAACCAATTTTAAAAAAATCAATAAATCTTATAGTTAATAAAATTTAAAAGTTTCAAAATTTTAAAATCTTGTATGATAAATTCAATAATTTTCAGAATTTGAAAATTCAATAATTTTGAAATCTCGTGTGATAAACATACTCTAAAGATACTCATGTTTTGACTCATAAATCACATTTGATGAGACTGCTATCTAAGTTTTACCAGGTATTCTTAGCAGCTTTTGACTCCAATTTATGGCCCACATATATGTATCATCATACTATAAGGTTAGTTGGCTTGTTGAGTTTTAATTTGACTAAGAAATTTTCCAGATTTGATGTTTGTCTTACAGTTCCGTAAACTACAGACAGAGCAGCAAGCAATTTCAACCACATCCAAGGAATAGGCACTTGCTATTCTTAATTTTCCTCTTCATTTAGATGGACATAATGGGGCAGAATTTGGAGGATCCTTCTACAATTCCTATTTATCACTTTTTTCCTGAATAGATGTGTTAATTTGTAACTAAAAATTCCAATATCTGTTTTTCTTTTCACGAGTTAAATTGAAAGAGAAGAGAGACACCTTATCCTGCCATCCATGTAACCTACTCTTCTATTTTTGATTTAATTTGATCTATATCAGTGGGTTTCTCTAGAGAGGAACGTTTTGAATTGCATGAGCAGAAGCCTTTTGAGTTCCCACTCGCATCATCTAAGAAAAAAAGCTTACATGTTGTCATTTCTGATTTGCGCATGTCAAGCTTTGTGCTGTTATTTCCAATTATATTAGAATTTTCTGGGGCCATTATAGAAATCCATTGCTGAAGAATACTTTACTCGCATATGGACACACATTTGATCCTAATGTGTACCACTCTTCTCCTCTACAGGTGATGCCGAAACAGCTGGGAACAGGAGGGATCTGTACATGATTTACCATTACTTGAATCAGTATAATCTTTTTGGCTCCCGATACGGATGTTCTGCATGTCCATGGTCGACGACGACCTGAGGATGCTTAAGGCTTGAGTTTTTTCTTCGACCTGCTTTCCCTCGTACATTTATCTTTTTGAGTTCACAAAAATAGTTTTTTATTATAATTATGGCCGTTGAAGCCTTTTCTTATGATAGGCCTCTGTAGGCCTGTAGGTTTTGGGAGACCTGACCATTTGGTCGGAAAGGCCGGTGCAGTGGGGCCGGGAGCAGACCGGAGCTGTCCAATCGATGTCGGGATCGGGTGGTAATTGGGTAAGCGTCATGCATTTGATCTTATAGGGCCAGACTGATATGATGATGCCTTTCTTTCGGCGCGGGCATGCACATGCGCCTCGAGTTACATTGTCATTCTCCCCGGCTCGTGGTAGATGGCCTTCTCTTTATTATGCTCGCGTACTGTAAGTACACGTTACTGGCGGCTGGGCCACCATGGCAGGCCGGCCGCCTTCAAGGGCTTACTTTATTAAACGGCCCCCTTTTTGCCGCTTTTTTTTTTTTTTTTTTTTTTTTTTTTTTTTTTTTTCAAAGAGGAAATGGTGTCCATACAATATTACAAATATTGGAATTTGAGGGACTCTTAAGCTTACCCTTTGGTAAAGTGGGGGTAAGGTATAGTCACAAGCTCGGGGTTCGGCAATCATTTGGAGCCGTTGAAAGATCCGAAATTAGAAAAAAGTTCACAAATTTAAAAATATTAAAGCATTATTAAAAGAAATAATTTTGTTATTTTTAATTTTTATTTCATCTAAAAGGATAATTTATGGTCAGAACTAATTAAACTCTGGAATAATTTGATGGATTTCTTACTAAGAAAAAAAGTGAATCGTTCGATGGATTCGAGAATCATCCACTGAGAATTCGCGAATTATTCATAAAATTTTCAAATATTCACCCGAGCCCAAAAATCCATCCCAAGCACGAGAGGTTCCTTGGAAGTTATGAGGGAGAAGAGTCTCTAGCTAGGGTTTTGTTTCCTCGGTCAAACGAATCTCCAAAAGGTCAAATATCAGGACCCCATGCTTTGTCAAATTCATTCAGGAAAACAAGTCAAAAATCCCAAGAACCAAAATGATTTTCTTTTATGACATCAAGGTGGAGGAGAAGCTTCTATAAAACAAATTTATCAATATGCAGAAAAGAAAAAAAAAACCTCTGATTTTGAGCATAATTTTCTTTTGCATGAGATAAATCAGGTTTTCTTTGGAATTATGACATTGTGTTTCAGCTTTCATGCAAGAAATTGAACCTGCGAGCTGTTCTTGTTTTCTTTTTTTATTTTATCTGACAAAAATATTACACTAAGCAAGTATCTATTGAGGTCTCTTTGGTTTTAAATCTTGTTTAAAGTGGGGGAAGTTGCATTTCAATGCAATGCAACCATGCTTTTCTACCCAAAAAAAAGTTATTTACATGTAAGTTCTTGTAAACTAGCTCAAGTGCCCTTTAACTCTTTGACCTACTAGCTAACTTGTTATGCTTGTTTGCAAAAAATTTATGGAGTCAAAGTTAAACACATGAAATATATTTGAAATATTAACTACCGGATGATATTAATAGGTAGTTGAAATCATATTACACCATTCAAAAAAAACCTTATTAGCAGTCCTCGAGGTACCAACTAGTCCCTCCCATATGGTGAGTTGGCAATAGTGTCATACCTTGGGCATTGTCATTCAGTGAATGACTCAACTATTGGAGGTCTAGGCACAGACTATGCAGAGTCTTTAGACCCAGTTGCTGCAAAGCTAAACTTAAATGATGCAAAACCTTCAAGCCCACTTCACTCTACAATAGGCTAAAGCTCCAGCCCAAGCTTCGGCTCAAGGTATTGTACCAAACCAACAATATGAATCGTAGTCACATGTAGCGAGCTAAACACACCCCAGTAGATAATACCATCTGCGTTATCAAAATGCCTCGGTATGTGTTTCATTTTAGTATCAGGGCTCGAGGGATTTCAAGAGGCACGACCCCACCTATGATCCAACCAACTATGTCACTTACTACACTTATACTAGCCAAGCCTTGACTAAGGCTACAAAAGGGAGCCGAGAGAGGCTGTATCACAAGCAACTTGGGAGAAGCTAGAGGTAGTAGCTTATTTGAGCCAAGTGAGGTATGACATCCTCTAATCCTTAACATAGCATACTCTCCAGTGCAATCGAAGTTCAGGCAGCCCCCCTATGAGGTGTCTGATGGCTTGAAAGACTCGGTGGACCATGTCGACACTATCAAAAATTTTATGATCTTGCAAAAAACGTGGGACTTAATCATATAGAAAGCATTTTCTATGACACTACAAGATCCAGCTCGAGTTTGGTATTCTAGACTCTCAAGGTATTTTATAACTTGTTTTGATGACCTAGCTAACAAATTTGTGGAACAATTCATTTTACTGGTGTCTTATCGAAAGGACTCTTCCGCACTTCTAATATCAAAGCAAAAGAAAGGAGAAAGCCTAAACGAATATCTGGCTAGGTCTAATAGAACCATACTAGAAGTCATTGAATTTGATAACTCGATAGTTCTTATTGTAGTAATCAATAAGATTCGACAAACCCGGGTGACTTATGAGATGGTTGGTTGACCTTTCAAGAGCTTAGTAGAATTCATCCAATATGCTAGAGAATACATCGATGTGAAGAAGGTGATCTTGGCCAAGAGAGAATTTGAGGAGAGTAGCAAATCAAAAAAGAACCCAAGAGAGGTCAAACTCCCTAAGCTTGCTAAAACAATTCAAGACATTAGTGGCACTAACAATCTGGTGCTTCATCTTGCTAGTATTTCAATAAACATTGGTGTTGCTAAACAATTTAGTGCCAACAATGATAACCCATTATCAGTGCTAACTTTGTTAGCGTTGGCAATGAAATCTCATTATTGACACTAAATACTTTAGCATCAAGAATGAAATTTCATTTTTGGCGCTAAATTTGTTAGCACCAGTATTGAGATTTTATTTTTAGTGCTAAAGCATCTTATGCCGACAATAAAATATCATTGCTGATGCTATTTTGTTAGTGTCGATATTGAATATTTTAACTTATCATCATTTTGGAGAAAACCCAGGTCACTATTGATTTCAAATTACGTGTGATTCTAGATTGCCCTATTATTGATTCTAGATCATCATTGACACTTGTAGGTCGCAAATGTCTCCAGCTGTTGGGGGGGTAGAAAGAGTATCAAACTAGATTAATATAGTTGGTTAGACACCAAAACATCCTAAAAATTTAACCTCATAGGAGATGAGACTTTTTTACTATATATATTAGACTATATTTATTTAATATCCAATGTGGAACTAATTCATCACACCTGATACTATAACAATTTCTCCTTTCAAGTGTGATTTGGTTACATCAATTTTAACACTCTTAATTAAGAACTCTTTTATTCGACCAGTTCCATCGTGTGATCCATACTAATGGATTTTTGTCTTATTTTTTAATTTTTTTAAAGAGATACTAATATGCGACTCAATTCAGTCGCATAATTATGATACTATTTTATTTAACCAATTCCATCATGTGACTCGTACTAATGATTTTTTTTCTCAATTTTTTAATTTTTTAAGAGAAATTAACATGCGACTCAATTCAGTCACATCATCATGGTAATTTTGATCTTAAGAGTTTACACAGTTTTGAATCTAAAGTTCTGATACTACTTGTTAGGAGAGTAGAAAAAGTATTAAATTAGATCAATATAGTGGGTCAGATATCAAAATATCCCAAAAGCCTAAGCTTATAGAATATGAGTCTTTTTCACTATATATATTGGACTCTATCTATTCAATATCTGATGTAGGATTAATTCATCATATCTGACATTATAACATCTAGCTTCCCTCGCAACACCTAATTTGGAGCAATTTCGTGGCTCTCATCCTCTCTGATCATGAGGTTAATTCCCTCCTCTTATCCTTTCTTGGTGTTCTTTCCATATTTTTTAACTCGATTTCTTACTTTATGTGAATTGAAAGTTAATTGAATTAAGATGAGCTTTGGGGATGTTGGTTTGATGATTGGCAAGTTGTGTTAAGATTAGAATCGTGTTATTCGTTGCTTGATCGAGTTGGGGTGTTGGGGTGTTGATGGGTTTGGGTTCCTTGATTGATAATTGGAGGGTTTGACGAATGATTTTTCTTGTCTTTGATGTGATTTGCTTGATTTGAATGGGTTCTTGGTATTTTCAATGTTAAAGTGGGGTAAGTCTTTTTAATCATTAAATCTCTGTCCAAACCATAGAAAACTACTAGAAATATTTGACACTAAATGCAGAAAACTTACAAGATTATATACAACCCCTCAACAAACAATCGTGATTATTTTATTGGTATAATCTAGATACAAGCATATGCATATACACTTTTAAGTTGAGATTTTTGAGTCCTTCGGAGACTAGCCATGCCTAGCTTGTAACCACCCGTTATTTCATAATGACCCATTACTTGGGCCCACAACCCACAATCCAATAATCGCCTCTATTTATAGGCAGCGACTACCCACTAAACCCTGACGAATAGAGAACCGGCTTGAAGGTAGAGAGAGTCAAGGAATGATCGTTGGGGAGGCTTACGGAGTGACAAGAGGATTCGGGACGTTCGTTATCGAGATTCGAGGTAAGTGGTATTATTTTCATCCGTTTCTCTTTACCTTCATTCGAAGTAGGTTGAGTTATTTTCATCCGTCTTTCTTTGCCTTTATTCCTGAAACAAGTTTATGTTGAATAGTCGATAAACTTAGTCACCCTCATGATATTTAGGAGGATGATGATAACCTAGATCTAAGCAAAACTAAGTAGAGATTAGATATGTCTAATTTTTGAGGTATTATACCAATCTATGACATATTTTGAGAATAGAAAGATTAGGGGATTAGATTTGCAAAATTCCCGTCTTCCTCTCCAATCAGCGTCCGCTGTGCTCCGGCGACCGGCAGCGGAGACGGCGGCGTGCCCGGAGTGGTACGTCGGCGTGCGGTGCGGCAGCGTACGGTGCGGTGGCGTGCGGTGCGGCTGCACACGAGCATCGTGCGCAGGCAGCAAGGGACTCGGCGTCGGCGCAATTCCGGCACGGGGTACGGCGTCAGGAGCGGCTGGTGGCGTGCGCACGACTGCACAGGCCGGAGTTCGGCCAGCGCGCGGGGCAACGCGGATCTGACGACGCCGGAGGCGGTGGTCTGGCAGCAGCCGTGGCCCGGCGGAGACGGCGGCGTGGCGGCGTGGCGGCCTAGCGGCGTGGCAGCGGGGCGGCCTGACGGCGTGATGGCCCGGCGGCGGCTGCGGCGGCAGTAGATTTAGGTTTAGGGTTTGAAGAAGATGAAGACGATTGGTTTTGGTTTTGGTTTAGGGTTAGTTTAAAGAAGATTGGTTTTGGTTTTAGTTTAAAGATGGTTTGGTTTTGGTCAGTTTAAAGTCGATTTTGGTTTAGGCTTGGTTCAGAAGCGGTTTTGGGTTAGATTCTGGTTTTGGAATTGGTTTGAATCAGGCTTGAGGTTAATCGAACTAATGGTGAAGTGAATGGTTTAGATCAAGCTAAGTAATCTGAATCCATTATTTGGTTCATTGAAATGAGTCTGATTATTGTGAATTGGAATTGAAATTAATTACAGATTAGATTGGAGGAATTTAGTAAGATTGATTAAATTGATTGATAAATTGATTTCGATTTGGGACAATTGAATTTATGATTGTGTTGAAATTTGATTGGGATACTTAAATCTCATTGAGGATGAATTTGTAAGATGGAATCAAATTATGATTTGTTGGGAAATCGATTGGATTGGTTATGACTTAGAACTTGAAGAACTAATCTGTGAATCAAATTGTATTGGGGACTTTTGTGAAAAATATACTGTAAGGATTAAATTTGGAATTATTAAGGACTTGGATGATAAATTGCTGGATCAATGATCAATGACTGTTGATAAAAATATGATAATTTTGAGGTTCACAATGTATAATTGATGGAAATTATTTACCTTGATAACGGAATTGTAATTTGGAATGATATAGGGGCTAAATTGTATATATACATTTGAACAGTTGTAACCTTCTCATTTGAGATCCGATTATGATGGTCTAAGAGTCGTTGGACTCGGTTTTTCATGCTGATTCTATTGATGGTCTTGAATCCTTCCTTTGACGATGTCTTCTAGCTGGATAGTTTGATTTGTGATCGAGTCGACTCTTTTCTATCGCTTGGTAATCTTGACTCGATATTTATTGTGGCTGAGCGTTTGGTATCTTGAGGGACGTATGCAGTGGGACTTTATTTGACTGGTACCAGTCAGCGATTCCCTACTTCGGTACGGGATTTAGTGAAACTGTCAGACGTGACAGTAGTCGGTCTCCTGAGTAGTAGGGGACGTGATCCGTTGTGTGACTAGACGAGATCACCACTCCATCAGCAGTTGGGAGTGTAGCGTGGTATGACTTTGCTTGATAGGGGGTCCAGCCACACCCATATACTGATTTACGTGTATATTGATTCGACTCTGCTTGGAGAGGGGTGCGACCGTCTCCGTAATATCTGTGGGGGAGTCTATAGTCACTGTCCCTAACCATTGGCTATCGTGATTGCGATATCTTGTGTGGTCGGTCTCCTAAGTTGTAGGGGACGTAATCCGTTGTATGACTAGACGGACCACCACTCCATCAGCGGTTGGGAGTGCAGCGTGGTATGACTCTGCTTGGTAGGGGGTCCAGCCACACCCATAAGATATCCTTGTTGATTTATTCCTTACTGTGGTTGTTGGTTTACCTAATCACCATTGTCGTTGTATTACTTTTGTTGCTACTGTGTTAATCTTATTGTTGCCACCTAAAAAATTGATCTCTCCTACTGTTTGGAGGAGGTAATCCCCTACTAAGTATTCGTGGCTCATTCTTTGATTGTTCCTATCCACAGGAGAGTAGCAGCTAAGCGCAGGTGACTACAGTAGCAGAGAGCACGTGCGCGACTACCCTTGGAGCTGATTTATTTAAATGTTATTCTATTTTTATGTATGAGAAAATTTTGAGAACTTGAGTATATCTAGTGATACCACGTTTTGTTATATTATCTGAACTGTTTTCGTATCAGTAAAATAAATTTTAATTCTATATATTCTGTAAATCTTTTATATGTATGTTGTCCACTTGTGTTGTGGTTCAATCGGATACGACAGGGGTGTTACATAGCTCGTCGAGCAGTGAAATATACAAAAATGCTGTAGTGTTTGTCATCAACAAATGCATATTTGGTATTCTAATATGCCACGAATGCACAACTTCATCAAGAGATTCTCAAAATGCTTCTGAAGGTGCTTTTTTGAACTCATTATTCTGCAAATAAGATTATTTTCTAGGAGTGATGGTGATATGCATGATTGTGAATGGTTTGATATATACCTATCTCAATAATATATTACCAACTTGTGAATATATGGACGTCTAGGTTGCTGAAGGGGCAAGGCTAGCTGGGGCTTCACGAATTATTGGTGTTGATGTGAATTCCAATGGGTTTTGTGAATGTTGGTTTTGATTGCAACTATGGCTATGTTTGATTTTATGTGACTTCTATTGCTAAAAAAAAAATTAAAAATATATATATACGATTTTGATATAATTTTTATTTCATATCAGCGGATAAATTTGGTGTAAATGAATTCCTAAATCCGAATGACTATGACAAACTAGTTTAAGAGATACATTTTTTTCCTCAGAAACTTAGGGCTTTTTTAGTTATAAAAATCTATTTTTTTCCTAAATTTAGAGTTATTGTTCAAAAGTAATTTTTTTTTCAATTTAAAAAATTGAGAATTATTTTTATGTTCTAAAATTATATTAGATATTGAAAAATACTTTAAAGTTATTTTCTGAAATTTTTTATAACTTATTTCTACGGAAAAATACATATTTTTTCTTATTTCTCACTTTTGTATTATTTGAATGGCATATTTTCTACGAAAAATTTATAATTACATTATATTTAAGTTAATAAATTTTTATAATGTTTTTAATTTGAGGATTGTTATTCACTTAATAAAAATAAAATGAATAGTCTTGAAAAATAGACATAAAATTAATGAGATATAAAAAATAAAATAATACTAATTTATTTGTAACTTTTTTCTCAAATAGAAAATAACATGATTTTGTACGTATTTTCTCATTTTTAAATTAAAAAATTAGTTTCATAGTTTACTGAAATGAACACTTTTTTGTTTTTTCAAAATTTGCTATAGAAATGAAAATATAGAAATAGAGATGAAAATTAGAGATGAAAAATAGAAAATATTTTCTGTAATGGAACAAACTCTTAAAATTTTCTGTTAATTATCTAGGATTAATAATTATCTAGATTATGTGTAAGTTCTTGCTGAGATGATTGACGATGGAGTTGATTGGAGTGTCGAGTGCATTGGCAACGTAAATGACATGATTTCTACTTACGAATGTGTTCATGATGTAATTTCTCTTTCATTCCTTGTAGCTTGGTAGCATCCTTATTTATTATATCGAGGTATTGAAACTAACAAGCAATGTAATGTTATGGTTTCGAGGATGGGGAGTTGCGGTGTTGGTCGCAGTGCCTCACTGAGATGCAGTGTTCAAGACTTTGCTATGAATGTTCAGAATGAAAGGACTCTCAAAGGAAGCTTCTTTGGAGACTATAAGCCACACTCTGGAATTGGAAGTTTGCTTAAAGGGAAGCAGGAAGGATACAAAAGATGCATAAGATAGAAAAGCTAAGACCATTAGTGGCACATTGTTTCCCCTAACGGTGGATTTGCTTCCTGTGCCAATGGTGGATTTTTTTTGGCACTAATTGTTAGCGTCACTGTAGAGTTTTGGTGGCGCGATATTAGCACCGCGAATATTCATAATACTCGTAAATATGGTGTGGACTTAGTGCTACAAATTAGCATTGGTAAAATATTTGTTGTATTAATTTTACTTCTAATAATGCTATCTTAGTACTAGTAATATATGAAAATGTTACAGTGGCCAAAGAAATAAAGAATCAACCAAAGGGAATACAAAAAGTGAGTTTCAAATATACACACTCTTGAATAATTCAAGAACTAAATTATTGGCTCAAATTAAGCATTGGGACTTTTTGAAGTAGAGACCCTTGTCTCTTCGCATCAATAGATAGAGATATGACAAATTAAAGTATTATCATTTCTATCGGGATCATAGTTATAATATCGAAAAATATAGACACTTGAAAGATAAGGTTGAAAGACTCATCAAGGAAGGTCACCTTAGATAGTATGTCAGATTGGGTGAACAGGCTGAAGAATCTTGGGCATAGGAGGCAAACTAGCAGGGGTCTCCTTGGAGGAATTTCACTCCCGAGTTTCACCACCCTCTAGTCAAGGAACATGTTAACATAATCTTCACGAGCCCACCAAGTCAAAATAAAGTTTTTACATCAATTGGTAATGTTGAACCATCACTGGGGGGTAGAAGGAGGTGAAAAGATAACATTGTGAACTAGAACTTGAAGATATAGTCTTTTCTATAAATGACTTAGAAAGAATTTTAACACCCCACAATGACGTATTGGTGATCTCGACAATTTTAGATGGCTATACCACACAATGTATCATAGTAAATACAGGAAGCTCAGTGAACATCATGTTTACTTAAGCCTATAATTAAATAAAGACAAAGTAGAAGCTAGAGTCATATGTCAAGACACTAATTGGATTAACAGATCATTCGATCACTTCACTCAGTATAATTGACATGCTCCTCATAATTGGAGAAAACCCCAAGAGCACCACAACTAAGCAAAGTTTATGGTATTCTAAACTTAGTCTGCCTATAATATCATCTTGGGTTGTCCAATACTTAATTAGCTCCAAACGGTATTCTCAATTTTTTATTTAGTTATAAGATTTTTGACTGAAAATGGCATAGGTGAAACATAGGGAGACCAAACTTTGCCAAGAAATGTGAAGCAACCTACTGGTAGGGAAACACTAACAAAAAAGGAAAAGGTCTGGTAGTTGTATAAGTCAATAAGTTTGCTGATGAACCGAAAATGATGTATGTCAAGCTTATAGAACAACTCATCCACTTATTTGTTGATGAAACCTTGGGGAGAACCTCTTGGAGGACCTGCTCACCAAACTTGGTCCCCAAACTATTTGCCTAGAATGGACCCCTCGGTGGCACAACACAAGCTCATCGTGGTGGAGAACCACAAGCTGGTCAAGCCGAAGAAGAGACATTTCTCCCCCGAGGGTCAAAAAGCTATTTCAAAAGAGATAAACAAGCTTCTTATTGCAAGATTCATCATGGAAGTTTATTACCTCAAATGGCTGGTCAATGTAGTGATGGTGAAGAAGTCCAATGGCAAGTGAAAAATATGTATCAACTTCACTGATTTGAATAAAGCTTATTCGAAGGGTAGTTATTCGCTGCCAAAGATAGACCAGCTAGTTGACTTTATATCAGGATATCAACTTCTCAGCTTCCTAGATGTGTTCTTGGGCTATCATTAGATTCAGATGCATATCAAAGATAAGGATAAAATGACATTCATCACAAGCCAAGGTACCTTCTATTATGTGGTGATACCCTTTGGAATAAAAAACATAGGGGTAGCATATCAAAGAATGGAAAACTGAGTTTTTGAGCCTCAACTTGGAAGGAATGTTGAGGCATATGTAGATGACATGCTAGTAAAAAGCCTTTGAGTCGATAAATATGTGGAAGATTTAAGAGAGATATTTGATACACTTTGAAAGTATAAAATGAAGTTGAACCCAGAAAGTGCACTTTCGGGGTAGGTTCAGGAAAGTTTCTTGATTATTTTATCTTAGAATGAAGAATAGAGGCAAATTTTGAGAAGGTCAAAGCTACTCTATAGATGAAGCTGTCGAGCCCTACAAAGGAGATGTAAAGGCTCATGAGCCGTCTTGCAGTTATGAACCTTTTCTTGTCTAGGTTGGGTGAGAAGAGCTTATTTTTTTTTAAAGAACTTAAGCAAAACCCTAGATTCAAGTGGATGGAGGAGTGCAACCAAGTCTTTGAAGTTCTCAAAAAGTTTCTTGTTGAAACTCCCTTATTAGTTAGGCCTAAAGCAGATGAGATACTTTTTCTTTATGTAGTAGCTTTATAACAAATAGTGAGCTCGATGTTGATTAGTTAAGGAGGAGGTAGACAACACCCCATATACTATGAAAGGCATGTGCTCACTGGGGTAAAAGTTTGATATTCACCTTTGCAGAAATTAGCTTATGAAGTTATTTTGGCAACCTGAAAACTCTAACTATATTTCTAGGCACACCTGATCACAGTGCTCACCAACCTCCCCCTTCGACAAACATTGTAAAAGCTAGAAACTTTTGATAGACTACTCAAATGGTTCATTGAAGTAAGCCAGTTCGACATCACGTTCAAAGCTTTGAGGACTAAGCCAGTTCGACATCACATTCAAAGCTCTGAGGACTAAGCTAGTTCGACATCACATTCAAAGCTTTGATGAATATTAAAGTTCAAGTCTTGGTGGAATTCATAGTGAAAACTACCTCTTATGTCGCAGAGCCAGAATCAAAACCTTGAGAAGTTCGAGTCAATTGCTCATCATATAAGTTAGGCAGCGGAGTTAGCATTGTTCTTGTAAGCCTTGGTGGGAAAATAGTAGATTACTTAGCTTGGTTGGAGTTCCTTGCATTAAATAACATAATTAAATATAAACCCTTCCTCCTCGACTTAAGGGTGACACTAGCAGCTAGAGCTAAGACAAAAAGTATTTAGTGACTCTCAATTAGTATGCTTGCAAGTCAATGAGGAATATGAGACAAAAGATATAGCTATGATCTAGCATCTAATTGAAGCACAAAGGCTCATAGAAAAAATGAAGTGAGTGGCGATATGGTGAATACTCTAAAATAGCAACATGGAAGCAAACACCCTCGCACTGTTAGCCTTGGCTTTCTCAAATTCATGACCAAGGTAGGTCTTTGTGGAGAATTTCCAACAATCAAACTACTCCAAATCTACCAAAGTGAATACCATAGAGGTAAAACCTTGCTAGATGAATCCAATAATGAACTACCTCAAAGAGAAATAGCTGTTTGAAGATCCAAAAGAGGCTTGGAGAATTAGAAGGATAACATTGAACTTCATCCTTATAGATAAACTCCTCCATAAAAAAATCACTCACCCAACCACTCCTTTGTTGCCTGAGACCATTGAAGCCGAATATGCACTTCGTGAAGTACATGAAGAAATATGCGAAAGCTACGAGAGTGGACTAGCTTTATGACACAAGCTCCTTAGACAATGATATTATTGGCTCAACGTGGTCTCTGAGGCAACGAAGTTTATTTCTAAATACAAATATTGCCAAAGACATGCCTCGATGTATCATAGCTTGGTAGTTCAACTTCAGCAAATATAGGCTGTCTGGCCCTTCAACCAATGAGGAATAGACATTCTAGGATCCTTCTCACTAACTTTGAGACAAAGAAAGTTCTTGGTTGTTTAAGTAGTTTATGTAACCAAATTCTGATTTTGAGTTTGACAAGGATTAGGTTGGATGCTAAGCCTAGTTTGTAGTAAGAGAGATCCACTCAAAAGCAAAAAAAGGCTAAAAATTAGGTCTAGGAGGACCCATGTTCGGGTGACTGAATAGAGGTTTGGGCATCCGAACCTTATAGACTAGGCACATCTGCTGCTAGTTGAATGTCCAATTCATAAATCGGTTGTCTAGTTTAGGTGCAGTCTACAAAAGCTGATCCAGATCATGTTTGGGTGTTCAAACCAAATAAGATTAGGTGTCCAAACCTTGTAGGCCGGGTGCAATCTATAGAAATAGAAAGATATTTCTTCAAATCCAGTAAGAATCGGCAAGATTTCTAGAACAAAGAAGGAGTGATCTCAAAATGTATCAGTTTGAGATTCAAATATAAGGTTTAGGACAACAAAATATTTGATTCAAATCACAAAATCAAATCAATTAAATATTTGATTCAAAGATTCTCTTAACCTTATATAAAGGGGCCTAGGGCATACGAATTAGAGACAGATAAAGAGAGGGATAGAGAGGATTTTGAGATAGAGGAAGACTCTGTATGAATTTGGGGCTAGTACTTGGAGGAGATCTCAAAGAAAACCAAGATGTAAGTCTTTTTCTTATCCCCATCTTCCTATTTCTTTGTTCACTTGTTCCTCTTCTGTTTCTTGCAAGGTATCAATGACCTCATACCTTTGTTGTGACCCACCTCCCCTTCCATCTCAAAACCCATGACCATCTATGGCCTCCTCTATCTCCAAGTCACCACCTACTCATCTAAAGATTACGAAGTTGTTCTAGTTCAGATGATCGAACCTAGAAGATCGGGTGTCCAAATCACATCATATAAGTCCATCAATTCTATGGCCACCAGTGGTCTCATTGCATGGGTCATTTGGCCCAGAGTTTAGATGATCGAATGTGAAGAGATCAGATGAACAAACCTCATAGTGGATGCTTATTAATACCATGGTCATTTGTAGTCTCACTTGATAGTCGCTCATGATCCTTTGGCATCAATAATCTCCATCACCATCATGGTTACTCACGACTTTATGTATTGACGGACCTCCATCAACATCATGGTCATTATGGCCCCCTTCAAATAATGGCGAAACTCCACTAACATTGTAGCCACCCATGGTCCTCTTGTTATAATGGCGAATCTCAACACTGTGGCCACCCATGGTCCCCTTCTTATAAAAGCAGATCTTCACCAATAATGCAGCCACTTTCTACCTTTCGTTTAATGAGAACCTCCAGGCCAATCTTTGGACCTGTAAAATTATGCCAGCCTTCAAGCCCACTGAAACTATAGGCTAGCCTTCGGACCCCCTAGAACTATAGGCTAATCTTCTAATTTGCATCCATAGACTAGCCTTCGGACCCCCTGAAGTCAAACTAGCCTTTGACCCACTAAATTAGGCTAGCCTTCGGGCCACCAAATCAAGCCAGCCTTCTAGCCATCCAAATTAGACTAACCTCAGGCCTGCCAAATCAGGTCAGCCATCGGGCTCACCAAATTAGGCCAGCCTTTGGGCCCGCCTAATCAAGTTAGTTCTCGGGCTCGCATTTATAAGCTAGCGTTTGGACCCGTTAAATTAAGCCTACCCTCAGACTTGTATCCATAGGCCAGTCTTTGGGTCTATCAAATTAGGTTAGCCTATGGGTCTGCTAATCAAGTCAGCCCTCAGGCTCCTGCCCATAGGCCAATTTTCAGGTCCATCAAATTAAGTCAGCCTAGGCTTACATTTATAGGATAGCCTTCATGCCTGCCAAATCAAGCTAGCTCTCGAGTTTCTACCAATAGGCCAATCTTTAGGCCCGCTGAATTGAGCCAGTTTTTGGGTTGGCATCTATAGATCAGCTTTCGGACCTACCAAATCAAGTCAACTCTCAAGCTCATACTTCTAAGTTAGCTTTTGAACTCGCGAATTAAGCCCTCGAGCTTATACCCATATGCTAGCATTAGGTCTACCAAATCAAACTAGTTCTCGAGCTTGCATTCATACGTCAGTCTTCTAGCCCACTAAATCAGGCCAACTTTTAAGTTTGTAAAAAACTAGGCTTACCATCTGGCTCATCAAATCAGGCCAATTTTTGGACCTGCCAAATTAGACTAGCTTAATCAAGTCAGCCCTCACACTTGTATTCATAGGACAGCCTTTGGGCAGACCAAATTAGTCTAGCCCTCAGACTCATATTCATAGGCTAGTCATTAGGCTTGCCAAATTAAGCCAATATTCGAGCTCGCCGAATCAAGCCAACCCTTGGGTTTGTACCCATAAGTCAGCCTTCGGACCCAACAAATCAAGTTAGCTCTTGGGCTCACATTCATAAGCTAGCATTTGGGCCAGCCAAATTAGGCCATGTTTTGGTCTCCCCAAATTAAGCTAGCTCTTGGGCTTGCACCCATATGCTAGCCTTTGGGCTCACCGAATCAAGTCACCATTTGCATTCATATTCATAAGTTAGTTTTTAGACCCGCCAAATCAAGTCGATCCATGAGCTCACACCTCTAAGACAATTATCAAGTTCACAAATCAAGTTAGACTTTGAGTTCACATCCATAGGCTAGTTTTTAGGCTTACTAAACTAGGTCAATCTTTGGGTCACCAAATCAAGTCAGTCCTCAGGCTTGCATCCATAGGTCAGCCTTCAGGCCTACCAAATCTAATTAATCCTCAGGCCCGCATCCATAGTCCAACCTTCAGGCTCGCCAAATCAAGCCACCCGGAGGCTCACACTCAACCAAATCTTAGGCTCACATATCTAAGGCCAGCCTGCATATCGCCTAAGTTTATTATGATGGACAAAGGACCCTTGAATCAAATTGATTGACATAAAATGACTCAATCACATTGGACTTAGCTAGAATCAAAAAGTAACACTAAATTGACTTAGATGGACTACCAAATGGACCTAAATTAATCAAATAGATGGACTAAACTCAAATTAAAATAAACCCAAAATCCAAATTGATTTATTCCAAGCCAAAGCAACTCAAATCTAACCCAGTCAGGTGCAAATCAGATTAATTCAAAATCAAGTTAAGTTCAAATCAAAACTAATTTTGATCAAGCTAAGCTTAAATTGAATCAAATTCAAAACTGAAAGCTAACTGGGTCAAATCAAACTCAAAGTTAAACTAGAATTGGACCAAACCTAAACTGAAATAAAACTGAACCTAAATGGATTTGAACTTAAACCAAAGTCCATTAAGATGTAAATTCAAACTCAATAAGGGTCCAACATAAAGTCAAACTTGACTCAAATTGAATAAAATCATACTTGAGTCAAAATCAGTCAATGATCAATATTTAACAAATATTCTTCAATAATCCATGTCAAACTTAGTAGATTGAATTTATCATTACAAATTGAACATTCACCATTCATATCAATAATGATTTTGGGAATGAATATTTCACATGATTTCCCTGCTTAATCTGATGACTTTTCATGGCTGTGATAGTTGGTTCACGATAATGGCTTCTGATTTTATGCTATAAAACATCAGTATGAACCCAATCACCAAAAGGTTCTGAGAAGAAAAAAATAAAACATCTCGTCAACTTCCTTACTCTTCAAATACGCGATAAATTACCTTAGAGGACCGGTTCTTCGAGGCTCCCACTCATCCCCAATTGAAAGATTTTTTGTTGTTGCATTGAATAGCAGTTGTGTCCTCTTCTTAGAGCAGGAGTTGCCTAAAGGATTAGTTCATCGAGTTTAGTGAACTCGATAGCTTAACATGAATAACGCATGAGCTTTCCCATCATCTTCTAGGAAGGAGTCAGTAAATTGCAATTCAATCAAGTTTTGAACATCGAATTGAATCAAATTATACTCGAATTGAAATTGAATTTTGAATATTGAACCTAACTTGAATCAGACCTAGATTAGTTCAGATAGAATTTGACGGGATCGAACTGAGTCCCACTAGGTATGTTAAACCTTCGGTAACACCCAATGCTATGAACAATAGGTGATGTTCCTATTTTGACCCAAACCAGAGCTAGTTAAAATTGAACTAAATTGAATGAAACTGAGTCCTACTAAGTGTGTTATAAAAGTCTCTAACAACACTCTAAGGCTTTATTCAACTCCACAAGTAGTACATAATGATACTTTAAAATCAAAGAAATTAACACTTGCATCCTACAAACTATAGAACCTCAAATCTGACTCGGCTTGGCTCCAAAACTAACAAACTTGAGCTTAAGAAATCAAGATTGGGCGACTGAGCACTTTTCAAAAATTATTTTTTAATTAATTTATATTAAAATAATTTTTTTAAAAAATATAAAAATATATAAAAAATCAACCACAATATTACAAATTACAATTCATAAATTTACAATAAAAATATTAAATCTAAAAAATGTTTAGGTAATACTAATGATATATATAATTTTAAAAATATGGATATTAAAGAAATTAGAATAACATCTAAATATAAAAATTATATTAACTATAACATCACAATTAAATAATTAAATATATATTATATATTATATGTTATAAATATATTTTAAAATTATATTTTTATATATTAAAAAAAATAAATGAGCTCTAGAACTGAAATCGAGTGAGTTGGGCTCAGCTCAAGCTTGACTTGGTATCAAAAGAGTTGAAATGAGTCAAGCCAAATTCAAGTCGAGCTCGAGCTGCTTGAGATCTACGAGCTAAATTGACACCCCTAAATACCTCATGAGATATGAAATATTTCAAATCAAAGTGGTTAATTCCTATGCCCTATGAGATATGAAATATCTCAGAGGTTAACATTAATACCCCACGAGTTATGGAATACCTCAAACTAAAGAAATTATTACTGATGCCCTATGAATTATAGAATACTTCAAAATTAAAGAGGTTAATATCGATATTTTATAGGCTATGAAATACCTTAGAGGTTAACATTAATGTCTTATACACTATAAAATACATCAAATCAAAGAGGTTAATATCGATGTCTCACGGGTTATAGGATGCTTCAAAATAAAAAAAGTTAACATCGATATCCCATGAGCTATAGAATACTTCAAATCAAAAAAATTAATACTGATATCCCATAGACTATGGAATACCTGAAAGGTTAACATCAATATCCCATGGGATATGAAATATCATAAACCAAAGAAGTTCATACTGATGTCCCATAGACTACAAAATATTTCAAATCCAAGGAGGTTAATATCGATGTCCCACGGGGTATGAAATTTTTCAAACCATAGGGATTTACACCGATGTCCCATGGGGTATGAAATACCTCAAGATCAAAGGACCAAAGTTATTGTTAACACTTGAAACTATTGGAAACACTTTCATCCTTCCATGTCCCATAAGGCAACACCATCAATATTTGTTAAGGATCAGATTAAGACCCATCCAAGTCTAGACCACACATGGTCCAGCTCACAGGAGTAGGACAACAGCACACATCAAAGCTTCTTTCGCACTCTTTCCCTTTTTCTTATTTATTTCTCATTGTCATATCTTTTCATAATGCCACAATTAAATTTGTTGTAAAGTAAGGATATATCATTACTTATGCCATGAACCATTTCTTAAAATTAATCAAATGATATTTTCTTCTTTTTTTGTGTCTTTATTTTATTAACTAGTTTCTCATTTTAGGAGATTTTTGACAATCGTCAGAGTAATTAACATCAGAGGCTTGCACCTGTTAGATGTCAATATTTTCACGATACCTGATAATGCACTTTAAATTAAATATACTTTGATTTGTGTATTGAGGTCACTCTTCGAGATCTTCACCACTCCCAGAGTGCCAAAATTGATCCCACATTGGTGATCGTCATCGACTATTTCACTAAGTGGGTAGAAGCTGAATCTCTTTCAACAATCATCAAGAAAAGGAGCTAGAAGTTCCTCTGGAAAAATGTCATTTGTTGATCTGGGCTACCATGAATGTTAGTTAGGGATAATGAGGAGCAATTTAACAACACAAAGTTCAAGGAATATTGCAATAGTCTCCACATTGAATAGAGATTTATCTCGATGGCACACCCCAATCAATTGGCTTAACTAAGATAACAAGCTATACTCTATTTGTAGGGTTAAAGAAGCTCATCGAGAGGACAAAAGGCACTTGTGTTGAAAAACTACTACATGTTCTATGGTCCTAATAAACCACCCCATGAACGATGACTGGGGAGGCACTCTTCATGCTGGCTTATGGAGTTGAAGTAATTATCCCCGTGGAGATTAGCCTCCCCTCACCTCTAGTTAAAGGTCATAACCCCAAATTGAATAATGAAAATATTCGAGCTGAGAAGGACCTTGTCCTAGAGGTCCAGGAGAAAGCTCACACAAGAGTCACCAAGTATTAATGACGAGCAGCATGTTAGTACAATGCTTGAGTTTGAAGCAGGGAGCTCCAACATGGTGATTGGGTGTTTTATCATGCTAATCTTGTAGACTAAGTCTCAGAAAAGCTATCTCTAAGTTGGGTTGTACTGTATAAGATTATTCAAGTCATGGGACTTGGGGTGTTCAAGCTCAAACACTCGAATGGTAAGATGGTCCCAAGAACTTGGTATGTCAACAATCTTAGAAGATTTTATCTCTAAATAAATATTGTGATTCTTTCATTATTTGAGAGTTTGCCATTGATAGGGATGCCAGCTGGTTCAAAAGGGAGGTGCCAAAGACATTGGCTCTAGGTCCAATCATCCAATCAGGGCATAAGACCTCAACTCTAGGTCCAAGCACCCAACTGAGGCACCCAAGATCTTGACTTTGGGTCCAAGCACCCAACCAGGGTACAAGACTTTGATCTAGGTCCAAACACACAACTGAGGCACCCATGACCTTAGCTTCGGGTCCTAGCATCCAACTAGGGCACTAAGACCTGGCTTTGGGTCCAAGCACCCAATTAAGGCACTCAAGACCTTGGCTCTGGGTTCAAGTATCTAGCCAAGGCACTAAGACCCAACTCTAGGTCCAAACACCCAACCAAGGCACTCAAGACCTTGGCCCTGGGTTCAAGCATCCAACCAGGGCACCAAGACTTGGCTTTGGGTCCAAACACCCAACCAAGATACTCAAGACCTTTTCTTTTAGTCATGCACCTAGCTGAGGTACAAAGACCTTAACTTTAAGTTATGAGCCTACTTGAGTTATAAAGATATCGACTTAAGTTCATGCATCCAATCAAGGTTTGCAAGCTTGATGTTAAACTGCAAACCTATGCGGGGCCAAAAATGAAGCTTGAGAAGTCATCACAATGGATGTAGTTCATATTGAAGATTGAATATATATTGAGTTTATCAATTACCTTAAGATAAAACTTGTGGGATTATTATAGGAAATCATAAGGTGATAAAATAAGTTTTTAACTTATTAAGATTTATGATTTGTGTTAAAAGTTCTCAAACGTTTTGGGATCAAATCATTTTAGCTCCAAATTAACATTTACTTATGTGATTCAGGGTAAAATCAATTTTGATTCAGACAATAAATTGAATTAGTTGCTCTTTTTGGATAAAACTAGGGTTAGTTTAGTTGAAAGCCAAATAAAGGCTCAGTAGATTATTATTACTACAAAGAGAATTTGAGCCAAACAAATCATCATATCTGAATCAAAACTTGTTTAAAAAGCAAGTGAAAGATTTTTTTCATTAAAGATGAAATAATTACAATTTAGAGCCAAAACTTAAGCAAACTATTTACATTACAAAATTTTCAGCTCAAAATAAGAAAAGTTACTATTCAATTCTTTGGCTCCAGGGCTTCAGCCTAGTCATCCCCAAGAGAGAAATCTGAGTGAGCATTGCCTTCAGTTCCCTCACCCTCCTTTGGGATTAGGTCTTATAGAATTAGCTCTTTGTATTCTCTCTTCAAACGAATCACCACTCTTCATCATACAATTTGATGCAGAGGTTAATGGTGTTGAAGTTAACACACCGATGGATCTAAACTATGGTATCTCTACAACATAGATGCCCTTCTTCATAGGAGTTGGCAGAGAGTTAAGCTTGGGATAAGAGGTTCTCCTCTCTAACCTTGAACTCCTCCATCGCCTTACTATTGGCTTGCTCCATAAGGTGCTGGAACTCAGAGCTCTTGACGTACACTATTACGACATCCTCCTATGCCTTTTTTTAAGGTGATTTTTGCCAAAACTAAATCAGCTTATACCCAATCCTAATTAGGTTTAAATAGGATCAATTCAAAATTAAGTCAAGTTCAAATCAAACCCTATTTGGGTCAAACTAAGGTCAAATCAAATCCTACCCTAATTTGGTTAAATCAAGTTCAAACTGAAAGCTAATTATATAAAATCAAACCCAAAGTCAAACCAAAATTAAGCTGAGCGTAAACTAAAATCAAGCTAAACCTAAATCGATTTAAACTTGAACCATAAGTCCATTAAGATGCAAACCCAAACCTAATGAGGGTCAAAGATGGGTTGAACCCAAATTCATCAATGGGTTGAGATATGATCCAATAACAACTCATCAAGGATTAGATCTAACATCCATTCAGAATTGAATAATAACCCATTCAGGGTCAGATCTAAGAAGGATCCATCAAGAACCCATCAATAGTTGGATCCAAGACCCATTAAAGATCCAATAAGAACTTGCCAAAGGGTTTAGATCCAAGATCCATTAAGATCCATTAATAGACTAATAATGGTCCAACACATGGTCAAATTTGACCTAAATCGAATGAAATTAGACTCGAATTAAAATCAACTTTTGAACATTGAATTGAATCAAATTAGACTCAGATTAAAATCAATATTGCTCCAACTAGAGTTAATGATTAGTATTTGACAAGTATTCTTCTGAAAATCAATACTAAGCTTGATGGATTGAGTTCATTATCGCAAGTTGAACATTCACCACTAGTTTCAAAAATCCCAATAGTTATTTTAGGAATGGATGTTTCACATGATTTCCTTGATTAATATGATGTTCTTCGTAATGACAGTAGTTAATTTACGATAGTGACATCTGATTTCAGGCTATAAAGCATCAGTGTGAACCTAATTACCAAGGTTGAGATAATTAATTCACTATTTAAGCTAATAAAGAAGAATGATATGGGCAAAAGTTTAAATTTATAAAGTTATCACTTACACTTCATTGATTATGAAAATACTTCAAATTCATAAAATTATCACCTACAACTTATTATTTATGAAAATACTCTAAATTATGAAGTTATCATCTATATTTCATTGGGTATGGAAATACTTCTAACTTATGAAGTTATCACTTATACCTCATTGGCTATGGTAAACACTTCAAAATCTTGAAGTTATCATCTATGCCTTATTAGTTATGAAAATACTTCAAACCAAATCAATAACACCTTATTGGCTAATAAAAATGCTTCAAATTAAATAAAATTATCACCAACATTTTATTGGCTAACAAAAATATTTTAAACCAAATGAAGTTATTACCAATACCTTATTGGTCAATGGAGATGCTTTAAACTAAAAAGTTATCATCAATGCCTTATCGACTAAGAGAAACTTTAAACCAAGAAGTTATCACCAACACCTTATTGGCTAATGAAAATACTTCAAACTATAAAGTTATCGTCTACGTCTAATTAGCTATAGAAATACTTCAAACTCATGAAATTAATGTCTATATCTCATTAGCTATGGAAACACTTCAAACTTATGAAATTATCACCAATGCCTTATTGGCTATGAAAATACTTTAAACTAAATAAAGTTATCACTTATACCTTATCAGCTATAAAAATACTTCAAACCAAGAACTTTTTGCTAATACTTTATTGCCTAATGAAAATATTTCAAACCAAATGAAGTTGTCACCAATACCTTATTGGCTAATGAAAATACTTCAAACTGAATGAAGTTATTACCAACAACTTATTAGCTACTGAAAATACTTCAAACCAAAATAAAGTTATCACTAATGCCTTATTGGTTAATAAAAACACTTCAAACTTAGAAGTTATCACCAACATCTCATTAGCTAACAATAATACTTGAAACTAAGAGTTATCACAAAACATTTTATTGGTTAATGAAAATACTTCAAACTCATGAAGTTATCGCTTATGTTTTATTAGTTATAAAAATACTCCAAACTCATGAAATTATTGCTTATGCCTGATTGACTATAGAAATACTTCAAACTTATAAAGCTATCACCTACGCCTTATTGGCTATGAAAATATTTCAAACTCATAAAGTTATCACCTATGCCTTATTGGCTATGAAAATACTTCAAACTCATGAAGTTACCATTTACATCTTATTGGCTATAGTAAATACTTCAAAACCTTGAAGTTATCACCTATCCTTCATTGGTTATGAAAATACTTCAAATCAAAAAAATTATCACCAACACTTTACTAGCTAATGGAAATGCTTCAAACTAAATAAAGTTATCATTAATTTCTTATTGGTTAACAGAAATACTTCAAACCAAATAAGTTATCACCAATGCTTCATTGGCTAATGGAAATACTTCAAACCAAGAAATTATCACCATCACCTTATTGGCTAATAGAAATACTTTGATCAAAAGAAGTTATCGCCAAAGATCAGGCTACTGGAAATGCTTCCCCTTGCATTCCCTTTCCATGTTTCACTGGACAATACCACCAAATTATGTTAAAAGCATTAGCCAAGGATCAAGTTAAGAGCCATTTGAGTCATATGATTCAATGTATAGGAGTGGGGTAACAACCCATATTAGAGCTTCTTTTCTATTTCTCTTTCTATTTATTTTAGTTTATTTTATTTCCATGATCTTCTAGTTGTAAAGTGAGGGTATATCCTTACTAAGTTATGTACCTTTTTTAAAGTCAATCAAATGCTTTCTTTTTTTTCTTATTTTGTGTCTCTATTTTATTAGTTAAGTTTCTTACTTTAGAAGGTTCCTAACAATCGTTAGGGTAATTAACAATAGAGGTTTACATTTTTTGAAAGTTTATATTCGTATAACATTTGATAGCACACTTTGAATTAAAATATACTTTAATTTGTACATCAAGGTCACTCCTTGGGGTTTTTGCCATCCCAAATAGCCGAAATCGATTCCAAAAATTCTACCATGCTCAATGGGGCCTAACTTCTTCTCCTACTATAGAAATCTAGTTAATACAATAGAGACATTGACAATGTAGAATTATAATTGACAACTAATTAATTATGTTCTCATTTGTAGAAGAAAGCATCAAGTAGCATCAACGAATAACATCTTCACCCCAAGTTATAGCATTATCCTAGGGGTAGGATCATCTGTACGCCTACCTCAGTTGATGGTTACTACAAAAGTAGCTGAAGTTCAAATTAAGTTTAAAATTATCTCTAAGGTCTTCAATTCAAGAGGGCACCTACTACTATACCAATTGAAGTTGTTGTCATACAAGATAAGGCTACTTTTCACCTTCTATTAAGGAAAAAGAGGTCTAATGTCATCATTTCTAATAAGAAAGGTCATTCATATGAAAAATCCAAAAGTCATGCTTCAACCAGTAAGGATATTCGTCTTCCAGAGGCTAGGACCAAAATGATGCTTAGTCTTTGATTGCCTTTGCCCAAATCCTAATAGAGGGCAACCATAAGCAAGTTTGGATATATGCATCAATGAAAAAGAACTCATCCTAACCATCACATGTAAGGGAAGAGTTGCTAAAATTTTCGGCCGACTTGTTAAGCCTATCCCTCGAATAAAGTCAATTATTATGATTCCTACCTTTAACTCTTTTACTCCATTAAGTAATTTACATAAGAGTAGAAATAAATCATAGGAGGCATAGTTCTACCTTAAAACTGTGGCAAAGGGGCAAATCAGCAAGCAAAATAACAAAAACCATTATAAGACTGTAACCCAACATGGGAATACACTAAAGGAAATCACCCACATTGTCAGAGTTATTTCTTGTCAGGATTCTAGGAGGGACCATGAGCCTATAATCAAATGCCAAAAGAAGATTGTACGAATAAGACTTACTAATGAAAAAATCTAAGGAGAAAGGACCCTTGTGGATTAATTCTTGCTATCATATTAAAAAGAAGGTGTGACAACCTGCTCCATGAGTAGGCTCTTGAATGTGGTAACCCAACTAATGGAGAAGTCACCCTCGACCCAAAACCTAGACTTGACTCTCTAGACATCGACCGTTATGTTTTGACAGAAGTTTTGGTCATAACTAAAAGCTCCAATTAAGAAGTGACTATAGAAGTATTGCAAGAATAGCTAAGATAGTAAAGAAACAAGAAAGATGAAGCCTAAAAAAAAGTCATGAAATTGATGAAAATAATGCTACTAATGAGTTAAAAGCTTGAAAATTAGAATGATCTCAACAACCATCTCAGCCAATAGAGGTGGCGGAAGGTGCATCTCCTGTAGATGAGATTTACAAAATATAGGCTCTTCACAAGCACCTCCTATATTAGTAAGGGATACCCAATCCTCAATTTCAAGATTTTTTAGTAACATGAAACTGCCAGTATATATATAATAGCAGGTGTAATGAATGATGATTGTACTGTTGAGACAAGGAAGTGAGACAGATAGGATGAATGATTTTGATAAACTATACTCTAGTCATCAGAATCAAGTGTTATATCTCAGAGGCTATACAATGCCTAGTTTCAAGTAGTTTAATGATATGAACAACCCCGAATAATATATAATTCACTTTGTAACTACGTGTGGAGATTCAGGTAATAGACCCTAATTGCTATTTCACCAATTGTCAACTATGGGATCAATTTTGATAGCACAGGATAGTGGAGGTGGGAGTGATCTCGAATCAAAAATCAGAATTTATTTTAATTTAAAGTGTGCTATTAGGCATTATGGGAACATTGACTTTAACATGCATAAGTACCTATTGTAAATTACCCCGATGATTGTTAGAAAACTCCTAGAGCAAAAAATCTAGCTAATAAAATAGACATAAAAATAGTAAAGAAGAAAGTATTTGATTAATATTAAGAAATAATACATAGCTTAAGTAAGGGTATACCCTAACTTACAATAACTTTTAACATAGAATTATGGAAAGCATGAAAGAAATAAAGGAAAGGAGAAAGGAGTGGAGAAGAAGTTTTGATATGTGTCACTGCCCAACTTTCCTATGTTGGATCACATGGCATTTGACTCAAATCGACTAGTATTGATGGCATCGTCTAATCGGACATGAAAGGTAATGAGAGAAGTTTGAAGTATTTTAAATAGCTTTGAATAGTGATGATAACTTCATTTGGTTTAATGGCGTCACCAACAATTTATAGGATTGGGTATATCTTTGAAAATTGCATCATCAACTACTTTTTATTGACTAGCTTGAAGGGTGTGTCATCAACTGCTTCTAGTTGACTAACTTGAAGGATATGTCATTAACTACTTATGGGATTGACTACCTTGAAGGATGTGTCATCAACTACTTTTGAGGTTGACTAGCTTTGAAGTGTGGCCAATGACTTTAAGCATATTGACAATTAACTTCTTTGGTTTAGTAGTGTCACCAATGGTTTACAGAGTTAAGTATAGTTTTGAAGTTTGATCAACAGCTTGAAGCATGTTGCGATCAACTCCTTTGATTTGGTAGTGTCATTAATAACTTATAGAGTTGGGTGTAGGTTTAAAGTATTGCTGAAGGCTTTTGTAGTACATCTAGTGAGACTTAGTTTGACCTTATTTAGTTCTATTGAACTAATTTGGGTTCAAGTTAGGATGTTAATATCATCTTTTGTTTACAGCCTTGGAATATTATTAAATGTTCAGCACACCCAGTAGGACTTATTTGCCTCTGTTTAGTTCCGTTGGGACTAATATAATTTGGGTTTGAGTTTGATTTTATTAAGTTGAGTTTGACCTTGTGTTGGACTTTTATAGAGTTCGGGTTTGCATCTTGATGGACTTCAGTTCAAATTCAAGTCAATTTAGTTTGACTTGGCTTCTGTTCAACCTAGGTTGACTTTAAGCTTAGCTCAATCTTGATTTAACTTGATTTTTAATTTATCTAACTTGAATCTGATTATGGTTAAGTCTAAGTTTATTTGATTTAGGTTAACTCAATTTAATTTTTTTTTCTTGGAGTCCACCCCGATTTGGACTTTATTTCATTTATTTGATTAATTTAGGTTTATTTAAGCCAACTTGGCCTTTATGCATTTGTTGTGATTGAGTGACTTTACATTAATCAATTTAATTTGAGATTTTTTTAACTATTTATAATGATTTTAGGCAAACTCGTAGCCCAACTTTCTCAATGGCTAGCTGAGATGCGAGCCCTTAAGCTGGCTTAGAGACCTAAGTGCGAGCTCAAAGGTTGGCTAAGGTATGAGTTAGGAAGCTGGCTTGCATGCAAGCCCAAAAGCAAGCTAAGTGTGAGCTCGAAGGCTGGCTAGATGGGAGTCTGAAGATTGGCTTGGATGTGAGCCCAAAACTTGACTAAGTGCAAACCCGAAGGTAGGTTAGGTATGAGCCCGGAGGTTGACTAAGGTGCTAGCTCGAAGACTAGTTAAAGTGCGAGGCTAAAGGCTAGCTGAAGTGCAGGCTTGAAGGTTGGCTAGGTGCAAGCCTAAAGGTTGGCTAAGTGCAAGCCTGAAGGCTAATTTGGTGCAAGCCTAAAGGCTGGCTTGGATGTGAGCTCGAAGACTGGCTAAGTATAAGCTCGAAGGCTGGCTAAGCACGAGCCAAAAGATTGGCCAAAGTATGAGCCCGAAGACTAGTTAGGTATGAGCTTGAAGACTAGCTAGGTGTGAGCCCAAAGGCTAACTTGGATGTGAGCTTGAAGGTTGGTTGAGTGCGAACCAGACGGCTAATTGAGTGTGAGCCCGAAGGCTAACTAAGTGAGAGTGTAAAGGTCAATTGGGTGCGAGCTCGAAGGCTAGCTTAAGTGCGAGCCCAAAAGCTTACTAAGTATGAGCCCAAAGGCTGGTTGAGTATGAGCTTGAAGACTAGCTTGGATACGAGCCTAAATGCTAACTTATATGCGAGTCTGAAAGCTGGCTAAGTGTGAACCTGAAAGCTAGCAGAGTGCAAGCTCTAAAGCTGGTTATGGTCACTTCTCCAACAATGGTGGGCTTGGGCAATACCATAGGCAGCAGAGGCATGCAGGCGGTGCTTTGAGGTCTTGTGGCATTGCTAAAGCAAAGGATTCAGGCTGATAAGCTCCTAGTGAGGTTGGCTCAAGCCCATAGGCGACGGAGAAGGGCTAGCGTGGGGCCAAGAAGGTGAGGCGAGGTGGGCAGGGCGCAGAGAGGAGCGTGATGGCATGAATGGCTTGGGTTTGCATTGGTGCGGCAAGGATTAATGGGGGGAACAGGTGGTTCGGCCCTCAGGCATAGACGACGAGGGTGGAGCTCGTTAGAGGCGAAGGCCAGATGGAGTGCAGGGCTTCAAGCAATCCGGATTGGTGTGCAGGCTCTCTAGTGAGGCGACTTCGGTCAGTGAGGACAAGGGCAGGCCAATGGATGCGATGGAGGAAGCAACAAGTGCAGCAATTTGGAGATGGGAATAAAAAGAGATAAAAGAGAAAAAAAAACAAAAAAAAAGAGTTCACTCGATCTCTTAATCTCTTCTGTCCTTCCCTCTATAATGGCCTTTGTTCTAATATCCATCTCTCCCGTTCTTGTCTCTGATCTCTATTTTTTCGCAAATCTTCATCAATCTTTATAGGTCTTGAGAAGATTTTAAACTAAATTGAGAATA
Source organism: Trichopus zeylanicus subsp. travancoricus (assembly GCA_005019695.1). Classification (NCBI taxonomy): domain Eukaryota; kingdom Viridiplantae; phylum Streptophyta; class Magnoliopsida; order Dioscoreales; family Dioscoreaceae; genus Trichopus; species Trichopus zeylanicus. The sequence continues at coordinate 1,203,540 of RXID01011010.1, forward strand.
TTTGAAACCAAATTTTTGATTAGTTTGATTGCCAAGTTCAGTTGGATGGTGATTACATGTTGTTGTGATTGTAATATTTGATTCAATCGTATTTTTATGTTTTGTGATTGGCTGTGATCCGCGTGATTGGAACTTATTTCCTTGATGATGAAAATCAAAGTATATACTATTTTTGGATGCCAAATTTTTAGGGGGATTATTCGCAAATTTTTTTAAAAAAATAAGGACCAAAAATAAATTTCATAAGTTCTAGGGGACTTTTTATAAAAAGAGTATATTTGTAAAAATTCTAAAATTTTCCAGGTCTTTTTAAATAAAAGTTGAAGTTATTTACAAATAAAATTTTTTTGAGGGGTTTATTTATAAATTTTTTGAAAAAACTAGACTAAAATATAATTTTATAAATTTTAGAGATTTTTTTATAAAAATGATATATTTGTAAACATTTTAAATTTTTAGGGTTTCTTTTGAACAAAATTTGGACCAACATGTGATTTTGTAAGCTCCAGGGATTTCTTTGCAAGAAGAACATATCTGTAAAAATTTTGAAACCCCCAGGATCTTTTTTAAATAAAATTTAAACTTATTTGTAAATAAAAATTTTTCAGAATTTTAGTTGTAAATCACATTTTAGTCTAAATCTTATTTTAGACATTAATCTAAATTCGGGTCTAAATCTAATGTATACATTTTTCTCATCACAAATCCAACACAAATTTGGAGTGGGGCTTCAAAATCTACTTAAATATCGACAAGCTTAATAGAAATAGCATTTGAGTGATATGCCCATTTACAACTAAAATCCATACAAACTTGAGCATAAATAAAAGAGACTTTCTGAATCAGATTTGAAAAAGTTAGCGATAACGTGTCCAATATAGACCTCGTCTTAACATCGAATCATGACAATGAATCAATTCTGGACTATATCACATTATAGAGAAAGTTTACATTACATGACGCCCCCAACCTAGTAGGATATTGTTCCTGGGTGTCTGCGGCCCGCGGCTCACCCAACCCCAGAGTTTTGTTTTTCTCATTTCCTTGGAAAAAAGGCCTTGTTGTTAGATTTACGATAGTCATCATATTTAGCCTAGTCTCAACTCCGACACTTTGTTCATGTGGAATTAAAGACAACTTTTACTAGTTACAGGCTCATTACTTGCCTACTGGCCCACTGGCCCACTGAGCTTATAATCTTGAGCCATACCATTGAATGTTGCTTTGATTCAAAGATTGGGTCAAAAAATAGTACAAAAAGGGAAAATTGACTCTCTCAAAGTCAATATAATTTGAAACACACACTGAGCATATTAATCACATCACTATGTTCGAGACACATGAGCCACTTGTTGATCTCCTCTTTGGAAAAGAAGCACAATTTATCCTTGAATAAGAGCACCTATGGAACATTTATATCTCAAAATGGCTGAAAAAGCTAATGAAGAAGATGATTAGAAATTCTAAAGAGGTTGAGATGATAATGAGGAAAGGCTCATTAAAACAAACTGCCCAACCTACTCAAATATTAAAAAGAAAAAGAACAAAAGCAAGAAGAAGAAGCCAGTTCAACAAGATGAATACAATGCCAAGGAATCAACCATCCAAGAATATATTGATATCCTTGATGAATATGTCCAAGGGGAAAGAAGGCAAGTAACTCTCGAAAAATTTCTTTCGGATAAACTTAAAGGTTTGCTGGAAGACCTTGATGTGGAAGATGAAGAAAGTGAATTTCTAGTGCCAATGTGCTCTTACCATATTTACTATCAGAGGTTTACAACTAAGTCGATACCTGTCTCATCATTTCAATAATGATAAAATTTAGGATGCAAGGTAAAAAGAAGCAAATAGGTTTATAGAAGATGTCATTGATAAAATAAAAGATCTCATAGGTCTTCCTGAGGGCTGCTCGTGAGATTACTATTTTACAGAGTGGTTTACTCATGAATGCAAGTATAATATACTTAAACTACAATTAGATATTGTGAAAGAACTAGCTACAATAAACATGAAGTTTGTAAAGAGACAAATGCATATGCTAAATGAACACATGCAAGTTATGGCCACCCACATGAAAAATATGTCAAATATAATTGCCATGCTCTATGAGGAAATTAAGAAGATGGAGGAGATTCTAGTAAAGAAGGCAAAACCACATAAAAGACCCTACAAGGATGGAAAAGAATCACTTACTAACTCTCCTCGGGATCAAAATAATCACTCATACCACCTACTCTAGAGATGGGTCAAGAAAGTTAGGTGCTTTCGAAGATAATTATATAAGTTTATGGCCTCTTGTCACACAGTGTCTCATACATCTAAGGTAAACATTGATAAGTAGCTATCCCAGTCTCCATTAGGCAATCTAGCAATAAATGCTCAACTCGCTATGTTTGGTAAGGTCCTAGTTCTAGAACTTGTAGAAGCATGCACTCTATCAACTTTAGAAGAATTGTGTATACAAGGCATGGATGATGAATATAATTTTATATCTGAGTCAGAATACCTCTATAATCACTTTAGGAAGTCCTATATCAACAAATACTAGAAGAAGAAGTGAGCATTCTGGGAAAGAATTAAACAAACTAATACTAGGGCTTATTCAACTCCTGCATCAAGCCAACCTAAATATCCATAGAAAAAATATCCTAAATACAAAGTCTTGAAGAAAGTCATGCTAGTAGATGAAATAGAAGAGTTTATCCAAAGAGTCTTTGAGGATCTCTCTATAAGAAAACCCCATGCGTCTAATTCTAACATTGAGTGGGATGATTATTGACCAAAAATACCCTCCAAAGATACATAGGGAACTATCAATCGAGAGCAATGATTCACTACTTGCGGCGAGATTAGCCTCATTAGTGATTTTGAAGATGAACCTTATTAGTCTCATGACATCGGATTTTGACTGAGAGATACAAACTAGGTACAACTCTGAGGTGAAAAGTTGTTGCCCCTGAGGCAAGCTCTAATGCCTAAGGATAAGAACACCTCTAAGGAAAGGAAAAGAAAATTTAGATAAATGAAGATATTGAACCTTCACAAGCTAAATCTGTACTCAAAAATGTAGAATACAATATAGCGTGTTTGATGTCCTAATGATGTCATAAGAACTCAGAAGTACACCAGTGGATATCTTGCAAAATCTAGTCAATTACTAAGTATACTTCGCTAAAGAGACGATGAAGGAGCCTTTGTATGCACGTCAAACTCCAATCATTATATTCATAAATGATGAACTATTGCCAAGAATGACATATCATAATAGATCATTATATATCACGCGGAACAGTGATGGGATCAAGATCAATCACATCCTGATGGACCCAATTCTTTAGTCAATTTGATAACTCTCTGAACTTTAAGGGCTCTAACTCTAGATGTATGCTATATATCATCTAAGATTATAACCACCCAACAGTTTAATCAGAACAGCCAAAGAGCCCTAGAGACTATAATCATACCTTTGAAAATGTGTGAGTTAATGACAGATGCTAAGTTTTATATGATCAATATTGATGCGTCATACAAAACACTGTTAGGGAGCCCGTGACTACATGAACATAAAGTAGTACTATCAATCTCACATCAATATCTCAAATACTTCAAGGATAGTGAAGAGCACCAAATTAATAAAAATGTATATCCTTTTGATGTTCATGAGGTGTATTATGATGATACAAAATAATATCTGAGATCTCGTGTTGACAGCGGGTTTGCTTCCATTAGTCAGATAAAGTAAAAGATTGCTAGTCTAATTTTTGCTCCCCTACATGAACATAAAGTAGTACTATCAATCTCACATCAATATCTCAAATACTTCAAGGATAGTGAAGAACACAAAATTAATGAAAATGTATATCATTTTGATGTTCATGAGTTGTATTATGATGATGCAAAATAATACCAGAGATCTCGTGTTGATAGCGAGTCTGCTTCCATTAGTCAGATAAAGTAAAAGATTGCTAGTCTAATTTTTGTTCCCCTACATGAACATAAAGTAGTACTATCAATCTCACATCAATATCTCAAATACTTCAAGGATAGTGAAGAACACCAAATTAATGAAAATGTATATCATTTTGATGTTCATGAGGTGTATTATGATGATGCAAAATAATATCAGAAATCTCGTGTTGATAGCGGGTCTCATCTAGGAAGTGACATTGGCACAGACTTTTCAGATGAAAAGCCCTCATGAATCTACCTAAGCAATTGTACTTCTAATGAGGATGATAACAGGAGTCAAACAAAAACTACTCTTCTTATTGCTAAAGTTCCATAAGGCATAGTTAAGCTATTAGATGAATTAAGTATCGATGTCGTGGAAGACTTAATGACTTTCTATATTCTTCCATGACATAAAGAAGAAAAGGAGATACTATTTTATAAAGCAATCCCTTATACTTCAAGCATACATGAAACCCTGGGAATTGAGGATGCAGTGGATGATGGTGATCATCAGTTAGTGGTCATACCTAAATATTTTTCAGATGAGTATCATCAAATAATTAAGAAATCCAACTATAGACATCCATAAATAAAGAAAGAGAGCCATTTCTTTAAAATCTATAGGATCCACCTCAAGGGTTTGCTTACATTCCTAGAAGAGGAAACAAAAATACCAACGAATTGAGTTATATTACTCCAAACATCTACATATGCCTCATGGCCACCATTGGACCTCTGTCTGATATTTATAATAACCAAAAAATATCAACACCCTCTAACATATGCACCGAGATAGTCATGAATCTCTAGACATTATAAGAAAATGATGACCTTGGAAAAATTCCATCAAGACTAGAAGAAAGAGGGCATGGTGTAGTCGAAATACCCTTAGACAAATCTTTGCCAAATCTCACTCCATATGATAAACCGCCTAGCGAAGAAATTATCCTTAAACCAAATGAAGCTCCACCAAAACTCAATGATGAGGGTGAGACATAGTTGATGAACTGGTGAAAATCAACCTAGGCTTAGAAGAAGACTCGAGACCAACCTTTATTAGCATGCAACTTTTAGAGGAAGGCTGAGCCCAACTCAAAGTGGTGCTCTAGTAGTACATCAACTACTTTGCATGGAACTATAGGGAGATGCCTAGACTAGATTATGATATTACAATCTATGAATTAACTATCAATCTTGAACTTTTGACTATTAAATAAGCATCTAAGAAGATGAATCTCGACCTAGAGTAAAAGGTGATAGAAGAAATAAAGAAACTAATTGAAATAGGCTTCATCAGGAACGAAAAATACCCAAATTGGGTAGCAAGTATTGTACCAATCAAGAAGAAAACGGCCAAATTCAGATTTATATGGACTACAAGGAATTGAATAAAGCATGTTCAAAGAATGACTTTTCACTACTAATCATGAAAATTATGATTGTCAATACGATCAACTTCAAACTGTTCTCCTTCATGGATATAACCAAATCAAAATGGATCTCAATGATGAAAACATACAATCTTTCAAACTCCCGTTAGCATTTACTATTATAGGGTGATACCCTTTGGTTTCAAGAATGTAGTTACCACTTATTAAAGGGCCATGATCTAAATTTTTGATAACTTTATACACTAGCTAGTGAAATATTATATGGATGAATTAGTAGTCAAGACTAAGTCCAAAGATAAGCACATTTAGGATTTAAGAGTGGTCTTCGACCGTCTTAGAAAATATAACCTAAAGATAAATCTCATGAAATGTACCTTTGGGGTATTATTTGGAAAATTTCTTAGCTTCATTGTCAGACACCAGAGATTAAAATTGATCCATCTATAATCAAAGCAATCTTAGATGCCTAGCAACTTAAAGCAATTGACGTCGTTCCATGATCGACTCACATACGTAAGGAGATTCATTTCAAATCTCTCCAAAAAATATGAGCATTTCTCCAAACTAATGAAGAAGGATACTCCATTCATTTGGGATCAAGAATGCCAACAAGCTTTTGAAGAGGTTAAACAATATTTCCTAAACCTACTAGTCTTGATAATACCTATGCTTGATAGACCCTTGATCCTTACACAACTACAATGGAAGGGTCTTTGGGGGTACTCCTCGCCCAGAATAATAAAGATGGAAAGAAAAACACACTCTATTATTTGAGTAAAATGCTAGTGGGGGTTAGAAATAAACTAATCTCTCATCAAGAAACATTGCCTGACACTCATATTTGCAGCCAAGAAGCTGAGACATTATTTATTCTCTCATCAAGTTATTTTAATATCAAGAACTAATCTCATAAAATACTTAATGATCAAGCCTGTACTTACTGGGAGGTTGGCTAAATGGGCCTTAATCCTCATGTAATATGATATTAAGTTCACTCCCCTAAAGGTGGTTAAAGGATAAGTTCTTGCCAATTTTCTCATAACTCACAAAGTACTAGACGATTCTCTATTAAGTTATAAACTCCCTAACAAAGAGATCCTTTCGGTCAAAAAAAAGGTACCATGATGGAAGTTGTACTTTAATGGGGCATTATCTATTAATTGGGAATTAGGCCAAAGCTTCTGCAAATCAAACTAGATATTGGACTCATATTTGTCACCCCGAATGAGGGCATCTTATGATGCTCCTACTTCCTTTCAAAATCATGCACAAATAATGAAGCTAAATATAAGACCCCAATTGTAGAAATAGAAATGACCCTCAACAAAGATATATCTCACCTACATATCTTTGGTGATCCATAACTGGTCATCAACCAAGTGAAAGGCAAGTATAAGGTTCATAAATTTAAGCTACTAAAATACTAGCCAATCTAGCCAAATCACTGGTCAACATTGATTAAGGAAAAATGTTGATCACAACCCATAGCAAACAAGTAATTAAGTTCAGTCTTCAACATTAAGTACAAAAAGACTGAATCTATACTGATAGAATAGGCCACAAATTGAAAAATACCATTCTTCAACTATCTTAAAAATGGAGAACTCCTAAAAGATAACTCAGCATGGATACAACTCAGAAAGAGAGTTGCGTGCTTTCTACTTATCAATGACACTTTTACAGAAGGTCTTTCGATCAATTACTTTTACACTGTCTCTTAGACAAAGAAGTTAAATAAGTCATATATGAGGTGCATTCTGAGGTTTATGAGGTTTATCAATTAGGCCCAAAAATGATTATGAATATTAAACATATAGACTACTATTGGCCTATGATGGTGATACATTACATCAAATATACAAGAAAATATTATCTATGTCAAATTCAAGGTTTTATTCATTAACATCCAAATTTTTTACATCCAACGATATTCTTATAGCTGTTCAAGGTATAAGCAATAAATATAATTGGCCCAATTGAGTCATCTTCCTTAAAAAGTCATCGCTTCATATTAGCAGCGACTGATTATTTCTCTTAATGAGCAAAGACAATCTTATTGAAAGAAGTAAAGACAGATACTATTATCCATTTCTTTTAGAAAAATATTCTATAATGATTCGATATCCCTCAAAGAATCATTTCTGACAATGGGTTATCCTTCAGAAGTTTTAAAGTAGGATGATTCATGTACCACCATAAGATAGATTAGAGACATCCATCCACCCACAATGCAAGGTAAATGGTCTTGTTGAGACATTTAACAAAATCCTCTTCAAGATATTGAAGAAAGTTGTTGCAAAAAAAAAAAAAAGAGATTGACACGAAAAACTTTTAGAAGCATTGTAAGCTTATTGCACTATGCATCAAACTCCTACCCAATCAACACCATACGCATTGGTATTTGAGACTGAGGTAGTCCTATCATTAAAGGTACAAATTTCCTTCCTAAGGATCGTTTTATAAGAGAAAATTACAAAGGAGGATAATATTCGTCTTCGCCTAGATGAGCTAAATTTCCTAGATGAAATAAATTTACAACTGAACAAAATATGAAAATGTGTGGAACACAAATATCTAGGGCCTACAACAAGATAACCTAACTCAAATCCTTTCAGAGAGGAGAAATAGTTTTGGTCATGAGAAGATCCATAGTCCCAAGTCAAAACAAAAAAAACAAGTTTGAACTTACTTGGGAAGACCTTTATATTGTCAAAAGAATATTTAAAGGGGATCCTACTAACTAATTAATGACAAAGAGGACATATGCCACCAATCAATACTTGATTTCTCAAACTATACTATGCCTAAGATTCTAAGGGTTAATAATAATAAAATAAAAGTGTTTATATTTTATCTATAACAGAACCTCTGACTTTCTCAAAAAAAATATTTGGTTAAATATGTATTTTATGTTTCTCGAGGCAAAATATGAATACAAAATCATGTCCATTTTATGCCCCACTCAATTTCACTCCTTATGATAAATCAAGTCAAACTCACTTCTTATGCCAAATCAAGTTCACTTATTATGGTAGCTCAAGATCACTCATTGTGCTAACTCAAATTCACTCATTGCAGTAACTCAAGTCCACTCCTTATGACAACTCAAGACCACTCATTGTGACAACTCAAATCCACTTATTATAGCAAATGAAAATCACTCATTGTGGTAAATCAATATCACTCTTTGTGGCAAATTATATGACAAATCAAGTCCATGCCTCATAACAAATCAACTCTACTCTTCGTGACAAATTAAGTCCACTACTTATGGTAAATTAAGTCTACCCCATGTGACAAATCAAGTCCACTCTATATGGCATATTCAAGTCTATTCTTGTGGTGAAACAAGTCCACTCTTTGTGGTAACCTAAAGTACACTCTCACATGGCAATCCACATATATATGATAAATTCAAGTTCATTTTCATACAACAATCAAACTTGCATTGATGTGACAAATCAAATCCATTCTCACATAGCAAATATAGTCATCTCTCATAACATTGATACAGAGGCCAAATATCCGAAAACTATTCTCTCCCTCTCCTCTCGTCAAAACTCAAGAAGAAGCTACAAAGCGGGTAATTTATTTGAGATAATTTTTGCCAAAATCAAATATATTTTACAAATAAGTCCCTGGTTATAATCCTTTTATAAAAAAGAACATTGGAAGTTTCAAAAATTTATAACAGATTTTTTTAAAAAAGACTCTTGAAACTTATAAAATTATATTTCAGTCTAAATTTTTTGAAAAATTTGTAAATATCTCGCTAACAATTTAATATTCAAATATGGTATAAATCTTGAATCTCTTCGTAAGAAAACAAATCTCAATCAAGAGAATTACATATAAATAACTAAATATAAAGATTCAATTCAATTAACAATTATAATTCAACAAGATTCCAAAAATAAACAAATTAAGAATTTAATTTTAGAGTCCTATAAGAATAGAGGAAAATCCTACGCAATTTAAAGACAAGAAGAGAGATCAGAAATTGAAAGATTATCAAGAAGTTGAAAACTTAAAAAAAAAAAAAGAGTAATTTTCTATCTCTTTCTCTCTTGATCTTCTTTTTGCTTCTCTTCTTCCTTCCTGTTGAGTTTTAGATGTCTTGAACTCTAATTAGAGTTTGAGTTAAAGAAGGAATCCAAAGTTGGATTTAGATTTATATTATTAGGAGTTGTAATTGTGTAAAACTCAGGCCCAATAAGAGTCTATAAATATACTATAATATATAGCACTTATGTGTGGTGTAGTATTGAGATTGAACTAGAGAGAAATAGAGAGAGAGGAATAGAGAGAATAGAGAGAAGAGAAAGAGAGAGTGTGTTGGCTCTCGTGTGTGGGTCTTTCTAGTGCTTCTCGGTGGTCTCTCGTGGTGGTTCCTCGTGGTACTCTCTTGGAGATTCTCTCTGAAGGTGGAGGCGTTGCCGAGACTTGGAGAAAGAGTTTAGTTGAGTAAGAAAGAGTAAAGTCGTTCTTGTAAACTCTTGTAAAAGCCTTTATCTATTGATAGTGGATCTCCCGTTGTCTTATCTTGTTATTTCCTTTTATCTTGTATTACTTCTCGTTTCTTGTGTTGTTTGAGAACAAGGCGATCCGTGAAACTTTCGCTGCGAATCCCAACAATTGGTATCAGAGCCTAGAAGCAAACAACCAAGATGACAAAGTCCTTACTCGAGGTGGAGAAGTTTGATGGCAAGATAAATTTTGCCTTATGGCAAAAGAAGATGAAGGCGGTTCTTACTTTTCAAGGTCTACAAAACATGTTAGAGGGAAAAGAAAAGAAGCTGGTCAAGATAAGCAATGAAGACTGGGAGGAGATAGATCAAAAGGCATTGAATTTAATTATTCTAAGCCTGACTGATGAGGTTTTGTACAATGTCATTGACGAAAAGACGACGATGGACATCTAGACAAAACTCGAGAAGTTGTACATGTCAAAAAGCCTCACGAACAAGTTCTATCCGAAACAACAGTTGTACGGACTGCGTATGAGCGAAGGTACAACTATATTACATCACCTAAATGCTTTCAATAAGATTATCAATGATTTGCTGAAAGTTGATGTGAAGTTTGAAGAGGACGATAAGGCGCTGATTCTCTTGATGTCTCTTCCTGCTTCGTATGATCATATTGTGACTACAATTCTTTATGGTAAAGAAACTCTTAAGATGGAAGATGTGACAACTAGTCTTCTTTCTAATGAGAGAAGGAGAAACTCCAACATTAATATGGAGTTTGGTGAAGGATTAGTGACTCACGAAAGAGGAAGATTAAGAGAGCGTGGAGAAGGCAAGCAACGGTCCAAATCAAAATTGAAGGCGAAAGTACAATGCTATTCATGTAAGAAGTATGGCCATATTAGACGGTATTGCCCTGAACGTGGGAAGATAGAGTCCTCCAATACGACGACGATAATAGTGGATGATACTTCTGATAATAGTGCAGATGGAGATGTTCTTGCAGTATCCGCAGAAATCGACACTTCTAGTAAGTGGATTTTAGATTCTGGTAGTTCTTATCATATTTGCTCCAGAAAAAATTGGTTTACTTCTTATGAGGAGAATAAGAAGAAAAGTACTGTTTGGTTGGGCGATAATTCAGCCTGTGAGATCGCCGGTGTGGGAACAGTTAAAATCCAGATGTTTGATGGAGCGATTCGAACTCTTACTGGGGTGAGGCATGTCCCCAAGATGCGAAGGAATCTAATTTCACTTGGTGTACTGGACTCAAAAGGCTGTAATTATTCAGCAAGAGATGGAGTCATGAAGGTGACACGTGGTATTAGAATCCTGATGAAAGATGAGAAGTGTGACAATGTTTATCGATTGATAGGGAACACCATTGCAGGTGGAGTTCCGATGGCTACAGTAGTGAAGAGGAAGCACGATACTCGGAGTAATTTGATATCTCCTCAAATTACTTTTACTACAACAGCAGACACAGGTCATCCAAAAAAACTTTCAAAAGTACAAAACTGTAGGCATGAAGAACAAATTCGAGGTTGGCTTGAGTTTGCATCTTGAAATTAGCTGAATAAGCTAGTAGCTCAGGGGCAAGGGCTGGATGAGAGATGACGGCTGACGATTCTTAATGATGGCACGCCCGAGTTCAATCCAAAGTGGAGATTGTTGAGTTTTAGATGTCTTGAACTCTAATTAGAGTTTGAGTTAAAGTAGGAATCCAAAGTTGGATTTAGATTTATATTATTAGGAGTTGTAATTTTGTAAAACTCAGGCCCAATAAGAGTCTATAAATATACTATAATATATAGCACTTATGTGTGGCGTAGTATTGAGATTGAACTAGAGAGAAATAGAAAGAGAGGAATAGAGAGAATAGAGAGAAGAGAAAGAGAGAGTGTGTTGGCTCTTGTGTGTGGGTCTTTCTAGTGCTTCTCGGTGGTCTCTCGTGGTGGTTCCTCGTGGTACTTTCTTGGAGATTCTCTCTGAAGGTGGAGGCGTTGCCGAGTCTTAGAGAAAAAATTTAGTTGAGTAAGAAAGAGTAAAGTCGTTCTTGTAAACTCTTGTAAAAGCCTTTATCTATTGATAGTGGATCTCCCGTTGTCTTATCTTTTTATTTCCTTTTATCTTGTATTACTTCTCGTTTCTTGTGTTGTTTGAGAATAAGGCGATCCGTGAAACTTCCGCTGCGAATCCCAACACCTTCCGTCGAGGAATGGCCTTGTCTGTTGCCTCATGCCTGCAACCTACCGAGCTCCTTACCAGTGTCCCAGCTACTGGCTGCTGTCCTACTTTCCATCCACGCTGAAGGACCACTTAGCCCTGTTAGAGACGTCTCACCGGAGAAGAGGCCGCGCCGGCCTCGATCTTGCTTCACTCAGCTTGAACCAACCATCGCTGGCCACCATGCCTGTGCTACACCGGCAAGGACTCACCTATGCCCGCAGCCGGCCCAGCTCTGCCCCTACTCTGTCCTCTTGTCTGTGCCCGTGGCCGATCCAGCTCCGACCCTCCGTTGGCCGAGCTGCCACCACCTCCACAACCCCGCCTGAACCCTAGCCACAACTGCCTGAGCTCCTAACACTAGCTTCCTGCGCTAATGTTCAACTACCATCTCCAAGCTACTGGGGAAGTTCCGTGCGCACCACCGCTGGGGCTCCCATTGCTATTCTCTTCTTGTGCGCCGGACTTGCCCGTGCCGTCCTGCTATACTTGCTCGCACTGCCCCCCCAGACTTGCCTACGTCGCCTTGCTAGACAAGCCCCACGCCACCCTGTCGGACATGCTTGTGCGCCGCCTTGCCAGAGATACACTTGCGCTTGGCTCCAATGTCTCGCCGCCTCCCGCCACTACCATGGCTTCCTCCAGGGAGTCTCCACTGCCTCGTGCCATCGCTTGTGACAGGATTCGGCCGGATTGAAACTCTACAATGGCCCAGTCTGTCGAGTCAAGAGGAAGGGGTCGGGCTTGAGAGAGAAAGAAGGAGAAAAGGATTTTGAGCGAAAAGAAGAAATTTATTTTGGCCTTTAAAAAAAAAGGAAAATTTGGTTAAAAAAACGAAAATCAGTTGAATAAAAAAAGAATTGGCATCCATTTTTGTGCTACATGCATCGCCACTTTATCAATCTTTGGACTCGTTACTATACAAATTTTCGGATTTGTCACTTTGTTCGTCCTCGAATTTGTACTCAAATCAATTTTCGGATTTGTATTTAAGTCAATCATTGGCTCACAACTAAACCAACTTTCAGTCTTATCACTATGCCAGTTTTCAAATTCGTCATTTTGTTAGCTTTCAGGCTTATACTTAAATCAGTTTTTGGGCTCGCATTCAAACCAGCTCTCAAGCTTGTAATTAAAATAACTTTTGAACTCACATTTAAACCAGCCTTCGATTCGCACTTAACTAGCATTCGGTTTCACATTCAAGTCTACCCTCGGACTTGCAACTAAACCAATCTTTGGGTTCGCTATTATGCTAGTCTTCGGACTTGCCACTTTACCAACCTTCAGACTTGCATTCAAACTAGCCTTTAAGCTCACATTCAAATCAACCCTCGGGCTCGCATCTATACTAGCTTTCAGGCTCATCACTTTGCTAGCTTTCAGGCTCATATTCAAGTCAATTTCGGGTTCGCAACTAAGTCAGTTTTTAAGATTGTATTCAAGCTAGTCTTCGGATTCGTACTTAAGTTAACTCTTAGACGTACAACTAAGTCAAACTTTAGGCTTGCACATTTAAACCAGCCCTCGGGTTTGTTCATTTGGGCCAACCTGCGGGCTTGCCCAAGGTTATCATAATAGTTCGATGGCTCTCAAATCAAATCGACTGATACAAATCGATTAAATTAAAATAACTCAATCATATTGAACTCAAATAGAACAAATGAATAAAACTAAATTAACTCAAATGACTACCAAATATACTTAAATTGATCAAATAGATGGATTAAAACTCAAATTGCCATGGACCCAAAATTTAAATTGACTTAGTCTAAACTAAATTAGCTTAGACCCAATTCTAATTGGGTTTAAGTAGGGTCGATTCAAAATTAAGTCAAGTTCAAATCAAGCCCTATTTGGGTTGAACTAAGCTTGAATTAAATCTTATCCTGATTGGGCTAAATCAAGTTCAAAATAAAAGTTATTTAGGTAAAATCGAACATAACTAGAACTAGGTTGAGCTTGAGCTAAAACCAAGCTAAACCTAAATAGATTTGAACTTGAACCAAAGTCCATTAAGATGCAAGCTCAAACCCAATGAGAGTCTAACATAGGTCAAACCCAAATCCATCAACGGGTTGAGACAGGATCCAATGAGAACTCATCAAATGTTAGATCTAACATCCATTAAGGATCAAATAAGAACATGTTTAGGGTTAAATCCAATAAGGATTCATCAAGAACCCATCAAGGGTCAAATTCAATAAGAACTTGCTAAAAGTTTAGATGTAAGATTCATTAAGAATCCATTAACAAATAGATAAGGATCCAACAACATGTCAAACTTGACCCAAATTGAATAAAACCAGACTCATTGGCAACAAAAATACTGTAAGCTCATGAAATTATCACATATGTCTCATGACTGTCAAAACACTTCAAACTCATAAAATTATTGTTTATGTCTCATTGACTATGTAAACACTTCAAACTTATGAACTTATCACCTAAGTCTCATTAGCAATGAAAATACTGAAAACTTATGAAGTTATTATTTATGCCTCATTGGTTATGAAAATACTTTAAACCCATGAAGTTATTACTTATGTCTCATTAACTATGAAAATATTTCAAACTCATGAAGTTATTATTTATGCCTCATTGGTTATGAAAATACTTCAAATTCATGAATTATCACCTACGCCTAATTGGTTATGAAAATACTTCAAACCCATGAAATTATCACCTACGTCTCATTGGCTATAAAAATACTTGAAACTCATGAAGTTATCACTTATATCTCAATGGCTATTATAAATACTTTAAAATCTTGAAGTTATCACTTATACCTTATTGATTATGAAAATACTTCAAACTAAAAGATGTTATGACTAGTGCCTTATTAGTTAATAAAAATACTTCAAACTAAATAAAGTTATCACCAATGTCTTATTAGCTAATAAAAATACTTTAAATAAAATAAAATTATCATCAATACCTTATTGGTTAATAAAAATATTTCAAATTAAGAAGTTATCATCAATACCTTATTGGCTAATGAAACCCTTCAAATCAAGAAGTTATCACCAATGCTTTATTAACTAATAGAAATACTTCAAACAAATAAAGTTATTATCTACATCTCATTGGCTATGGAAGTAGCTCAAACTCATGAAGTTAACACTTAGCCTCATTGGTTATGAAAATACTTTAAATTTATAAAATTATTACCAATATTTTATTGGCTATGAAAATACTTTAGTGCAAATAAAGTTATTATCTATGCCTCATTGGCTATGAAAAAATTTTAAATTAAGAAGTTATCGCTAATGTCTTATTGACTACCGAAATACTTAAAACCAAATAAAATTATAACCGATACCTTATTGACTAACCAAAATACTTCAGAACCAAAAGGTTATCACCAATACTTTATGGTTAATGAAAATACTTTAAATCAATAAGTTATTAATAACACCTTATTGGCTAATAGAAACACTTCAAAATAAGACGTTATCACCAAATAACTTATTGGCTAACAAAGATACTTTAAACTAAGAAACTATCACCTACACTTCATTGGTTACAAATATTCTGTAAACTCGTGAAATTATCACTTATGTCTCATTAGCTATAGAAACAGCTCAAACTCATGAAGTTATCATTTATGCCTCCTTAGCTATGAAAACACTTTAAAATTATGAAACTATCACCTACACCTCATTGGTTATGAAAATACTTTAAAATCATAAAATTACTACTTATATCTCATTGGCTAACCACTTAAAATCTTGAAGTTATCATCTATTTCTCATTAGGTATAAAAATACTTCAAACTAACAAGCTATCATCAATGCCTTATTGGCTAACGAAAATACTTCAAACCAAATAAAATTATTATTAACACCTTATTGGCTAATGAAAATACTTCAAACTAAATGATGTTATCACCAATACTTCATTGGCTAACAAAAATATTTCAAATCAAGAAATTATTACCAATATCTTATTAGCTAATGAAAACATTTCAAACCAAATAAAATTATTATAAATACTTTATTGGCTAATGAAAATACTTCAAATCATGAAGTTTTCATAATGCTTCATTGGCTAATAAAAATACTTCAAATCAAATAAAATTATCATCCACATATTATTAACTAACAAAAACACTTCAAACTAAATGAAGTTATCATCAACGCCTTATTGGCTAATCAAAATACTTCAAACTAAATGAAGTCATCACTAATACCTTATTGGCTAATGAAAATACTTAAAATTAAGAAGTTATCACTAATGCCTTATTAGGTAATGGAAATACTTCGATTCAAAGAAGTTATCGCTAACACTCAAGCTATTGGAGATAATTCACCCTACCCTTCTCTTTTCATGTTCTACCAGATAATGTCATGAAATTAAGTAATCAACATCCGCCAAAGATCAAGTCAAAACTCATTTGAGTCAGACTCTATATGGTTCAATATATGAGAGCGGGGTAGTAGCACATAACAAAGCTTTTTTTTTTCTATTTTTCTCTCTTTCTTTTATTTTATTTTCATGATCTTCTAGTTACAAAGTGATAGTATACCCTTACTTAAATTATATATTATTTCTTAAAATCAATCGAATACCTTTTTTGTGTCTCTATTCTATTAATTAAGTTTCTTATTTTAGGAGGTTTCTAACAATAGTTGTATAATTAACAGCAGGGGCTGCATCTATTTGAATTCTCATAACACCTAATAGCATATTTTAAATTAAAATATATTTTAATTTATACATTGAGGTCGCTCTCTCGGTCTCCACCACCCTAGGCTGCCGAAATCAATCTCACAACCTTTTGCAGCTCAAAATTACATTGGGATCGAAGTTTATCTAGCCTCTGTAGAGCTTTTTCATGCTCAGTTCGGAGGATTGTCTTCTCATCCCTAGCCTTGGACTTCTCTGATTCGGCATTAGGCCAGAGACTCTCCATTTGAGACTGAAAGAGGTAAAGGTCGACCTCAGTAGACTTTATCTTGGACTTTTTGATTGCCGCAAGCTTCTTTACCTTAAAGAATCTATTGCTTGCTACATGGAAGAATTCTATTACTTGCAATTGATTCAAAAGTTAAGCAAAAAAAAAAGGCAGGAGGATTAAGAGGATAACTCACATTGGTGTAGGCTTCAGCTCCTCTCATAAAGAGATTGACATCATTGAGCCAAGCAATCTTTGAGCTTGAGTCTAATCTTGAAGGCAAAATTAAAATACTCTTATATACTTAGGTCAAAGGGCTCTTTTCTAGCTTAGCGACCAGAACAAGTTTGACTTGGGGAAACACATTGTGTTGGAGGAGATGTCATAGAAGAGATATTGATCACAGTGTTAGGACCTCGTGGGTAGAGTGGTGGTGGGATTCATAGAATTTGCAATTGGATCGCCAAAAGCAGGTCTTTGAATCCCTCCCAGTTCAAGAGCAGCCCTAATGAGAGTTGATGGTTGGCATGCAATGACTCGCTTCTTTTTTTTTTGCTCACCTCAAGCATCTGTCTATCTGCTACTCTCATCCTCTTGAATCTTCTTCTTGTAGCTTAGGGCTTTGGACGTAGGACAAGCTCATTTTCCCTTGGTCATGAGGATAGGCTCACTCTCTCCCTCAGCCACCTTCTTTCTTCTTGTAGGTTGTGTTGGGGGAACTTCGGGAGATCCAACTCTTTTTCTTTAAAATCTCATTTATAAACAATATCTAGTTGAGTCCTAAGTACACAAAACCATGTGTTAGGCCGAGGCATGACTTAGGGCAGAAAAACACAAAAAGGAGGTTAGTTGCATAGCAGCTGACCAAGTCACGGATAGATTATGCTATAGTAAACAAGCCTCGTTAGACCATGTGAGGGCATACCTAACTATTTCTACCTCCTCTGCCCAAGAAACAATGAGATGGTGTACCTTACGGGTAATTTTTGGGTTAGCTTAGTGTCTTGAAGGTTCACCTCACTCATGTAAGAGGTTCTAGATAGTTTGGAAAAAGAAATCCTAATAGGGTGATCTTTTTAAGAATGAATAGAGGAGAGGTTGGATGCAAACAACCTACAACTGTGCTTCGGGGTGAAGTACCAGTGACCTTCGATGTTAGAATCTCAGCACCCTTTGAAAAAAATTCCTAAACATCTTCATAGTTGGGGCGGATTTTTGGACTTGCACAAGACCCAGAAAGCGATTATGAATCTCATGGCATTGGGAACAACTTGGTTCGGGTCTAGGTCCCAATTGCTCAGTACCTCTTAGGTAAAGCTATTTATGGAATATCTAAGACTACTCTTAAATATTTTGTAGAAGGTGGTAAACTAGTATCTGAACTCTTCCTTGAATTTTTTACTATTTGCTTTTGACACTTATAGGTCTAACTCAATCTCATTTAGAAAACTGAATACGCTGACGAAGTAATCAATGTGCTTCTCCCCAAGAGTTGGCTTGGTAATCCAGATCCTTACTTTGGGGGTACCTATCAAAAGGTAGTGCCTTAGTTAAATTTTTTTGACTCAGGTGAAATGCTACTCTATGGATGAGGTCATCAAACCAAGTTTAAAGACCACCAAACCATCATCGACTTTACTGAAATAATTACACTTCTCTGCCATATAAACCCTAAGGTAAAACTAAGTTCTCCTAAGGTTATCATGGTCTCTACACTATGGTTCACTTGGCAAGTTGTCAAAGCTTTCATAAATTACATATAACTCCTTAAAATCTTGTCAAATTATATATTTCTTCTTGAAAATTAAAAATTTTATATAACTTCTTGAATCTTACTAAATTATATATTTCTCCTCCAAACTTAAAACATTTCATTTTCTTAGTTTACTGAAGATGTTAAAAAAATATACTTAGGTGTAGATTTACTATTAAAATTAGTAATATTCAGAGAATATATATTATTTGACATTATTTATGTTAAAATAAAAAATAAAAAACCCCTAATATTGTTAAAGATAGCATAATGGAGAATATAAGCAAAAGTATGTCCTATATTTAATTCATATCGAGCTTGAAATCTTGTTTAGATTGAATCCTAGTTTTAGTCTAAATCGAAACAAAAGGAGTTCAAATCAAGTTAAAAGCAAAATTATCATTTTATATATCATATTAATATTTAACACAAGATGAAATTGTCAATTAGATAAGAGATTTTTGTAATAATGACTGAACTATCAAATTCTCCTCTAACTATGTTAGAGATATGTTTTTTTTTAGTTTAACATAAATAATATCAAATGATATATATACTTTTAATATTCATGATTTTAATCATAAATTTACACACGATAAATTTTTTGCAATATATCTAATAACAAAAATACATGTAATTTTTTAAATTTGGAGAAAAAATATGTAATTTGACAAGATTTTAAGGAGTTATATATACTTTTTTAAGTTTCATACAATTTGACAAAACTTCAAATAGTTATATATAATTTTTTAAGTTTGAAAGGGAAATATATCATTTATTAAGATTTAAAGTAGTTATATATAATTGACGCTAAAATTTTTTGAATAGAAACTAACGATAAGGAACTTTTTGCACCAATATATAATTTAGTAAGATTTTAGAAATAAGCGGTCAAGATATTAGTAATGCTTTTTTGAGATTGGAAGACACTTTCAAAACATCATTAATACTCTAATTTTTTTATAGTAATACTAATTAAAAAGTCAAAAAATTATATGCAAATATGCAAAAATAGAGTCACACATTTATTAGAAAAATTCATGAGGACTTGCATGCAAATAACAATGAAAGACCCTAAGGGGCTCTTAGGTAACACATCAAGATTAGTAAACTATTTTTATAAACTAATATTTTTTTATTAAAATTTTTTTCTAATAATTTAAAATTTAAAAAACTAATTTTTTTTATAATAATTTAATTTAATAATGATATAAATAATTAATATTAGTTTTAAATTTAAAAATTTGTTGATCTTAATTCTCATTTCGATCAAAACCCAAATTAAAATATTTTTGCACAAGTACCGTCCCGGACAAGCATACGTGCATGCATACATAAAAAGGCATAATACCTCAAAACGATTCTGTACGGAGTGTACTCAATTTGGAGGGGTAATATATATGTATAATGGGCGCCCATTTCACACAAC
This sequence comes from Trichopus zeylanicus subsp. travancoricus, assembly GCA_005019695.1. NCBI lineage: Eukaryota > Viridiplantae > Streptophyta > Magnoliopsida > Dioscoreales > Dioscoreaceae > Trichopus > Trichopus zeylanicus. The sequence goes on from RXID01011010.1 coordinate 1,223,659, forward strand.
ATTAAATATTGACAGCGCCGCATGTGCAATCGCCATCGAGTCCCACCAATCCAAAACGGTTGATTTTTTCTTCAGTTGCTGCCAGTGTAAAAAAAAAAAGAAGAAGACATAAAAGCAACAGTCCCGGTAACTCACAGCTAATCGCTAGCGAGCCTCAAAGCGCGTGTTCTCTCTCCATCGCGCCACGCGCGGAGTTCCCCTCGCTTCAGTCCTTTGCTTAAAACCCCTTTGCAATCTCCTTCTTCTCCTGAAATCTCCTCCTCCTCACTTGAATCCAATATTTTTTTTTTCGGATTTCAATTTGTAAAACATGTTTTGTTCTCTAAAGTGAAACGAGACCAACCGCGCGTGCGGCGTGCCTCTCCGCAGCAATGTCCTTTTCAGTTGTCTGAAGCTAGTTACATGGCCGACGAGCCTCCTCCTCCTCCTCCTCCTCCTCTTTCTTCTTCTTCTTCTTCGCACTTGCGAGAAGCCAACCGACTGGGCTTGTTGCCGCAGCCGCCACTGAAGCCCGAGAAGTCCACTATTGTGGTCCCCGCCAATGCGCCGCAGCCACCACAGCCATTCACACCTGCTGTGGTCCCTGGCGAGGTGGGAAGGAGGCCAAGCTACCGGGGGATTCGCAGCAGGAGTGGGAAATGGGTGTCGGAGATTCGGGAGCCGCGGAAGAGCAACCGCATCTGGCTCGGGACGTACCCGTTGCCGGAGATGGCAGCCGTGGCGTACGACGTGGCGGCGCTGGCGCTTCGTGGGATGGATGCAGTTCTCAACTTCCCGGAGACTATTGGTTCTCGTCCCACGCCGGCTTCTCCTTCTCCGTCTGATATTCGGGCCGCGGCTGCAGCAGCCGCGGCGATGCTGCTGCCACCGAATCCGGAGACGGAGGCCGGAGTAATGATACAAAAGGAAAAAGGAGATGAAGCAAAAGCAGAAGCAGGCAATAGTGAAGAACCAAAGCTAGACCACAAGTTTATTGACGATGAGGAGATGTTTGACATGCCGCAGCTACTGGTGAACATGGCGGAGGGCATGCTCATGAGCCCACCGAGGCTGAGCCCGCCCGGCTCTGACGACTCCCCTGAGGTCTCCGAGGGAGAGAGCTTATGGAGCTATCCTTGATGCCTAAAAGCCAACAAACCAACTCAAAAACATGATAATAAAACAATTTACGGAGAGAGAGAGAGAGAAGGAGGAGGAGGAGGAGGAGGAGACAGAAGAAAAAAGCAGTGGGTGACAAAGGGCAGAATCTCTTTGATGTTACTGTACTACACTTTAAATAAGCATTACAAAGAAGGACCTTTCCAGTTTTCCGTATTCTTGTACAATTTTTAGCTATTTTATGGAAATTAGGAATTGGAATTAGGAAGCTATATTTGAAGTTGGTAGAGGCAATATGTTTCAGTATGTGATAACGACTAACAGTTTTTGGCGCCACAAACTACAAAGCAACAGAAAACTAATGATACTGCAATGATGGAGGCCTTTACTGGCCACATGCCAACAGCCCGTACTCTCAGAGCAAGCTGTTAAAGTTGTTAATTAAGGCAAGTTCCTTCCTTGTTGGGCGAATTAAGAGATTGAGGTTTTGGCTTTTCTTTCAAGTAGGTAAAGTGCAGATATATGAATAGAAGTCTGAATTCACAACCATTTTATTCGAGATGGAGAGGTAAAGATTCTCTAAAAGTGAAAAGGAAGCATAATTAATGGATCTGGGAGATCGACCACTGGATACTAAATAGTAATTGGCTATGGGATTATGACGGATTTAAAGTAAATGGTTATCAGTATCAACAGCATATGATAGTGTTATATGCTTATTAGATTGGGAATCAGAACAAGATATCGGCTTCTTTCATCATGCTTCTGCAAGTTGGAACCGTCCCGCACCATGTTTATGGAACTTTATGAATATAAGAAACAACAAATGCGACCATAGAGAGCTTCAGAAGCAATCTGGCTCACAGCCATAGAATTGAGCTGCATACTTGTATATATATGTGGCATTCTTTCATCACATGATTGCCACGGACGAACTGACTGGATAGGTGAAGATTCATTGAAGTTCCCAATATAAACAGATAAAAGATGAACACAAATATGTTAAAATTGAAGAAAAGAGTTTCTTGTTTTCTGTGCAAATTTGAAGCTGCAAGTCATGAAAGGCTTTCACTAGAATGGAATATTTTATCATCCCTTGCATCGTTCACAAATCACATTTGTGCTATCACTACATATGTTCCACTGCAGGTTTAACCAGATTGTCAATCTAACAAAAATTTAGAAAATTTTAATCTTTCACCAGATCAAGAACTTGCACCTTTCTTGGAAATAGACTGAGGTGGATAGTCTTCAGATCAATATGAAGATGTCATAAAGGTTGTGCTACCAAAGAGGACAACCAAGCAAACAAGCACAGAGTCACTAGCACCAGAAACATTGTGCATTAATTTCCAAACGTCCCCACCAAAAATCAAATTTCTGCAAATTAACCCATTTAAGGGCAGAATAAAATTGCCCCAGTTGCCTGCTAACTTCACTATAATGTGTAAATGTAGTTATGCCGTTCATATTCAATATGGCCCCTTCTCTGCCATTGAGGGACACAATTGCAAATTTCTGGGTCTTACTCATATGGATTTCTATAGTTTGATTCCCATCCATCTTCTCATGAGAAACATAAGTGTCAGACTTGCAAAAATAGCGGTCGAGATGTCTTGTCTCACGAACGTTCACATGTTAACTGGTATTAAAAACGACTACAATCCATCTTTGAGGGAATTAAAAGCAGCAATTCTTATTAGCAATCAGTTAGAATACCATTAACTGCTCATTACTTGTATCAGATTTAGGGTATCTGGAGGAAATGATGTAGAATGAGTCGAAAGAAAAGCAGCAGAAGACTGTTTTGTTCAGTGAAATTAGAATCAAACAAGAAATTGTGAACTTGAGAAATGGTGTAAAATTTTATAGAGAAATTGAAAATCAATTCTTTCATATACCATCCAGTTGATCATCTTGGCAGTTGGTAAAAGAATCATTTCATGAATGTCAAGATACCAGTTTCCGAAGAAAAAATGGTTCAGAATGAGAAATTCACACAAGTAACTATAAATTCGGGACCAGAACTGTCTATTGGTATATAATCGAAGTTCACTCTAGATTAAATGAAGCATGAAGAAGGACAAAGCTTCCTGGATATTTCTAATCCTCTCAGAAATCCCAAAACCCTAATTTCCTTCTTTCATCCAGAAAAGAAAATGTAGCAGATGAACCCTAAATATCTTCACTGAACTCGATTTTTTTAAATTTCTGTGATCAGCAAAGAAAGACTGATACATATATTACTGAAACCTACATGCAGTAGATTTCAACTTCAAAATTTAAATCCATAACATCGCGTCCACCTCATTGAAGCCTTCAAAGACAAGGGTTTACATTCTCATCCGTCTGTCATTATTACCTTTGAGTGTTTTTTGCTGTCATTTTGATGGAGCGAAGAGGATGAATGCGAATCGCATGGCAACTCTTTTTGACACGTTATTTTGGTAAGCAGCGCATCTGACGCTTCCAACCATAGAATGACAGCTCTTTTTGACACATTATTAACTTGTTTATCTTGAGAGCATTGCATTAGTACCGCGTCATTAGACCCACTTCCATTCATGATCATAGACCACGCCTTTCGTTTTTCACCGCCAACTTCCAAATGCACTTGGAAATTGTAAATATTTTCTATGCCAATATAATCCTTGCAATCCAAGGCGCCGCAATTCATATTCCATGTTCAAGCGCGACGGCCACACGTGTGTGTATAACGTTCAATGAAAAGAAAGAGAATACAATCTTTCTCAAGATTCCCATGCTCACAAAGGACACAAACAAGGGGGTCCCTACGAGCAAAGGTGAAGGCAACGTCCCCTCAACTTTGCTGGACACATGTTCTATATGTACATTACGTTTGTGTGTCTGTGCATTGTGTATGTCGTCGGTGAAAGGCAGCGGCGGAGGGCGGCAGAGCCGAAAGAGGGGGAAAGGCAAGTCTTGTTTGTGATGTATGATTTTCAGGGGGCAGACAAGTTTGGCCCGCCCTTGTCTTACTTTTGTTAGTACGCCTGCATATCTTAGGGTTGGAGCGCTGGTTTGGTGATGTGTCTCATTCCTGCTTTGCTTATTCCTCCTTTGATCTTTCTCCATATTTGTTTATGGTTGGTCAAACTGCCAATCTTAGTGTGGGACTGCTTCGTAGATTCGATAGAGGTCATGGTTTGAATAATGGTTTTGCTAGAATTAGACGTGCGTGGTACTAATCATCATTACGAGAGACCATTATGTTAAGTGAAACTTGCTAAATTGGGGTTTAAGAAATATAATCGCAAAATTGAGCCCCTAGTATTTTTCTTAAGGTAATTAATTAATTGATCAATCCACCTAACAAAAGATGCTGACGCGCTATTTCAAATTTTCATCAATCCAGCCGTTCAATCCTAGATACAGGTGAAAAGTCCAAATCAAGGATTTTCCTGAATTTAAAATTACAATTATTTTTTCTGACCTGCTATAGTAATTGCGCCTATTTAAGAAAAACAAATATCAAAATGAAGTTCAAAATTAAAAGGTAAGATAAAAATCTGTTGGCTGGGCCAGTTTGCGATTGTAATAGAAGGCTTGTTAGAAGCCCAGAAATAAACCGGACCGAGCCGACGCTGCGCGAGCAGGTCTCACGTGTAGCGGAACCGCAGCCAAAGCCAAGAGGGAGAGCGAGGTGAAAGCGGAGATAGATGACGACGCGGATCGCTCCCGGCGTGGGCGCCAACCTTCTCGGCCAGCACTCTGCCGAGCGGAACCAGGATGCCACCACCTATGTCGGCAACCTGGACCCCCAGGTCTCCTTTCCTCTCCTTTCCATTCCTTCGTCGGATGGTTCCCTCTCTAGGGTTTTTGAGCTGGTCTGCGATTTTGCGCTGAGGAATTCCCCCTAGATCCTTCGGATTTTATCGCATTTAGGGTTTTAGCAATTACACCAAGTTGGTTGAAAATGATTTTGTTAGTGCTACTTTGGTTCGTAGCTCAATATTTGGGTTATTGTTTGGTTCCGATCAGAAATAGTTGAAGTTCCAAGCTTTATTCGTATATGTAGAATTTAGGATTTGAAGTCTTAAAACTTCATATCTTCATCTAGATCCAAAATTGGGTTACTTTAAGCAGAATGCTTTGTTTATTCCTTCTTATTCAGTTTGGGTGTGACTGACCGTTGTGGTTTATCATGTGATAGGTTAGCGAGGAGCTGCTGTGGGAATTATTTGTTCAAGCTGGTCCTGTTGGTATGTTTTTTTATTTTTCTTTTTCTGCGTATATGTTGTTGTCGATATCGAACTGCTTTCTGATTCTCCCACATGAATTTGGAGTTCTGTCTCCTTTTCATGTGTTATTTTGCATTGAAAATTGGAAATTGAGGGTTTATTGTTGTTGTTAAGTACTTCTTATCTTGGATGATATATGGTTCCTTTTTATGTAGTTCCCATTGTACACCAAGATTTGACATTTTTTTGGGAGGTCCTGCCAATCATTAGCAGTGACCTTTCCAGTTATTGAACTTCTTATAGTCCTCATTTGTAGTGAATAATGGTGTCAAAGAATGAGATAATATTTTTATTGTTGAGGTCTCTCTCAAGTTTCCTACTGAAGTACTTGAAGTTAACTCCTGTCTGGTCTCATTGCCACTGATCTCTAAACAAAAATAAAATAATGAAATGTCGAGCAATTTTAGTCATTATCCCAGTCAAAACAGCAAGTCCTTTTGTCGAAGATACCACAAATAATGTATTTTGATCATCATTGAAGTCTCTTAGATGTCTTATTCGATATGCTGGCTTCATGAATTGATATCTGTTGTTAGAGTTAAATATTCCCAAACATCTAAACTGAGAGTATAAGTTGTTGTTGAACGTAACTAAGGATTAATCAACCTAGGTCAAGTAGAAATTGGATGTGCAAAACATGCAAGTTTTGTTTTATTTCTCTTGTGTGCTGGTGGCTTGGATGAACTTGGTGATAGAGGATTAAAACATAGTTATTTTGTTGATGGAAGAACTAGACAATGAACATGTTACAAGTGCACTATACGAAGATTAGCTTTTTGTGTGCAGGAGTAGGAAAACTGAACAAGGCCTATTATGCTGATGCTGGATGTATGATGTGAGTTTGACATTAAATTATGAATCATTTGGTACTAATATCAGATAGGGTTAGCATTTGCACTTTTGCTCAATGAATATGCTCAGATGTCCTGGATTCTGGAATTCAGGCGTCTCTGGTATAATGTGGGCACCGCCAATAGGTGGTGCTATTTTTCATTGAAAGCCAGTGGATTATATGGGTTATCTCTTGTGTGGATTCAATATCCTGTGTTCTTGAATTTTTTGGTATGCTTACCTTGTTTATTTGTTTAGTTGCTGTATTTCCCACTTGATCAATTGGTTTCTGCAGTGTAAGATAATTATCCACTAATTTTTATATGTATTTGCCATGTCTCAGTTAATGTCTATGTCCCAAAGGATAGAGTCACAAATCTACATCAAGGATACGGTTTTGTGGAATTTCGGAGTGAAGAGGATGCTGATTATGTCAGTATTATTGCATCTTGATGGTCTACTTTTGGCATTCAATTTGTGAGATTTTTGGATTGAGATCTGCATTGAAATTGATGTAATTTTTTTGTCTTCCTTTGCAGGCAATCAAAATCTTAAACATGATCAAATTATATGGGAAGCCTATACGGGTTAATAAGGTGCTCATGATGTCAAACCTTCATGATTTTCATTATTTCTAGTTAGTTTCTGTTTATTTGCTAGAACTCAGCATGACAGGAATTTTATGAATGGAGGTTTCTTTTATATTCAAAATGTCAGAATCTCAATTACTAGGTTAGAGAATCGTTGGAGGGCACAGCTAGAAACTGCATTTCATTAACTTGTAGAAAATCTGAATGCAGACCCTAACTTCACCTGGGGACATCTTTTGTGTGTGTGTGTGTGTGTGTGTGTGACTCACACTCACACACACACACACACACATATATATGGAGTCTGAGTCCTAACTGCACTTTAACTATTGAACCAAATACAAGAAACTATAGCAGGAATTCAAGTCATAACACCTACTTGGGCTCAAACACAAACCAAACCCGGACTTTGAGAGCTACCAGCTTATACTTTAACAAGGAATAAATTTTGTTTTGTGTAAAAGGAAGTTGCAATTTTCTCTTTAATATGCAAATCTTTTCCTCATGTTGAGGTAATGCTTTTGAAAGGATAACTCTAATCAATGTTTACTTTTTTTAAAAGCAAAATTTAGTAAATTCATTTTATTTGATTTTCTTATTTTTACCCAAATGGTTTTCTTTTTGGCTTCCATCTAAAGGTCAAGCAACCAAAGAGCCTTTAATAGTTTCTTTATTGGAAAAGTTTTTTCCATATCAATTGAGTAATTTAGAAGCATCACTTGCTTGTCACAAAAATAATTGATTATTTATATTATTACCTGTAGTCTACTGAAGTTTACGAGGCATCACTTTCTCATTTCAAAATAAAAACTATTATCAATGTTACTGACTAAGTATATTCTATTTAGTAATTTACCAAAATCTGAGGCAGCTATGTCTTTTGTTTCAGTCCCCTCATATATCTTGATCATTGATGCATTGGTTTGTCAGTCCTTTCTGAGGAGGATGATATTACATATTACAATATTGTCTAAATATCAAATTAGCACTTCTTCAGCCACAACCTAACATGTACATCATTGAGTGTACATTAACATTGTGTTGTATGCTTGTGTATCAAATTTCAATTTTATTGTATCTATGACTTCTTTCTTGCTTCATTGTTGATGGCATTTTACACCTCTTCTTGGGTATATCATTTGTCTATTTATTTATATTGCCACCATTGTCAGTAGTGAAATCATGAATATTTTGAAGCAAATGGCTAGGAACTGCTTACAAAGCACATCCAATGCTAATAAAAATTCAGGCTTGAAGTTGGTTTGCTTTATTTTAAGAAGTTACAGATTGATGTTTTCCCTGTTTATGACGTCCTGTGTTGCCTATTTGATATTGCATTCATTTTGTGAAAGTGCATAATAGGTATGCTAAATCTTGAAGGGGAATTGAATTCTGTTATCATCTCATAGAACGTTTAGCTTTTTTATTCATTTTATATGTTTCTCATTCATTTCTTTTTCCATCCTTAGGCATCTCAAGACAAGAAGAGTTTGGATGTTGGGGCTAACCTTTTTGTTGGCAATCTAGACCCAGTAAATTTCTCTGTCCATCATTTTGGAAATCCTTTCATATGCAATTGCATCTTACTTTTCCCTGCATCTACTGCAGGATGTGGACGAAAAACTTTTGTATGACACATTCAGTGCATTTGGAGTCATTGTAACCAATCCAAAGGTAATGTTCTGTGATATTGTTCTTCATGTAATTTCTCTCTTCTCTGGATGGTTTGGCCATTTAGAAGAAAAGTTTCCATTATCATAATTTTCTCCTATTTTCTGTTTTTATTTCTCGAATTTTAATTTACTTATCTGTTAATTTGAAACTCGATCCTATGTTTCTGTCGAGGTACTGAAGGAATTTATGCAACTGTAAGTTTAAAAATGATGAACTATAACAATGGCTTAAGCTTTTAAGGTAACCATGGTGGGGTAGATGGGGGGTATTACTAGGAAGCATTGTGTGTTATGAATGTTTTATGATTTTTGATGCCCAGATATCTTTTCCCACTTATAAATACGTTTTTGGTTTTCCATGATTCCAAAATCTAATCTTCAGTGACTACAAAATTCTTGAAGAGAAAATTTGGTTAATATGAGTTCTGGTGCTGTGAAATGCTGACATCTATGTTCAAGATACACACATTGTTTCAAGGTCTCTGAATAACTTGAAGCTGCCATGTTTATCATTTCTTGAAGTCTGCATGTTCTCTGCTTATGGAGCATTTGTGTTCATCTAACAGCATTATATCTCCTTTTCTTCCTTTGCAGATTATGCGAGATCCTGAAACAGGGAATTCAAGAGGTTTTGGGTTTATCAGCTATGACTCATTTGAGACATCCGATGCAGCAATAGAGGTATTTCTGCCTGTTTGTAACAAAAGTTCAACCACATCACTTGATTTTTTCTAAATATGGAGTAAAATTTTGAGGTTTCTTAGGAATCTGGTATTAGTTCTACACATGTAGCTTTGGTGAACTTATCCATCGGTTGTATCTCTATGCAGGCCATGAATGGTCAATACCTGTGCAATCGTCAGATCACTGTTTCATATGCTTACAAGAAAGACACCAAAGGAGAACGTCATGGGACTCCAGCAGGTACAACTTTCCAACATTTCTTCATAAACATATTGGTTCCTTAACTTTAAACTCTTCTTGTCATGGATGGGTTTTCAATACATGAGCATAGACCAGACACATCAAGAGGTACTTCTGTTTGTTTTAGTAATTGATCTGAGCAAACATTTATTCAATTTAGGTAGCAAACCTTTTCATACCTCTTATGATATCATGAGACTTGTGGATAATTGAGTTCAGGGATGCTCTGATGTTTTTTATTCAACACCTTTAATGACTGGTTTCATTGCTTAACCACTTGGTTCAAGTTTTGGCACGTGATTCTAACTGTGCCATTGATAAAGTGCAGAGCGCGTACTGGCTGCAAGCAATCCAGGCACACAGAGGAATAGACCGCATACCTTGTTTGCAAGTGGACCACCAACGCTTCCAAATGGTCCCCAAGTGAATGGCAACATTGCTGCTCCTGTTCCACCCCGACCTTTCGTTAATGGTGCAGTTCCACCTGGCCAGATGCCTCCTCCAATTCGTCCTCCACCACCACAAAGCATTCAGTTCCCTCCCTCAATGCATGTACCAGGACCAACTCCATCCTGGCCTGGGCAGCCACAACCTGCCCAACATCTTCAGCCACCTGTTATGCCACCACCGGCAGTGCAGCAGTTCAGGCCTCCTGTTGGGCCTCCTTCAAACATGCCTCCACCCCCGCCCAATGTTCTAATGAGGCCACCGCCACCCCCTTCAAGCGTTGGCGTGCCACCTCCTGCCATGTGGAGACCACTGCCACCTCAACAAATTGGTGGACGACCCATCCCACATCCTCAGATGCCAATGCCACCACCTGCACCACAAAGTATTCCGCCACCACCTCAGTGAATTCTGCATGGTAAACTCCAGCTATACAGGAATTGAATTGTTTGTAGGTTTATGGAGCTGACCCAGTCGAGGTTTTCATCGAAATGCACACAACCTGCAATTTACTAGTTGGTGATGTTCCTGGGCGTTGAAGCCTTTGGCTTTGTTTTGGTGCTTGTAGGTTGTAATATGAACCTTAACTTCGATTGTATGATAACCAAGGACCTTGTAATTAATGAGGACAGTGTAATTAATTGTGTATTTTGCTCTGGAAGTGGTACCAAATAATTCAGTAGAATACTTGGGCCCCTCTTTAAAAGTTAGATCATGTCACGGTTATTTGTATTTTTAATGTGGAATGGTTTAACGTGATATCCATCATTTTATGACACTTTATTGCAGAGTATTAAGGGCCCATTTGGTTTGTGATTAATAAATGTGATGATTGTAGTTTGTAATAGTTGCAATTAAATTGAGATGATTTCAAATCAAATGGTCTTCAGAGTTTGGTTTGTAAGTAATAGATGATATCCATCATTTTATGACAGTTTATTGCAGAGTATAAAGCGCCCATTTGGTTTGTGATTAACAAATGTGATCATTGTAGTTTGTAATACTTGCAATTAAATTGAGATGATTTCAAATCAAATGGTCTTCAGAGTTTGGTTTGTAAGTAATAGATGTAGTTATGTTGGATAGTAAGATAAGCAAAGAAAAATATATTACAATAAGCCCCAAAACCAGGGGTAACCTACTACCCCCATCTAAAAGTGGAGTTTGCTAATCTAGGTTAGCTACCCTAATGATAAATGGGCCTCGCATGAATACGTGATACCATGTCAACTATCTCTGATTGAAAGAATACAATCTCAGCCATGGTACTCGACCATGTTTTGTAAAAAAGGAATATAAAGAAAAAAAAAACCTAGCTTCTCTCAGGCAGGGATTTGGAAGTTGACTCCAAGAATTAAAAACAGTTCTCAAATATTAAGATAGACCTAATATCAAGTATTAAAAGTCAAACACTTTTTTAAAAGAACTTTTGGAAGTCAAACACTTTTTTAAAAAAGTTTTTGGAAGTCAAATCACTTTTTAAAAAAAGTTTTAGGAAGTCAAATCACTTTTTTTAGGGAGGCAACCCTGACTTCACTGAGCAGGTCTTCCGAGCACCTTAATCTCTATTCTAAATAAATATTGATAGCTGTCTTGCTATGATAAGATGTTAACGGAAATGAAGAGCACGCATGATGCAGCCATGGGGAGATTTGATTAAGCTAATTAATCCCAGGGGCGGCGGCCATTTCAGAATCTCCAATGAATCTGGAAGTCAAACCTCAAGAAAGACAGCCAAGCTAGTCCCTTAGAATTCCAAAGCATGCTTCTTGCGTTCTTTTAATATTTCTTTAATTTCTCCCGGGATTACAATGACATGCACGTACATGTTTGGCGATTAGCTGTTCTGAGGAGCTCAACCGTCATCCCGCCGCTTGATATAAACTGCTGCCTGACTGTGGATTAGTGATTCTAATGCATGGCTAATCAGAAATATAATATTTGCCTGGTACGCTTAACCCACACAATTAGCTTAGGAAAGGTTTGGGTTGAGCACGAGTTACTAAGTGTACCTAACTTGTGTTTATATATCTGAAATTTTTTCAAATTACATATCTCTACGCTTAAAAAACATTGAATTAGTGTCTACATTTATCTAAACTTTCTAATTATATTCATACCATTTTAATGTGTTTGTGCCCTTGAAATTATACTGACGCTTATTTTTTTTATAAATAAAATATAAAAGTATGATAATATATAAATTTCCATATAGTTGAGCTTGGCCCATTTCAAAAATATATATACAAATTTATCTTAAAAATTGTACGACATCGTTGTTAAAAAAATAAACATTATTTTAATAGGAGTGATACATGAGCACGAAAAAGAAAATTTGAAGGAAATATAAAGTAGGGTTTTAAATCTCGGCCGAAATGATTCGATTTCGACCAGTGCTATAATATATCAGTCAGATCTATTACGGTTTAGGGTTTTCGACTGAGCCGCATGGCACGCGCTGTACGCAGGGCGAGCATAGCGCGCGGTGAGCTCGAGCAGGGAGCTCGCTGGGCAAGCTCGAGCGAGGAGCTGCCAAGCGCAAGGAGCTCGCCGGGCGAGCTCACGGCAGCTTCGTGCCCGAGCCCGCACCCTCGCCAGACTGGTCCTGCGTGCTTGCCAGCTTGCCGCGGCTCTCTTGCCCCCCTTGCTCCGGTAAACTAGGGCTGACTTTGCACCCGGAGTAGCGTAATCGCCAGCCTGGTTCCAATGCCCTTGCCAGTCTCTGTTAGATACTGTTCACGTATATGAGATTATTCACGTAACTGTTCATTATTTTAAAAAATTTTAAACATATTATAATTTTTTAAATTTAAAGTTAAAAAATAATTAAAGTAAAGTTAAATTTTAGTTAAAATATAATTAATTAATAAAAAATATTTTGGTTGAAACTGAAATGAAAATGATTTTGATCGAAACACGTTGATTTTTTTGTTCACGTGCATGCGTGCATGACCGTTCTACCGAAAGCAAAACAAAAAAAAATTTATATTGGTCTCATCCTCATGTGAATCGCTGTCACGAGATCACGAAAAACCAGTTGTTCTGACTCGTATGTTTATAAATTTCATTTGTATTATTCTTTCACATTCAGATGTTTCAAACTCAATTGATAATGATGATGATTAGTTGTATTATATTATAATTAATAAATTATGTATGTGTCAGGTATATTTTAATAATAAGTTAAATTTGCTTATGTTAATTTTTAATTTTTAAATCATATTCATATTATTTCTCATATATTTTTTATATAGTGATATATAAAAACAGTGGTTAACTATCAAAATTAATTTTAATTAATTAAAATAATATTTAATATTATGATGAAATTAATTATAAATTTTTTTATAATTTTTAAATTTTTATAAAAAAATGTTAAAATTTTATCGTATTTTTAATTTAAAATTAAATTACAGTCAAAATATAATCAAACTCTAGTCAACACACAATTAATAACTAAAAAAAATTCTTTTGATCGAAATCGAAACGGCCGAAATTGAAATAAAAATGGCTGAAATGGTCGAAACCGAAACCGAGATTTAAAACATTGATACGAACATAAAAAAATTTAAGGGATGACAAGTATTAATTTAGTATTTGTCGGGGGTATAGTGATTAAAATTTCAAACATTGTTCCGGTCTGAGTGTGGTGGGGCCGTGATGCCATTCCTGTCGGCAAACTGTTGGCAATTGAGTCCAGTCGTGGCGACTGTCACCGCCCCACGTGGCCTCCACGCTAGCCGGCCAACGGCCTCTTAACCGTCATCCGCGTGGAATTGGTCTCCGTACATGAATTCCCTGCTCGTCGATGTCCAGGTCATCAAGTTGGGGAATAAACTGCACCACTTGGAGCGTCGATGAAGCTTCTATAATTGTCTGCTTGCTCTCCTGCGCGTCATCCGATTTTTGTTTTTGTTTTTTTTTTTTTTTTGACGTAAACCACCTCTGCTTATATTTATTACATGAAACCACCCCTATTTACATGGACATAATAAATACAAAACTGAGATGGTTTTATGAGAAAATAGCTCTTTACGATTTATGAGTACCGCACAAGGATGAGTAAAAGGAACTGGGAATCGGTGTATGATATCTGTTGAAAAATATACTAAACTCTCAATATGACTCAGTACGGCTCTGATTTCAATTTTTAATTTTTATTAAAATCGATATACTGAAACAATATATATATTGATTTTTTATTCTCTTTTAATTCTGACTAATATTTCTGGAATGTAATCTTTTCTACTATTACAATTTCGGTTCTTAAAATTCAATATTAGTCAAGGGTTCTTAAAATTTCGGTTCTTAAAATTCCTTCTTAAAATTCAATTCTCAAATCAATCTATTACAATTTCGGTTCTTAAAATCAAACTCCGATTTTGGTTCACGGTTCACTGATTTTTCTCACTCTTGCATACAAGGGTTTAATCCTCTTGGTGTGGATAATGGAAAGTTAGGTACAGACTGGATTAAGACTAGCAACCGTGAGAATTTCAACTAATTTGCCTAGAACTAGGTTCTAGATTTTTTTTAGTCACATTAATTATAATCATCAGGTTTGTTTGTCTCAGTCTAAATAATCTTTTATAAAGTTATTTATTTATACGCAACTAATGAATGCTTTATCTACCATGCCCTCTTTGGTTGAAAAAGATAATGATATGTTAGCATGTGTTAACAACAACTCATTATCTATCTAATATTCCTCAAAAAATTGTTAATCAGACCAGGATCACTATCAGCCCCAAGACCATAATCAAACGACAAGTAGAAAGCTCCCATGAATCAAGCTTGTCTTCTCTCGCTCGTCACACTTGTGTCTGGGCCCCTAACTCCAAGAGCAAATAATTAATAACCTAGGTCCAAAGGCCCTTCCAAAACGCTAGATCACCGGCATCTTTCATAGTGAAAATCAGTACTTCCCTTGATTTCACCATTGCCAGCTATTCTCAGCTGGCAACTCGTGTGCCGAGTAGGGACACTGACCCAGCACGCCCCGCCCATATCTCCCCCATACCTATATATACTCTCTTCATCCCTGCACCTTCCTCCAAGCAAACACCTTCAGTTCTCGCTTCCACATCAAACACCTTTAAGCTATTACCAACAATGGATATCATCGGCTCTTCGGCGGCGCCGAGGACCATATCTGACGAGGAAACCTACATGACAGTATCGTCGGCCCCGCCCAAGCGGCGGGCTGGCCGCACTAAGTTCAAGGAGACGCGGCATCCCGTCTACAAGGGCGTGCGGCGCCGGAACGAGGAAAGGTGGGTCTGCGAGGTGCGTGAGCCCAACAAGAAGTCTAGGATTTGGCTCGGCACATTCCCAACGGCGGAGATGGCTGCTCGGGCGCATGATGTGGCTGCAATTGCTCTTAGAGGACGGGCTGCAACGCTCAATTTTGCAGATTCAGCCTGGCTGCTACCTGTGCCAGAGTCGACGAGTCCCAGGGACATACAGCGGGCTGCGGCAGAGGCTGCGGAGAGGTTTCGGCCACCAGAGACGGAGAATGCTCGGCAAGAGGAGGTGATGTTGTCATCAGAGGATGGAATGTGCTTCATGGACAGTGAGATGGAGTTGGGGATGCAGGGGTATGTTGATATGGCTCAGGGCATGCTGATCGAGCCCCCGCCGATGGCGACCGAGTACTCTGATGGCGATACCGAAGCCGACATGCCACTGTGGAGCTACTTGGTTTGAAGTTGAAGCCCGGCAATGGCAGCACCAACTGTATATAAGAGTAGAGAGGCAGCTGTGGAGGAGAAGTTAACTGCGTTTCAGTAGTACAAGCTGAGACCTAATAAAGATCTCTATGGAAATACGTCCATGCAACGCAGAATTTACCAGTTAATGGCGCTTCAGGTGTTGAGCCCTTTCCTTCGTGTTGGTGTTTGTAGATTGTAATATGGCTCTAATATTATGGAGTTTAATGAAGATATTAGGTCAAATGCTATCCGTGAACACTATGGTTTATGAGCATTTCACTGTGGTTTAATGGGGAATGCTTGAGTTATTTTTCTTCGTTGAAATTGTTACGAGTTCAGTACCAGTGTTGCTTAGATTAAAGAGTATACAATATATCCAATGAAGCCCTTTGACTCGAATTATTCGTTGAAACACAAGTAATGTCAACGGCAAAGTTGGGTAACATTCAGGTATTGATTCCTCTACACAAGATTTTGATACTTCCATTTGATTATAATAGATGAAACAATAAGGTATAATGGTTGGAAGAATTAATTGGTGTTGATTTTTTCGCCTATTAATTGAGATATTTTCATTTAAAAATATAGAAAAACACTCTTATGGCGAAAGAATCAAAACTCGCATATTTATGGCAATCCAACTTTTCCGAACTCAACATGTACAAAGCATAGTCAGTATGTGGCTTCTCATGCCACTGAAGTACCAACAAAAATTACCTGCAATTCTCTATTTCCAAATAAAAAATTACGTATTTCATTTATATATTATTGCACAGTACCACTCTCCATTGCCTATTTCACGCAAAAAAAAAAAGAAGGTATTTTAGTAAACATAATCAACCATGTTTGAGCCTGACGCAACAAAAAGAAGAAAATCCGAACTGAAGATCTTGTAGTTGACTCGCGAATAAAAATTAACTCTCTAAGTCAGACCCAATAGTTAAACTCGCTCTCTTAAAAAAAAGTCAAACGCTTTGCTAGCTCCTTAATCAGTGGCTAAGACTATATAATACAGTTCACGATTAAGAGATTAATGGACATTAATAGCTTGCAGTCAATGGGTTTCCATTAAGTAATCAAACGGGCAGCCCCGATAACAAATGAATTTGGAAGTCAAATCTTGAAGAATGCAGCAAAGCTTGTCGTTGGATTTTCGGGACATGCACGTATACGTATTTGTTCAAATTAAGCAGATTATTTTTACAAGTCAAAACAAAAATATTTTTAAAATGAAACAAAAATGATAACATGCTTCTGTGAATAATATAACATTCAAAATGTTGACATCAAGATATGGTAGCAGCATTCACAGTGTGGTCGGGCCCGGATCCCATATCTGTCGGTTAAAGAGTTTGGCATTTGAGTAGAGACGTCGCAACTGTCAACTGCCACCGCCCCACGACGCGTCGAAGCTGGCCAACAACGGCCTCTTAACAGCCATAGGCGTGGAAACCGTCTCCTTCCTTGGCATCCCATCCGATGCCACATTAGCAAGATCAACACCAAGAAGCCTTAATTTTGTTGTCGGATTTGATTAGGTTGGATTGCAAGCTAAACACGCTTAGCCGGAGTTTAGCATCAGGCGATAAACAACTTACTAATTATAATCTAAATGGGCCCTGAGATATTTTTCGCTGGCATCTTTATCAACAACGAAACTGATGGTTGAATCATGATGGGTTTTTGAATCCTCCTAATTTATAACTTGCAAATGATGCTAATAGCGATTGAGATCATTCTTTGATACTTCTAACTCAGTATTTGGTCTGCAGTAAAAATTAATCACATATAATCAGTCAAGCATGTGACAACAGATCATCCAACCACGTGTACTATTTTTATTCTTCATCGCAACTTCTCATTTGACAGTTTAATCTTGGCTATCTCAGTCAGTTTACTGTATTTGGTGAAAATGTTAACCTGATATTGTGCAACCTGATGCTCAGGTTTGTATGGGATGATCGATCTCTTCTTCTGATCTGTGTTGGGAACGTGTGTCCATAATAAATAAATGATGAATGTGTGCAGCCAATGCTGCCTGGAAATAGTCATGTAGATGATGACAATGATAGGAGGGGCGTGGAAGCGGAGGCACTGACGTTTTTGGATATCACTAGAAAATAGTATATGGATTCGTTTGGTAATGAATTAAATATAAAATTAAAATTAAGTATAAAATAATAGTTGATATTTAAATGTTAGTCTTATTAATGAATTGCGTAAAAATTTTAACATATATTATTATTGAGATTTTATTCTTGGACATTTATTTTGATTTTACTTGATTATGAAACATGATACTTATTGAAAATAACTAGAAATTTTTTATGTTTAATTAAAAAAATTATGAAATACATATAATGAAGGAATAAATACGTACTGCATACATATATTATGAGCCCATAATATATACGTACTGCATACATTTATTTTTTTAGTATTTAGATGCTAGTTTGGCTATCAATAAGTTAATTCTAATTTTAGTCCATTATCAAACTGGGCCATATATTTTTATTTTCTCTTCTTGGCCTCAAGAAAAAACATAGAGCACAATGCCCCTAGAAATGATTATGTAATCGACTCCCAAAAATAAAATTCAGTAAATCAATTGAATTAAAAGACGAATAAAAGCCTAGCCCTAAATCAAATTGTAAAATGATATCTTCGAGATTAAGACTCACTTCAACACCCGCTACCTTGGTATTCTCAGCTGATAATGTTTGCTGCATGATTCAATGAATTTATAAAAAAATTACACCGAATTATTACTAAATTTAGGTACCTCACTATATATGATAAAAATCAAATGATTATAGAATTTAATCCATATTTATATCTAAAAATTAATTTTAAAAAAATCCGAAATTCATAATTATATATCATGAAAAGTCTAATGACATTATGATGGTGAAGTCACGATATACTGAACTGATTTTTATCTTAAAAATAATACAACATCCAAAAAAATAATAATTAAGATCAATTTTTATTTTTCATTATATTCTAAGTAATTTTTATTGATTTAAATGTTAGAGCCATCCCATCGGAGAATTTTCAATATTTTCATTCATAATTTTCATTTTTTTATAAATTAGTAGGAGAATATTCTAATAGAACGAGAATTTGAGAAATTTTTTGGATCGGAAACGGTGATGGCGGGACTCGTTCAACAGAATCCATCAACAAATTTAATGCAGTTCAAGTATCAAGGCTTCGTCTCCGCTTCTGATCTGTGTGCAGGGTCCCCAGATCCCAACTAATAAGAAATTCGACGCTGAAAGCGAAGGAAGACCTTTTCAAAACAGAAAACCCCGCATCACATCTGATCTTTTACAGTAGAAGTCACACGTCCTGTAGATTGCCAACTTCCAGCTGGAGATCCCTCACTTCCCCAGCTGGCATTCCGTGTGCCGCGTATGGACACCGACCACCACGCCCAGCCCATACTTTTCCCATACCTATATATACTCTCCGCATTCCCGACATCTTTCTTTAAGCTCCTTCGGCTCACTTCCACGTCAAACGCCTACAAGAAAACAGCAACAATGGATATCCTCGGCACTTTGGGTCACCGGAGGACTGTATCCGACGAGGAGATCTACATGACTGTGTCCTCAGCGCCGCCGAAGCGGCGAGCGGGCCGCACCAAATTCAGAGAGACGCGGCATCCTGTGTACAAGGGAGTGCGCCGCCGCAACGCCGACAGGTGGGTCTGCGAGGTGCGGGAGCCTAATAAGAAGTCCAGGATTTGGCTGGGGACGTTCCCGACGGCAGAGATGGCGGCGCGGGCGCATGATGTAGCTGCTATTGCTCTTAGAGGGAGTTCGGCGACGCTGAACTTTGCCGACTCTGCCTGGCTGCTTCCCGTGCCGGAGACGACGAGCTCCAGAGACATACAGCGGGCTGCGGCAGAGGCTGCAGAGAGGTTCCGGCCTCCAGAGTCGGAGAATGCTGTACAGGAAGAGCTGATGGTTACTTCGGGAGATGGAATACGCTACATGGACAGTGAGATGGAGTTGGGGATGCAAGGGTATCTTGACATGGCGCAGGGAATGCTGATCGAGCCGCCGCCGATGACGGCGTACTCTGATGGTGAGACAGACGCCAACACACCGCTGTGGAGCTACTCCTTTTGAAGGTGACGCCTGGCAATGGCAACTAGGACAGTAAATAGAGTGGTGAGGCAACTCTTTCTCTCTGTTAGAGCACTAGCTTGTGCATGCAGCAGTCCTAGTATTGTCCATTGAGTTTGAAGCGAAGTAATGATAAGAGAAATGATACGTTTGTCCGTGCAAATGTTGGGCATGAAACATCCTCGTTAAACAGATTCCGCAATTGCCATTTTTAAGAGGTTTGGAAGGTCAATTTTTGGACTCAAAAAGGGGATGAAAATGGTAGTTTAAGATTAAGGTTATTAATGAACTGTATTACAAAAATTAAGTAAATTGTTTTTTTTGCAAAATGGAAAAGCCCCAAAAGATAAAAATAAAATATGCGAAGGTTGTGATTCTTCTATTCATATAAGGTCAAGATCAATTTGTCTAAATCAGATGTGGTCACTACAATTACGGGCTGCTGTAATCATCCTGGGATGTTAGATTAGGATCCAACGGTTTAGATCCAAGCAAGTTTAACGGATTAGGACGAAATGCAACGGCCTGAATTGGTCGCTACCGTCCGTTTCGGGTTTCCACTTTGTCAAGCAAACGTGAGAAACGCTATTTCGATGAGAAATCTACGCGGTTTGACAGTTAGACGCCAGTTTATTTTAACAGTTTCTGGTAGCATCAACGTGTGTGGGCGGCGACAGTTATGCAACCGCTGCGCAAAACAGCTACGTAGCGGACGTGTAGGTGCATGTCAACGAAATCATCAGAAAATTAGGAAAAAAGAAAAAGAGACGAGAAGCCTGCTTCGGAACTCCGAAGACAAGTTTGGCTGTCTTTCTTCAGGCTCTGCTTCCAGATTCAATGGAGATTCTGGTCTTGCTGCCGTCCCTTGGATTAATTAGCCTAATCAAATAACCTCATGACTGTATTTGAGCTCTAATAATTTTCTAATGATGAATTGTTTTATATTCCAGATATGATAAAGCATATGTTAAGGGGACCAACTCTTAATGTCAATAGACTCGATACATCCGCCAGCAAGTGTTTGACTTGACACGCAGGATGAGTCTAGCTAACTGGGATTTGGCTCGCGGGGATTATTTTTTATTATGGGAGTCAGCTCTAAACGCCGACCTGAAAGAGCTCACGGGGATTTTTTGTCATTATCTTTGATTTTTCCACCGAGTTTTTGGAATTATTTTGCTATTATTGATTCTTCCAATTCATTCAAACCGATCCTTCCAATCATTTTTGGGTGCAAAAATTAATAATAATGGATGGAAAAACCGATAGTTTTATGGTCTCAGAATAGATCTTTGGCCTCCTACGAGACTCTCGTGCATCGTTGTTGCGGTTTGTTGTTGTTCTGTTGAGGAAGCTTTTGCCAATGGATTAAATAATAACACGTCCTCTCACGGATTTATGAGTTTCCCGCCGAACTCCATATGAGAAGCATTGATAGCTCACAATTCCCAGTTTATTCAACCCAGGCTCCGGACGCTTAAACTCGCACCTAAAAACAAAAGGCAGTAAACTTCTTCTCCAACCAGAGCTCACCACAAGAGACGTAAGTTTTGCCGGTGCTCAACTTTCGACGTTTTGGAAAGTGCCGAAATATCACTAATTAATTATATTTTTGAAAAAATATCGTTATATTGAAGGCTTTTCTCACCATAATATTTTGAATTTTTCTTAACAAAATTTTTACGGCGGTTTTAAAAATACTAAAAATATTTAATATTTATCAATAAATTTCGAAAATATTTGATATTTATCAATAAATTTCAGACAACGTTTCTTACTAAATATCGAGAAATTTCAATGTCGAAAAAAAAATCAGCATTTTCTAAAAACACCAGATTTTTTCACTTAAAATCCAATATGAGAGAGACTCCAATCTTATCCTCATCTTCCTTCGTCTCTCACTCTCACAAGCGGCTCCTATTTTATGTCCAGTCATACCGCTACCGTCCGCCTGTGCTTGCCCCCTGTGTCGGCCCTGTGCTGCTGCCCTTGCCGGCCACACCGCTCCCATTCGTCCGAGTCCCCATCCGCCACCCACTCCACGCCGTTCGCCCACACTCGCCTCCCACCCCATCGGCTCCTACTGCTTCTCCCCTCTCCCCTGTTGGCTTTATGGTATCTCAAATCCGGATTTTCCAAATAGTCTTAATTATATTAGGAAAGTTATTTAGTGAGCCTAATCCTTATCTAGATTTATCTTCTACTAGAAGACTTAAATTAGTAGAAGTCTTATTTGAGTCAGTCTTCTATTTTGACTCAAACATCATTAGGCCACATCTATAAATACACCATTGATGTAAGGGTTTCGAAAAAGAGTGTGAGAGAAAGATATAGATCAATACTCTCAAGATGTCTTGTGACGGTTAGGCTACTTAGTCTTTTGTGAGAGTTGGTGATATTAGAGTTTCGTCTCTATCGTTGTAATATTCTATTTTCTCTTCTCATCAATACAATATCCTCTGTATCGTCTTCCCCACATATATATCTTGTGTGCTATCTTTTCTCATTTTATGTTCTTCTTCTATATCATGAATTGTGGTGGATATCGATATTTTCCACAATAAGTGGTATCAGAGCTTGGTTCAATATGTCTACTACGAAGTTCGATATAGAGAAATTCAATGAAAAACAAGGATTTCCTATTTGGCAAGCAAGAGTTCGTGCAATTCTTACTCAACAAGGATTGAGAAACACATTGGAGGACGTCAAGCCTGAAGATGTCGCTGAAAGTGTCTGGAAAAATCAGAATGCTAGTGCACATAGTACAATCATTCTCAGTCTCACCGATGAGATACTCTATCCGTTTCTTGATGGAACATCACCTTCAGAGTTATAAAAAAATTGGAGAAACAATATATGAGTAAGTCTATCTCAAATCGAGTTTAATTAAAGCAGAAGCTCTTTAATTTTCAAATGAGAGAAGGTACAAATATAGTTGATCATCTTAATGCTTTCAATAAACTTGTCTCTCAATTGTTAAGTATTGATGTTAAAATTGAAGATGAAGATAAGACAATTATTTTATTATCGTCTTTACCTCCTCTTGAGAAACTTAAAACTACTCTCATGTATGGGAAGGATTTGAAATTTGATGATATTTCTGCTGCCTTCTATCTAATGAATATTTGAAAAAGATTGGAAGGGATGTATCACACTCAGAAACATTAATTATCAGAGGTCGTACCAAAGAAAGATCAAGGACAGGTCGTTCTAGATCCAAATCCAAAGAAATTAACTGCAGGTATTGTAAGAAGATGGGACATGCAATTAAAGAGTGTTGGAAGCTCAAAACAAAGAAAAAAAAGAGAATCTCAATCTAAAGAACAAGCCAAAGAACAATTATCAGTTGTTGAAGGGAGTTCTGATGATGGTTTTGGTAACGTTTTCTCTATTAGTTTTAATTTTGATCGTTACCATAATATTTGGATTCTTGATTCTGGTTGTTCTTACCGCATGTGTCCTAATAAGGATTGATTTGGAGAATACAAGTCTTATGATAGTGGTTTAGTTTTGATGGGTAATAATAATCCATGCAAAACTGTTGGAATTAGAACAATCAAAATTAAGATGTTTAATAATATTATTAAAACTCTTACTGATGTTAAATAGGTTCCTAATTTGAAAAAGAATTTGATCTCTTTGGGTGCTTTGGATTCTGCTGGTTATAAGTATTCTACTGAAGGTGGAGTTCTTAAGGTTGCTAGAGGCTCATTGATAGTAATGAATGGCCTAAAGTATAGAAATTTATATGAGTTAGTAGGAAAAACCGTTGCAGGTGGAGTAACAATTTCTCAGGCTTCTTCTTCTGATATGACTCACTTATGGCATATGCTTCTCGGTCATATGAGTGAGTAAGGTTTAAGTGAGCTCAACAAAAGAAAATTACTGAAAGGCCTCAACTCATACAAATTGGATTTCTGCGAGCATTGTCTCTATGGTAAATAGTCCAAGGTAATTTAACATTGGTACTCATTGCACTAAAGACTTCATTGATTATATTCATTTTAATGTGTGGTGCTCTCCTATTCTATCAAAATCTGGTGCTCGTTATTTTGTCAATTTTATTGATGATTTTTTCAGAAAAGTGTGGATTTAATTTTTGCATCACAAAACCGAAGTGTTTTCTGTTTTCAAATGGTGGAAAACTTCAGTTAAAAAAAGGACTGGCAGAAAAATCAAATACCTCAGAAGTGATAATGGCAGAGAGTACAAATCAATAGAGTTTTTCAAATTCTGTGAAGATAAAGGCATCAAACGTCACTTTACCATCACAGGAAAATCTCAACAAAATGGTATGGCCGAAAGGATGAACAGAACCTTATTAGAGAAAGCACATAGTATGCTCAATACATCTAATTTTGATAAAGATTTTTGGGCAGAAGCAGTCAATACAACATGCTTCATTGTGAATCACTCTCCTCAAACAGTCATTAATTGCAAGACTCCTGAAGAGGTATGGACTGGTCAACCTGCAAATTATTCTTCTTTAAAGATTTTTGGTTGCCCTGCTTATGTGCATGTTGTTAAGTATAAGTTAGATACACATTCCAAAAAGTGTATCTTCTCGGTTATGCCAAAAGCGTCAAAGGCTATCATTTGTGGGATTCTACTATTTCAAATGTAATTATTGAGAGAGACATAGTATTTGACAAAAGTGTTATGCTAAAATCTCTCAAGAAAGGTCCCAATGATATAATGCAAGTGGAGGTAGAGCATGTAGTTCATTTAAAAGAAAATATTCAGGGTATGCCCGACTCTTAGGAAAATTCTAAAAAATTAAGTTTCTGAAAAGACTCCACTTCGAAGATCTCAAAGAAAAATAAAGCCACCTGAAAGATATGGTTTTGAAGATATGGTAGCTTTTGCTTTAGTTACTGACAATGGTGATCCTTCTTCCTATAAATAAGCAGTGCAGAATAACAATTCTTCTCAGTGGCAAGTTGCTATGAATGAAGAGATGAATTCCCTTCAAAAGAACCATACTTGGGATCCGGTGAAATTACTAGAAGGTAAAAGGGCAATTGGTTGCAAGTGGGTATTTCGAAAGAAAGAGGATTTCTTTGAGATAGATGGAGAATTAGAAGAACAAATTTTTATGCAACAGCCTGAATGGTTCATCCAAGAAGACAAGAAAAATTTTGTTTGCAAGTTGAACAAATTACTTTATGGTTTGAAACAGTCTCCAAGGCAATGGTATAAAAGGTTTGATCGTTTTATGTTGGGACAAGATTTCATCCACTGTAAACATGATTACTGTATTTATTTTAAGATGCATACCAATAACTCGTTTATTATATTGCTTCTTTATGTTGATGATATGCTTATCGCTACTCAAGACATATCACTACTGAATGATTTAAAGTTTAAAATGAAAAAGGAATTTGAGATGAAAGATTTAGGTGCTGTAAGGAAGATTCTCGGTATGAAAATTGATCGAGATCGAAAGCATGACAAATTATGGCTCACACAAAGCAAGTATCTTGAGAAGATTATTTCTCGTTTTCACATGCAGAATTCAAAATCCGCCAGTACTCTTTTGGCATCTCACTTTAAACTTTCAGCTCAATAATGTCCTTCTACAGATGAGGAGTATGCATATATGGAGAACATCCCATATTCAAGTGCTGTTGGAAGTCTAATGTATGCTATGGTATGCACAAGACCTAATATTGCACAAGCAGTCAGCGTTGTTAGTCGTTACATGGCAAATCCAAGAAAAAAGCGTTGACAATCCATGAAATGCCTATTAAGATATATCAAAGGTACTCTTAATATTGATTTATGTTTCGATAGGAACACAGTGTAAGAGGCCAAAATTATTGGTTACGTCGATTCAGACTATACTGAAGACCTTGATCGACGCTGATCCCTCACTGGTTATCTTTTCACTCTTTGTGGAGGACCTATTAGTTGGAGGTGTATCTTACAGTCAACTGTAGCATTATCTACAACAGAGTCTGAGTATATGGTAGCTACAGAAGCCGTCAAAGAAGCTCTATGGCTAAAAAGTTTGGTAAGTGAAATTGGTTCTTCTCAACATGTTCTTTCTATTTTTTGCAATAGTCAGAACGTCATACACCTTACGAAGAACCAAATGTACCATGCCAGATCAAAGCATATAGATGTCTGATTTCATTTTATTCGGGATATTATTGAAGATGGCGAGATTTCTTTACAAAAGATTCATACTTCAAGAAATCCTGCAGATATGTTGACAAAGGTGATTCCGATTGATAAGTTCAAACTCTGTTTGGATTTGATCAATATTCAAGGTCATTAATCCTATCCCAGGAGGTAATGGCAAAGACATCTATTAAATATTCAAATTCAGAGAATAAGATGATTCGAGCCAAGGTGGAGATTATTGGTTTTATGGTGTCTCGAATCCGGATTTTTCAGATAGTCTTAATTATATTAGAAAGTTATTTAATGGGCCTAATCCTTATCTAGATTTATCTTCTACTAGAAGACTTAAATTAGTAGAAGTCTTATTTGAGTCAGTCTTCTACTTTGACTCAAACATCATTAGGTCACATCTATAAATACACCATTGATGTAAGGGTTTCGAAAAAGAGTGAGAAAGAGATATATAGATCAATACTCTCAAGACGTCTTGTGACAGTTAGACTACTTAGTCTTTTGTGAGAGTTGGTGATATTGAAGTTTCGTCTCCAACGTTGTAATATTCTCTTTTCTCTTCTCATCAATACAATATCCTCTGGATCGTCTTCCCCACATATATCTCTTGTCTGCTATCTTTTCTCCTTTTATGTTCTTCCTCTATATCGTGAATTGTGGTGGACATCGATATTTTCCGTAATACTCCCCGGCCCCCTCCCTCGACGAAGAATTTGCTTGGTCTTCGCACTTACAGATGCTACTATTGCCATGTATAGCTCGCCTGTGTCCCACACTAGCGTGGCTACGTCTCCATCTTGGAGCTTAATCCCGGATCATTCACTTGCATCGATTGCTGCGCCGTCCCCAAATTCAAGGCCTAGTTGCATAATTCTTCTTTGGGAAATCAATTTCTCTCCCAGATTAAGTTGGAGAATCTGCTAAGGGCTGCGGAGAAGAAAGCTAAAGCAGTGGCGAAGGCTAAGCACAAACTTTGAAGAAGCGGAAAAGAGAGAGTTTGAATGACGAGGAGTGGCGAGTGTTTGGATGTTTTGAATTTGGATATGTGTTTGGGTAAAAAAAAGTAGAAATTTTAAATTAAATTTAGACTTATGATTAATTTTAAATAGTTATTATATAATATTAAGAATTATAATTAGAGTAAAATTTAGACTCAATAAGAATTTATAAATATTTTATTAATATATATTTAGGTGTGGTGTAGTACTGAAGTTGAATTAGATAGAATAAAAAATGAGGAATATAAAAAATAAAGAGAAGAAAAATAGAAAGAGTGTTAGTTTTCGTGTATTGGTCTCTTTAGTACTTCTTGGTAATCTTTTGTGATATTTTTTGTGGTTTTTTTTTTGAAGATTCTCTCTGAAGGTGGAGGCGTTGCCAAGACTTACTGAGAGAATTTAGTTAGATAAAAAAGAGTATAAACTTTTTTATAGATTTCTATAAAGTCTTTTAATAGTGGATCTCCCACTCCTCGCGTGGATGTAATGCAATTTTAAATGAACCACATATATCGTTGTGTATTTTCTTATTATTTTTTTAATCTTGTATTACTTCTTATTTTTTGTATTATTTAAAAATATAATGATTCGTGAATCTTACGTTAGGAATTTCAACAAAGGAGTTGGCTTTTTAATTGCATATTGCCATGAAAGGCTCTCAGAGGTGTTAATCTTAGACCAAGGACTTCTAATGTCTTGATTAATTAATTTTTAACCAAGTTAAATATGGGAGTATATGTATCAATTGTAAGCTGTACTTGGAGAATGAATTTCCAGTCACATTGATATACAAGCCTATAAATCCTTGATATAGGATAAGTACATCTTTTTTATAGTAAAATTAGATATCCAATATAAATTGAATTCTAACTCCAATTACAATCTGCTAGAATTGATATAGATATAGTCTGAAAGCCATATCTCCTAAGATATTCATCCAAATATAGTAAATAACTATTCGTTGGAAAGTTGAGATCAATTCTTACAAGTTTTTTATTTACTATTTTGGATAATTAAGATTTTATATTAGTCAAAATTAGGATTTATTTATCAATCCGAGTCAATAATAGTTCTACCCCAATAAGAAATAGGATTTAGATATTTTTATTTAAGATATATTAAGTAGAATTTTTATTGGAG
Source organism: Trichopus zeylanicus subsp. travancoricus (assembly GCA_005019695.1). Taxonomy (NCBI): domain Eukaryota; kingdom Viridiplantae; phylum Streptophyta; class Magnoliopsida; order Dioscoreales; family Dioscoreaceae; genus Trichopus; species Trichopus zeylanicus. The sequence goes on from RXID01011010.1 coordinate 1,251,604, forward strand.
TTTAAGTCCTATTTTTAGTCTATATCGAGTAAGATTCTTAATTTATTAGAGAGATATATATACAATTCAAGATTTTTAAAAAAAAGCTTTTCTATCAATAATATTTTTTTCTTTTGAGTTTGTTTCCTTCCATCTTACATGTGAATTTAAGGATCTATCATGGTGAGAAGACGGTGATTTTCTTTTTATCCCTCATGCCCTCTCCCACTGTATCAAGTGATATTAGAGTGACGTTATTTCTGAACTCAACTCCATTGATTGTAGTTGGTGGTGATAACTTCATGGACAGTGATTTAGGAGACTATCAAACTCAAGATTTAATCAAACAATTTTTTTTTTTGCTTCTATCACTAGATATTATGAAGTTTTGAAGCAAATTAAAAATAAGAACTAAATTTGTCAATTGATTGTCGAAGAGACTGGCAGTCCGACTCCTTGGAAATTATCACATGAGACAACTTCTTTAAATCAGCTTTCTGATTTTCATGGATATAAAAACTTTCTTAATTGAGTAGAATAACTTAAAAACTTCTTCAGGTGTCTAAAAGTTCCTGAGATAATTAAAATTAAGATTGTTGAATTAAAACTCAAGGGATAAGTTTTATCATGATGGGAGTAACTTCAACAACAACGTGTAAAAGAAGGTCATCAAAAACATCAAACAGTATTAGTGATGCGACATCTTTTAGAAAGAAACTTTTTATAAGAAAACTACTTTATTCATTATGAAGAGGTACACACCAAATTGAATATGAGATTCAAAACAGGGAAAAATTCAATCTAGCTTCTCAAAAATTTCAAAAGAAAGTCATAAATTTTTAGATAAATCATTCAAAGATTAATGTTGTCATAGATTCTACTATAATTTTTTTCTATATTAAACCTTACTCTTTTATAATGATGAATATCAAAGAAAAGATAATAGTAGAAAACTAATTCTAAATACTTTTTCTATGAATGAAGCAAGTCTAAATAAGGATTTGTATATGTCTACTAACAGTTCTAAAGAAAATTTCAGTTTAAAAGAGAAGTCATCTGCATATATTGAGAATTTCAATTACAGTTGTAAAGTTACTAGTAATACAAATCACAATATTACCTTCAAAGAGAACCAATTATCTTATCCAAAACTTACTAGTGAAGTTGCGAAAATACCACAAAATTTTTTACTACTTAAAGATGATGAAATAATACCTAATTTTAGTTGTTATTCATCATACCTAAAAGTTTATTATGATTATTCGAGATGCATAATTAAATATAAAAGCTTACATATCATAAAGACTATTTTAGGTATTAAGCAAAAGTGCCAGTACCAACTAATAGCAGAGGCAAATAGGTTGAGATATTGGAAGAACAAGGATTAAATAATTGACATATTTCAGCAAAGTCTAATTGGTCTTCATCATTAAGTTTTGCACTGGAGAGAGCTCAAGAGGAGCACAACTATAATAATAGAGACTCCAAATTTTGATTTGAGGATAAGTTTTTTACAAGGAGAGAGATCTGATGTTGGACAATTACATTTTTTTTACAGTAAAATTGAAGATTCAGTCCAAGTTAAATTTCAACTCCAATTATGATCCGCGAGAATTGATACTAATACAGTTCAAAGATCATATATCCTAAGATATTCATCCAAATTCAGTAAATAACTATCCGTTGGAAAGCTGAGATTGATTTATTTTACAAATTTCTTATTTACTATTTTGAATAATTTAAATTCTGTATTGGTTAAAATTATGATTTATTTATCAGTTTGAGTTAATAATAGTCGTAGCTCAATAAGGAATAGGATTTAAAAAATTTTATTTAAAATATATTAAGTAGAATTTTTAGCTGAATTTAAGCCTTATGTTTATTCTACATCAAATAGGACTCTAAGTTTATTAGAGTGTTATATATACAGCCTAAGGTTGTAAAAAAAAAATATTTCTATCAATAATATTATCTTATTTTGGATTTGTTCTCTTCCATCTTTCTTATGAATTCAAAAATCAATCGTAATGAGAAGACAGTGATATTTTTCGTATCTCTCATGCCTTTTCCCGATGCATTAATCTTGCTGGTGAAGAATCTCCTTTAGAATAATTCACTCAAGTTCAAGTCACATTGTGTCACTGTTCTTGATGGTACTCAGGAAGGAGCTTATCAGTGGGTAATCTTAATGCTTACTTTCAGATTCTCAGATCTTGCACTTATCTTGTTTGGATAGAATCAAATGTATAATTATACGATGTCTTTATGCTGTTTTAGTGAGTAATTATGTTGAAATATATGGCAGAAGAGGACTTTGGTGCAGATTTGATCCTTTCTAAATCTCAAAGTGTGCACAATTTTTTGTCGCTTGAACTGTATTTGTTGATGTTCATTCCTATGGTAATCTTCTGCATCTTTATGTCTAGACTGGTTTCATACTTATCCATGAAGAACATGAAAATGCTGCAGGTTACCATAAATTATCTATTGGGGAATCTGGGGAGTGCGTATCAAATGGAGGTGGCTCTGTTCAAATGGCATATGCTATATCAGAAAGTGCAGCAGCAAATTCTCCAGCAGTTCCAGATGGAGAAGACCCATAAGTAAAGCCGTTGTTTCTTGAAGGATCCAACTATTATCTCTACGTTCACAGGTTTGGCGTCATTGTTAGAAAATTCTTAGACACACGAACATTCAAATGATGTGCAAACATAAGTATCTAACGAGTTCTTTCGTGCGTATGTTGTAGTTACTTGAAGTATGGCTTATTTGCTACTCGAGCAGAGGTTCTGAAGTCTCGTCGTGGGAGTTACAGCTACTGCATCCTGGGTGATTACCATGGTATGTGGCAATAATCTTTAGAAATTCTGCGTTTCATAATCTGTCATACAAAACAATTCACTTTTCTGAGAGGAAGTCGAATTCATCTGTTTATTGTTGAGTCCATATAACACCTTTGTGGAGTAAGTTTTTGCTCTTGACGGTCATGAATTTCTGTCTCCTGTCTCAAGGGTCATACAAGTATGGGGACATGGTCTACCAAGCTTCAGCTTCACCAACAACTCCTAGCTATGGTAAATGCAAGAATGATGTCCTCACAGCTCTGAAAATCAATTGAACATGCAAGCTAAATGTCGAGGAAGCCAAACACATATATTCTCTTGTGGCGGACGATGAACTCCCTTGTATATGCATGGATCTTGTCTATGAGTTTACCTTGCTTGTAGATGGATTTGGTACGTCTGTTGCCTCTTCCGTCTCGAACAGCTCTATCAGCATCCTACTGATATTTTTTCCACTTCATCTGCGGGACTGGATCCATCGCAGGAGTTCACGCTGGTGCAGCAGGTGTCTTGCCGCAATTCCTTGGTGGATGCGGCATGGCCACTTGGTAGCGCCATTGAGCTCGTATCATGAGAGTAGAGCTCTGCCTCGTTTAATTCTACAATATGATCTGCATTAAGAATTTCATCTGTAATCCAGACAGTCGAATTGGCGATTTTCTTTGAGTGAATATGAGATCCTCATGGAGTTATCTGTCTTTTTTGTCTGATATTAGCTTGTTCATGAGCTAATGGTTTTGTTGACAGGGTTCTAAAACCGTCATTGATAATGATTTTGCCCATTTTATTTTGCGGATCACAAGGCTTGCATCAGAATTATAGAACAACTTTTCAAGACATTCCGGACGTTTGTAAAGACGCCGAGACTATTCCGGCATTTACAGTAAAAATGTCAAAAATATTCCAGACATTTGTAAAAAAAAATGAAAATATTCTTGACGGTATTTTAAAAAAAATGTCCGAAATATTTCTGGCATTTTGTAGAAAAAAGTCGAAAATTTTTTTGATATTTTTTCCTGTCATTTCTATAATATCACAATAAACATCGAAAATTTTTAGTCGGCATTTTTGATATTATTGGAAAAAAAATTTTACCGCTCACAATAGTACAAATTCATATTGTCTAATGAAATATTGTCATTATGATAAGTTTGATTGCTCAAATGGTAAATTCAGATATTTTCATATAATGCCACAATAAAACGTTGAAAATTTTTTGTCGGCATTTTTGATATTATTGGGGAAAATTTTTTACCGCTCCCAATAGTACAAACTCATAGTATCTAATGAAATATTGTCATTATTATATGTTTGATCACTCAAATGGTAAATTTGGATATTTTCATATCGCCGTATGTTTAAATCAGATTCAGATATGAATTCTTCTATTTAAACTATAGTCCCAAATCAAACCTAAATCTAATTTCTTCATCTCTTGTCGAACTCCTCCATCTTCAAGTCTCTTGCCAGCCTTCTCTAACATTGTTATTTTTTAGCGAGCCTAAAAGCTCATTCCTTTAATTCCACCAAATTATATGTCGATTTTGATTGGAGTTTTAAAATATTAATATTAAAAGAATATCAATCTCTATTGTATTTGATATATTGAGTTTAATTTCTATCATTGTCTTCAAAGTTTTAAATTAATAGTGGATAAATTTAGAAAATTAGAGACATAATAATTGAATTAGAAAATTGGAGGAATAAACTCCTATGATATGTTTGCATAGTTTATTTTAGATTTAAATCTAAATTATTTTTTTAAATTATACGTGAAGGTTATTATTTGTTTATGTTGTTTATGAGTTAATTTATACAATATTTAAAAATTATTATCATTAATTAATCTTGATTTCGAAGTTAAAGTTGATAGAAGTTAATTAATTATTTTATTTTTAGGTGTAAATTATTGAAGAAAGTTGTTGTTGATAGAGCCCAATTCACAATCGGCTGCGATCTGATAGGCTTCTTAAGATTTGAGTTTGCTAGACCACCATCTCCCTAATCTACAAGAAAAAGATACTGTGAAGAAGACCGCTGTGAGCTCTCCAGTGGCGGTCGCTCTGACGCTTAAATTAGTAAAGAATTTAATAAGGCAAGTGAGATCAATAATTGGGCATTAGCCATTACCTCTTTGGAGAATAAGCTATTTATAGGGTGCTGATCGTATCCAAATTTTGCAATCTTTGGCAATAAGATTTCGTCGAACTTCTCGTAAAGGGTAGCTTTGGATTTAGATTTTCTGGAATTTACTTCCATAGGGAGAGGATCCTATACTTACCAAGCCTCCCTTTTATACATACATGCTAGGGCATCCGAACCTAACGAAGCCTCGAAAACTCGGTGTAACACTTCCATAGTGCTTTCAAGCCTTAAGAGGGCTCCTAGTTAATTGGAGGCACTAAATCTCTCATAACTCGATATTGAGAACTCTTTGCAGTTTAGTTCCAAGGTAAACCTTCACCTCAAATGCATGGGCTTGCGACTTGGTCTAGGTTTCGGTTCTCAATGGATCCTTTGACCCGATGGATTCAACTCTGTGTATCATCAATGCCTCCTAACCTCAAACAGTGAGATGCCCAAGCTTAGAGTTCGTGGTTACCTTTGGAGAGAGACAGATTCTCACCATGTGTTTGCTGAGACCTGTGCATCAGTTTGAAAAGACGCGACTCTTCACCCGTTGTCAGGATTCTACCATATGCAACCATTGGATGGCTATGTGGGATTATAAAATCAGACTTAAGGACGATGATCTTAATCTTTTGCCCCTTTCTTCCTTATACTCGAGCCCTAATTTGTCATCTTCCTTCTGTTTTGATGATTTTCATGGTGAGGGATAGGGAGATCTCCACCAATGTGGTTGCTTCACTTCCGTCAACCATTGTGCCGGCACCAAGGTCTGTTGTCATCACCATTCTGGCAACAAGCACCATGGGAACCACCCTGACAACTTTTATACACATCGTTGCTTGAGTATTGCTATCTTACTTTTGATCTCTGCACTTGATTTTGATATTTTTACTTCATATAAGTGCCAAAATCAATGTTTTGGAAATGTAGTTTTAGGCTGAACTAATTTTAGCCTCAGATATGTTATAAGCTTAGATATCCTCTAGGCTCCAATAGCCATATTGCTTCAGATAAAGTAACTCTGTGAGTCACTATTACTTGTCTAGCTCACCCTTGTTCATCATTGACCTTGGTCATAATAGAGAAGGGGAACAAACATACATCATTTTAGCAAGGTAGGGGACCATTGGTCCATGTGAGGTGCAAGATCATCTCCATTAGAGGAATCACCCAAGCTATTAAGTCTAAATGCATCCACTCAATGAATGATAAAGCTTAAATTCATTGCACAAGCAATATTGGTTAATTATTGGAGAATAACACGATGAGATTGGCTTGTCCAAGGAAGCGAATATACAATTGGAAAATGGTTTACCGCTACTTCAGTAGAATAGTATATCGAGATAACACTTTTAAAACAAGGATAAAGCATTCATTAAAGTAGAAGACACTACATTAAACTCTAAAGTTACAAATAAGGTGCCAAAATAGATGAAGAGGAGCTGAACCATCAATTCCCTTTCACCGATGGGTTGGAAATTGCAAGCATCCCATCTTCATCCTCTAAGGAACTGAAGGAATAGTCAGAGCTCAAGCCTTCATGATCCTCATCACCTATTGGAGGAATCAGGTTAGAATTAATAACTTCACCATAATCTTAGCACAATTGCTCAATCCAATGCTCATCATAGAATTTGATCCAAAGGGCATGAGGATTGAAGTCAAGCCTTACTGAGAGAAGGATCACTGTGCTTCAGCAAGTTAGGTAACTAGCTTCATATGCCTCGACATTAAGTTATTTGACCTCTTTTAAATACTTCTCACTATCCTTCTATTCTTGAACAATGAATTCCTTTGCATCTTTAATGAGGAGCTTATACTCCTCGCTTCCTCGGAAGGCCATGAGAGCATCTTCCCCAACCTTGATGAGTTCAGCGGCATGGGCCTTTTGGAGGCACTCATTTTTACACTGAGACAAATCTCGTCCCTCCTTAGCCTTCATCTGTTCTTCTTTAGCTTTCTTCTTCTCATCCTTGGCCTCCTTTGACTTCATCTTGGCTGAGTTCTTTTCTTATGTGGCCTTTAGTTTGGCCTCACACTCAGGAGCAAGTTTGAGTCAGAGCAGATCCACATCGAGCAGATCCACATCAAGTTTGCTATTGGCGAGTTACTTTTGATAGAAAGATGCCTCTCTTTTCACCTCTAGGCAATGTCTCTTGGCATGATAGAAGAATTCTGCCATCTGCAAATCGAGTCAAAGGTTAGAAAAGAAGGTTGTAACAATAATAATTTGAGGATAGCATCCAATGTGGAGGACTTATATTACAGGTAGATTTCTCTCCATTGAGGAATAGCATGATGGGGCATTTGAGTGATCCTCAAGTTCAGATCGAACACTCCTTTGGAGTCGGCCTCCCCTCCAATGACCTCCTTGTTGGGATGTCTCAACTTTGGAGGGCTCAGGATAATTTCTTGAGCCTACAAGTGTGGAGAAGGAGACGAGGATGGAATGTCAACCACCTCATTCAGTGGCTTGGCTATAGTAGTAGGCGCAACCTCCAAGGCTAGGTCAACAGATCCCTCATTAGACTTGGGTGTAGCAGTAGAAGAAGGACTTGGACTTCTTCTCTTCTCCTTCTTCTTCTTCACCCTCTTCTCGCTCCCTGGAGGGATAGAGCCATTGCCTTCACCTTTCAAGGTCCTAGTCCTCTTTTTCTTTTCCCTCCTCTCTGACTTAACTGGTTTGGAGAGATCCATAGAGTCTTTTCATCTCCTGGGACCTAGGTTTTCTTCTTCTTCTTCTCCTTCCTCATTAGAACTGGTAGTTCAAAGGGACCCTCAACATCTTCCTCAATTTTCCTTGGCTTCTGAGGTGGTTGAGATAGAGCAACTCGAGGAGCGCTGGCATGCTACTAAAGAGACTAATTCATAAAAGCTATTCGGTTTAAACCTGCATGTAAATTCAAGGTAACTATTAAAAAAGAAGAATGAGAGGAAGCAATCAGCTCGTTACGCAAGTCATACCAAATTCTCAAGCTACGGAGAGACCAAGTTTGAGGAGTTTCACCTCACTCGACCACCTCAGAGCAAATCTAAGCTTTTGTGTTTTGAAAGACCAAGAGGACAGAAGCTATCGGGTCTTCAAGGGTACATCGGGAGGTTTTCAATGCTTGAAGGGTTCTCCCCATTCACTTCGGAGCTGGCATCCTCTATTGTGAATATTCTCATTTGGTGATCTTTCCAAAAGTGGATTGAAGATGGATTGACTCTGAAGAGATGTCGACCTTTCCTAGGGGAGAGGTACCATCTCCCATTGGCTCCCAAATTGTGGACACTTTAAAACACATCCTAAAATATCTCCACCATAGGGGGATGCCTTTGGCACTAGCTAATGCTTGAAATGCTATGATAAGCCTCATAGCATTGGAAACAAGCTAGTGGGGGGCCAGGTCAAAGTTGCTTAAAATGGCCATAGTAAAACTATTTGCCAGATGTCTGAGTCCTCTTTCGAACATTTTCCAAAAGTTGGTAAAGGAATATCCGAACCATTTTTTAAGGGGAGCTTGCATCCTCAAACCCTAAGTATCCACCTTGACATCATATGGGAATCTAAAGATCTGAATTAAATGCTCGATCTCCTTCTCCCTAAGTGTTTATTGGGATAGCCAAATGTGGACAAAGGGGGAAGTTGAATCACCTATTAGAGTCATAAAAATCGAGTCACCAAACTGACACCCCCGCATCCCCAAAAAAAAAGGAGAAGAAGAGAGGAGAATGATTAAGAAAAGTACAAACAAATTCAGTTCATTGGCTCTATTATGACCGAGGTCAATGATGAACAAGGGTGAGCTAGACCAAGTAATGGTGACTTATGGAGAGTTACTTAACCCGAAGCAATTTGGCTATCTGAGCCTAGAGGATATCTAAGCTTATAAGATATCCAAATCTAAAAATAGTTCAGCCTAAAACTATATTTCCAAGACATTGATTTTGGCTCTCATATGAAGCATAAATATCAAAATCAAGTGCAAAGATCAAAAGTAAGAAAGCTATACCTAAGTTATGAGTTGGCGTAACACCAGTGGCCATGGAAGCAAAAGCAACAATGTATGTGAAAGTTGTTGGGGTGATTCTAGTGGTGCTTGTCGCCAGAATGGCGATGACGATAGACCTTGGTTTTAGCACAGTGGTCACCAGTAGTGAAGTGACCATATTGGTGGAGATCTCTTTGTCGCTCACCATGAAAATCATCAGAGCAAAAGGAAGATGATGGATTAGGGCTTGGCAAACACATGACAGAATCCTAGCTGCACATGAAGAGTTGTGTCTTTTCAAACCAATGCACAAGTCTCAATAAACACATGGTGAGAATCCATCCCTCTCTGTCGAACAGATAGCCACCAACACTAATAATGAGTTGCGATGTTTCAATAATGTGCATGCTTATATGGCGCAGCGTGTTAAACAAAGATGGCTGCTCACCTTCCAAGGGCTTACCAAGCTCATCGAGGTGATACACAAAGTTGAATCCGTCAGGTCAAAAGATCAATTGAGAACCAAAACCTAGATCGAATCAAGAGCCAATGCATCCGAGGTGAAGGTTTACCTTGGAATTGAACTGCAAGGAGTTCTCAACAACGAGTTATTAGAGATTCAATGTCTCCAGTTAACGATGAGCCCTCATAGGGCTCGAAAGCACTATGAAAAGGTTATACTGAGTTTCCAAGGCTCTGTTAGGTTTGGATGCCCTAGCATGTATGTATATAAGGGAGGTTTGGTAAGTGTAGGATCCTCTCCCCATGGAAGTAAATATTAAAAATCTAGAATCCGGAGCTACCCTTTACGACAAATCCAATGATAATTGCGAGATCCAAATACGATCAACACCCTATAAATAGCTCATTCTCTAAAAAAGTAAGGGCTAATGGCCAATTATTCATCTCACTTGACCTATTGAGTTGTCTACCAACTTGAGCGTCAGAGTGATTGTCGCTGGAGAGCTTTCAACAGTCTTCTTCATGGTATCTATTTTTGGTAGATTGGTGAAAAAGTGGCATAGTAAATTGAGAACTCAAGAAGCCTCTCAGACTAAAGTTGTTTGTGAATCAGTCTCCATCAACAGTTGTAATTTTGTATTAACATAGAGTTTGAGTTGTAATTTTTGTATTACATTTTATTTAATCTTATTTGGATTCTAACATTTAAATAGTATTATAATTTTTGGGTTTGGATTTTTCACATTTGAGCCCTTGAAAGTGTAGTCTCATTTTTAGGCATCTTAGGCTATGAAGTAAGAAATAAAAATTAGATTTTTGTATTGAAATTAATTTTGGTGCATTAGCTATGTTTAAAATTATTTAGATTAGAATTAAAAAATGATATTTTGATTCTATTTATTAAGTTTAGTCAATTATTTTTTTATATTTGTACGATCAAATTTTAAGTTCCACCATCTGAATATTAAAAATTATCTATAATTTTTTTTTGAAAAACATCATTAGTAGTCATTTTTATTGATATTTTCTCAAAAATACCACCAATAATTTTGTAATGACACTATTTGTTTTAACATCAAAAAGTGTTGAAAAAAATTTTAATGATATTTTAGAAGTGTAGTTAAAATTTTTGACATAAATTCAGTATAAAAGTTCGGTTGTATTTTCGGGCCATTGATAGTCCAATTTTTTATATTGGCTGCACACTACTCTATATACAACACTTCTTACGCGGATTGTCAAACTTCAACTTCAAAAGTAGCTCCTAAGCAGCATCTCTGCATCACTCTCGCAGTCGGAGTCCTCCATTGCCATCTGTGGGGGCTCGATCAGCATGCCCTGCGCCATGTCAAGATACCCTTCCATCCCCAACCCCATCTCACGAACTAACCATCACATCTTCCTGCGCAGAATTTTCTGACTCCGGATGCCGGAACCTATCCACAGCCCCTGCCGTAGCCCGCTGTGTGTCTCTGGGTCTCGTAGACTCCGTCACGGGAAGTACCCAGGTAGAGTCGGCAAAGTTCTAAGTGCAATAGCAGCTAAATCATGCGCCCTCGATGACACCTTTGCGGTCGGGAGCATCACCGGCCAAATTTTGGACTTCTTATTGGGCTCGCACACCTCGCTGACCCAGCTGTTGGGGTTGTGGCGGTGCACACCCTTGAACACAGGATATTGCGTCGCTTTGAACTTGGTGCGGCCTGCTCGTCGCTTCGGCGGTGTTGAGAACACAGTCAAGCGGGTCTCCTCGTCGGATACAATTCTCCACTCAGCCGAAGTGCCAAGGATATCCATTGTTGCTGTTAGCTTGAAGGTGTTTGATGTGGAGGTGAGCTAAAGGTGTTTGTTTTGGAGGAAGGTGCAGGGATGAAGATTAGTACTAAATAAACTGTCATTACCGGCACTAATCATTTAACGCTAAAAAATGCATTGGTTTTGAAGGAGTTTTTATGATGCTAAGAAATTAGCACAGTTAATAGTCAGATATTAGTGGCACTAATCCGTTGAGTCGGAAATGGTGCTATATTTGCAGCACATATTTGTTAACGCCGTTAATAGTGCCATATTAGCGGTGCTATGTGCGTAGTGGTGCACCGCTAATATAGCAATATTAGTGGCGCTAAGAAAGTAGAGCCACTAATATACAGTCAATATCGGCGCTATTTATTCAGCACTGGTATTAATGTCCTAAAATACGAAATCGGGCTAGTCCCCCTTTTGCTCTCTATGTTGATTCTCGCCAGTGATGTTCTCCTGCCTCCTGGCTCTTCCCGACTTTCTCTCTCTCAATTCTAATCCTCATGAGGCCACCGACAACCAATTGCTATCTCCTGTCCGCCTACAATCGCATGTTGCCTCCAGCCCGCTTGCAACTACCGTCGTCACTTCTCTGTAAGCTAATCCGGCACGAGGGCCCCCTCTCCGCGAGCTCCTTCGTTGCCTCCTATTTCGCTTCAGTTGCATGCCACCTCTAATCCACTTGCAACCGGCTGTGAGCTCCTCCACTACGATCAATTATCTGCGAGCTCTTCTGGCTTGAGGACCCCTTCTCTGTGAGCTCTTCCACTACGATCAATTATCTGCGAGCTCTTCTGGCGTGAGGGCTCCTTCTCTGTGAGCTCTTCCGCTGCTTCCTGTCCACCTACAGTCGCCAGTGCCAATCTCTAGCTTTGATTTTCGGTGAACACCAACTTCCCGCAACACCTCGAGCTCCTAGTCACTGACTCCACCAGCATGAGGTATAAAATTTGTAGGCATGTACTTGTTGCTCTAAGTTTCTCTAATATTTTTGCAAAAAAAAAAAATTGGCTTTCATTCTTTTGTTTTCTTTTGAGTCCCTGAAAAATATGTTGCCTTATATATTTATTTTAAAATTTTATTGTCTCTTTTAATCAAAGTTGACATTTTCCCTATCTCGAGATACAGAATTATTCACAAGCAATGACTACTCAATCAAAGTATTTGGAATATTAATTAATTAGCTAATTGAAGTGTATTGTATGCTTTAACATTCATTATGCTAGATATGAAAGTCATATTTAAGATCATTTAGGACCAAAGGTTGTTATCCACTGCTCTTATATGTAGGTGTGTTATTAAGGTGCAATATGCAGGATGTCAGGGAATTACTTGTCTTGAAATTAATTATTTTTATTACCAATTGGTGGAGTTTAAGCAATCTAACCTATGTGATCGTTAATTTCTGAAGAGTTTTTATCAATATTTGAAACAACTACTTGATCAAATTGACATGACCTTTGTCTCCATAAGTTGTCCAATATGAAAATAGCCACAAAAAAAAGCCTTCACATTTCATGTCAAACTTGTTGTGGATTGTAGATTGGGTTGGACTTGCCAAGGGTTTTAAAAAGTGCAATACAAAGGCTTTCTAATGACTCCATTACATTGCCATCTTTTCGTTTGGAACTTTTTCTCCTCTTTTGTCAAATTAGGGAAGTCCTTGTCATTGAAAATTCCCTCAAAGATTTTATGGTCCCATTGAATATTAATGTTGTGGAGGGCCACTATAGAATCTCCCAAGCTTCTTCCAAGAATCGAATTTAGTGATTGAGTACTTTATATTGGAATGATTAGTTGCATTCAGTGATGTATTTTCAAGGTATTACAAGATGAGAAGAAATTAGTTGAGTTCAGCTGTAAAATAACTAGATTTTCCCTAATAAAGCTAGAACTCCTAGTAGACTTGATACTTGAAAGTTCTTATTCTCATGTATTAACTTAATTAAGATCTTAATTCCTAATGGATTCTTCTATGATATGTTGTATCAAGTATTCAATATAGTTTCTTATTGCAAGTAATATTTAGTCATCATCCTTATTAGAAGCAAATGGTATTTATGAAGTCTCTCTCACTACCTTCCTTTCCCAGTTCATATCAAGAAGCTTGGAATATTTTCAAAAATATAGGTTTTGAATACATAAAGATTCATGCATATCTAAATAATTGTATGCTATACATAAATGAAAGTAAGTCAAACACCTATTGCAAGCATTGTAAAGCACTTAGGTATGAGCATTTTGCAACTTAGAATGATAATGACAATCATGCGGTTCAAAAAATTCATACCAAAGTTGTCTGATATTTTCCTTTAAAGTCGAGGTTGTAATGACTATTTATGTCAACAATCACAACACTACATATAAAATGAAACGCTGAAAGCCGTGTGAATAATGAGACAATCAAACATCCAACAAATAATCTCAAGTGGAAGGAGTTCAATTTGTGATACCCTGACTTTACTACTAACATCAGCAATGTACGTTTGGCTTGATTTCTGATTGATTCAATCCCTTCTAGAAAATAAACTATTCATATGGCACTTGGCCGGTGATTCTAATTTCGTATAACTTACCTTATTGGTTATGTATGAAATAATCATCCTTCATTTTATCCATGATCATTGATAGAGCAAAAGGACTAAGGAATGATATTGCTATATACCTATAGTTGTTGGTGGAAGAGTTCAAAGAATTATGAGAACCACACATTCCAACTTTTGATACAAACAAAAAATAAATATTTTATTTATGTACAACATTGATATGGACAATCAATAATTTTTTAGTATATACAAATCTTTCAGAATATAGCACTAGAGGGGAGATAGCATGTCCTATATGTGGGAGGAACACAGTTCATGTGGTTAAAATATAGCCAAAAGTTCTATTACATATGTCACGGATAATTTCTACTAATTAATTATAGATTTCACTGAGATAAGGTTGTGTTCAATAGGACATGTGAGTATGGTGTTCATGCCCCCTGACTATCAGGATTTGAAGCATTCAATGAAGCAAATGCCACTCTAAGTTATGTATGAGGAAGTGGTTATCAAACTATCACCAAAAGGATGAAGATTTCACAAATGAATATCGAAGGTAGCTCAAAAGTGAAGTCAAATTGGAAGAAAATAAGTGTCTTCTTTGATTTGATGTATTAGAGCTTATTGTATATTCAACACAATATCAATATCATGCACATTAAAAAAAATCTTAAAAATTTGTTGTAGATATTGCTTGGCACTACAAATATGTCAAAGGGCAATTTGAATGCATGACTAGATTTGAAGAACATTGGCATACAAAGGATGCTTTACCAAGAGGATGGAGGCAATAGAATATTTCTATCACTTGCACCATTCGCCATGAGCAAACAAGAAAAGGAGAATTTTTTAAGTGTGATTAAAAATATAAAAATATCTAATGGTTACACATCCAATATTTTCATATGCGTGAGTATAAAATATTGAACCATCACTGGATTGAAGAGTCATTATTACCACATATTGATACAATAATTGCTATCAATTGCAGTGTGGAGATAGTATGCGGCAAAACCACTAATTAAAATAAACAATATCTTTTAATATTTGTATGTCAAATCCATTTGCCCATTGGAGTTTGAAGTTTACAGTTTAGGATTGCCCTGATTCTTTAACACCTTGAAAAGATTTTTTTACCTTTATTTTTTTATATCATGAAGCACTTGTCTATTCACCTGGTAGAGAAAGAAATGCATGTGGGCCTAGTCTAATACCGCTTTATGTATTCGGTTGAGAGATAAATTGTGATTATTGATTTGAAAGTACATATATTGCTTACATCCATGATAATAAACAAAGACTTTGTCATTCAGATATCTTTCTAAACTGAAGAACTATGTGTGAAACCAAACTCACCTAGAAGATTCTATAGCAAAAAGATATTTAGTTGAGGAATGCATGACCTTTTGCACAATGTATTTGAATGACTTTTAGTCCACTTTCACTTAACCTTCTTGAAAAAAAGATCATTATTCCCATAGTGGAGAGGCACAATCAATTGGGGCTCAACAAGATTTTCATTATATAGGCAAGACTCAATGGGCACAAGTACATCGAAATGTAATGTTTAATTTGGATAACATGACAACCTTCCGAGAGTACATGCAATGATTTGTTCAACTATAATAAACTCCAATATTACTTCTCTTCCTTCTGACAGAATCGACATCTGTTTTGTAAGGAACACTTGAGGCCAATAAAAGTTGATATACGATATCGAGGCGGAGAGTTCGAATAAGAGAAAATTTATAATGACACATTTATTAAATGGTTCCAAGAACCTGTAAGTCTAACTGATACTTACTTTGCATGTTATAGAAGTATTTATGCATCTATTTCTTAACACATGACTTATTATTATTTTAGATTACTGGGTTATAAAAAAGCAACAATGCATCTAACCTTCCTAAAGAGATATTACTCTTGATAGCTGATCTTGACAAATGGATGAGGAGATACTCAGGATATACTATAAATAATTTTTGATTTTACACAAAGATGAGAGAGATAATCCATCATATGCAAAATAGTGGCATGACTTTAAAGGCAGCTACAAAAAGTTTCACAAGTATAAAGGATAAGAATCCCATATCTGAAGCTATACAGTTTTATGATATTTTAATAGATATTATTGAAATATGATACAATAACAGTTTAAGTTCATAATGGTCAAGTGTGACTGAATTGATAATATTTAAGTAGATTTTGAAATCCTACTCCGAATATGAGTTAGATTCGTGCTGAGCCAAATTTAGACATCGGATTTACACACAAATTTAGATTAAATGCTAAAATAAGATTTCGACTAGATCAAAATTTGTAAATAAACCCTAAAAAAGTTTTACTGTATGGGTAAGTCCAAGTTTTTATTTTAAAAGACCTCTGAAAATTTCAGAATTTTGACAAATATATCTTTTTTGCAAAAGTCCCCTAAAATTCATACAATCACATTTTGGCCTAATTTTTCTGAAAAATTTATAAATAAGTCCTCAAAATTTTTATTTACAAATAAGTCTAAATTTTCTTTTAAAAAGGCCCTGAAAATTTTAAAATTTTTACAAATATGTCCTTTTATAAAAAGGCCCTTGGAACATATAAAATTATATTTTCATCCTAATTTTTCTAAAAAAATTTGCAGATAACCCCCTAAAAATTCATCATTCAAAAATGGTACAAAATTTAAATTTTTTCATTGAAAAAATAAATCTCAATCAATTACATGCCAATCACAAGATTTTAGAATACAATTTCATCCTCAATCCAATCCTATTTGTTCCCAAAATGAAATCAATGAAAGATATCAATATCTCATCACACTCATATCACATTACAAAATCAACTGATCGAACATTTGATCTCAATTCTTCGGGAGGCCTATAAGTTGATGAAGAAATTTGTAGCAAAAAAAATAGGGGGGGGGGTGTGGGGGAGAGATCAGAACAACGTAGAACAAATAGTGAGGATTAGTGAACCTTCGTAGGGGAAAGAAAATCAATAAGAAGACACTAGAAAAGGTTTGAAACTTAAACTTAGCACTTTATTTTCTTACTCTCCCTGTCTCTTCTACTTTAGATTTTTTCCTCTGCCATCCATATAGTAGCCCCGATCGCTGCTTCCCTACACTACCATATAGTAGCCCCAATCGCCGCGTCTTTCCCATGTAACTGTAGCTACCATGTAAGTCCCAGCCGCCTCTTGTTGGGATTTACAGTGAAAGTTTCATAAATCACCTTATTCTCAAACAACAAAAGAAACGAGAAGTAATACAAAATAAAAAAAATAACAAGATAAGGTAGCGGGAGATCTATTATCAAAAGAAAAGGTTTTTACAAGAGTTTACAATAAAGACTTTACTCTTTCTTACTCAACTAAACTTTTCACTAAGTCTCGGTAACATCTCCACCTTTAGAGAGAATCTCCAAGAGAACACCACAAGGAACCACCACGAGAGACCACCAAGAAGCAGTAGAAAGATCCACACACGAGAGTCGACACTCTCTCTCTTTCTCTTCTCTCTATTTTCTCTATTCCTCTCTCTCTATTTCTCTCTAGTTCAATCTCAATACTACACCACACCTAAACCCTATGTATTATAGCATATTTATAGACCCTTATTGAATCTGAGTTTTACTCTAATTATAATTCCTAATATTACAAATCAATCATAAATCTAAATCCAACTTTGGATTCCTACTTTAACTCAAACTCTAATTCGAGTTCGAGACACTTAAAACTCAACAATATCCACCTTGGTTTGAACTCGGGCATGCCACCATCACGAATCTTCAGCCATCATCTCTCATCCAACCCCTGCCCCTAGGCTACTAGCTTATTCAGCTAATCGCAAGACGCGAGCTCGAGCCAACCTCGAATTTGTTCTTCATGCCTACAGTATTGTACTTTGGAAAGGTTTTCGGATGACCTGTGTCTGCTGTTGTAGTAAAAGTAATTCGAGGAGAACATTTATCTTCCATCAAATTACTCTGAGTATCATGCTTCCTCTTCATTACTGTAGTCATTAAAACTCCACCTGCAATGATGTTCCTTATTAATCGATAAACATTGCCGCATTTCTCACCTTTCATCAGGATTCTAATACTGCGTGTCACCTTCATGACTCCATCTCTTGCTGAATAATTATAGCCTTTTGAGTCCAGTACACCAAATGAAATTAGATTCCTTCACATCTTGGGGACATGCCTCACTCCAGTAAGAGTATGAATCGCTCCATCAAACATTTAAATTTTGCTTGTTCCCACACCGACGATCTCATAGGCTGAATTATCGCCAACCAAACAGTACCTTTCTTCTTATTCTCCTAATAAGAAGTAAACCAATTCTTTCTAGAATAAATATAATAAGAACTACCGGAATCTAAAATCCACTTATCAGAAGTGTCAATTTCTGTGAATACTGCAAGCACATCTCCATCCGCACTATTCTTAGAAGTATTATCCATTATTACCGTCGCCATATTGGAGGACTCTATCTTCCCACGTTCAAGGCAATACCGTCTAATGTGGTCATACTTCTTATATGAATAACATTGTACTTTCACCTTCAATTTTGATTTGGACAGTTGTTTGCCTTCTCCACGTTCTCTTAATCTTCCTCTTTCGTGAGCCACCAATCCTTCACCAAACTCCATATTAATGTTGGAGTTTCTCCTTTTCTCTTTAGAAAGAAGACTAGTTGTCACATCTTCTATCTTGAGAGTTTCTTTACCATAAAGAATTGTGGTCACAATATGATCGTACAAAGCATGAAGATATATTAAGAGAATCAGCATCTTATCGCTCTCTTCAAACTTCACATCAACTTTCAGCAAATCATTGATAATCGTATTGAAGACATTCAAGTGATGGAATATAGTTGTACCTTTGCTCATACACTGTCTGTACAACTGTTGTTTCAGATAGAACTTGTTCGTAAAGCTTTTTGACATGTACAACTTCTCGAGTTTTGTCCAGATGTCCATCGTCGTCTCTTTGTCAATGATATTGTACAAAACATCATCAGTCAGGCTTAAAATAATTAAATTCAATGTCTTTTGATCTATCTCCTTCCAGTCTTCATCGCTTATCTTGGCCGGCCTCTTTTCTTTTCCCTCTAACGCCTTTTGCAAATCTTGATAAATAAGAACCGCTTTCATCTTTTTTTGTCATAAGGCAAAATTTATCTTGCAATCAAACTTCTCACCTCGATACCAATTATTGGGATTTGCAGCAGAAGGTTCACGAATCATCTTGTTCTCAAACAACACAAGAAACAAGAAGTAATATAATATAAAAAAAATAACAAGATAAGGCAGCGAGAGATCCACTATCAAAAGAAAAAGCTTTTACAAGAGTTTACAATAAAGACTTCACTCTTTCTTACTCAACTAAACTCTTCACCAAGCCTCGGTAACACCTCCATCTTTAGAGAGAATCTCCAAGAGAACACCATAAGAAACTACCATGAGAGACCATTGAGAAGCACTAGAAAGACCCATACATGAGAGCCAACACTCTCTCTATTTCTTTTCTCTCTATTTTCTCTATTCCTCTCTCTCTATTTCCCTCTAGTTCAGCCTCAATACTACACCATACTTAAGGCTTATGTATTATAGTATATTTATAGACCCTTATTGAGTCTGAGTTTTACTCTAATTACAACTCCTAATATTACAAATCAATCATAAATCTAAATCCAACTTTGGATTTCTATTTTAACTCAAACTCTAATTCAAGTTCGAGACACCTAAAACTCAACAGCCTCTTCCTTGCGCGACCATTGTTGCCGCCTAAGCTTGGCCACCTCTTTCTTGTGCAGCCATCGCTCTCAGCCGCTTCTTTCCTACACCAATACTGTGCAGCCATTACTTTCGGCCACCTCTTCCCTGTGCGACCATCACTGCCACCTAAGCCTAGTTGCCTCTTTCCTATGCAACCACAGTCGTTGCCTAAGCTCTAGTCGCCTTTGCTTCACCATGATCTAGCCTAGAGCTCTACCTTGTGCTGGCCTCTCTTGCCCTATTGTCACCCTGTTGGTGCTAGAACTAGATCTAGCCAAGATCAAGCCAGATCTGATTGAAAGATTTGGGGGAGGGGGGAGACAACCCCCACATCCCTGCTATGAAGCTAGTG
Organism: Trichopus zeylanicus subsp. travancoricus; assembly: GCA_005019695.1. NCBI lineage: Eukaryota > Viridiplantae > Streptophyta > Magnoliopsida > Dioscoreales > Dioscoreaceae > Trichopus > Trichopus zeylanicus. The sequence continues at coordinate 1,271,466 of RXID01011010.1, forward strand.
GATCTGGCCATCTTTGGACTTGCATCTAGCCAGCTTTTAGGCTTACACACAGCTAGCCTTCAGGCTCATATCCAAATCAGCCTTCGGGCTCGCATCCAAGCCAGCCTTCGGGCTCGCACTCAGCTAACTTTTACACTCAACTAGCCTTCAAGCTAACATCTATGCCAACCTTTGGGCTCGCATCTAAGCCAGCCTTTAGGCTCACACTTAGCTAGCCTTGGGGCTCACACTCAGCCAACCTTCGGACTTACATCCAAGCTAGCCTTTAGGCTTGCACTCAGCTAGCCTTTGGGCTCATACCTCAAATAACCTTCAAGCTCGCATCCAAGCTAGACTTTGGGCTCGCATTCAGCTAACCTTCAAGCTCGCATCCAAGTCAACCTTCAGACTCGCATTCAGCCAGTTTTCGGGTTCATATCCAAGTTAGTCTTCAGGCTTGCACTTAAGTCAGTTTTTAGGCTCACACCTTAGCCAGTCTTTAGGCTTTCACCTTAGCCAGCATTTAGGTTCACACCTCAACTAGCCTTCAAACTCACACCTTAGCCAGCTTTTAGGCTTGCACCTAAGCTAGCCCTCGAGTTTGCACACTTAAGGCTAGGCCACGGATTCACCTATGATCTTAAACAACTAAGGGTCTTCAAATCAAATTGATTAATATGAAGTAATTCAATCAAAATGAATGGACAAAGGCCAAGTTGGCTCAAATGGACCTAAATTGATCAAACAAGTGGTCTAAACCCAAATTGAGCTAGACTTAAAGTCTAGGTTTAGTTAATCCAAATCAAATTAGTTCAGACCCAACCTAATTAGATTTAAGTTGGGTCAATTCAAAATCAAGTTAAATCAAAATTGAACTAAACTCAAAGTCATACCAGAAACAAGGCAGGCTAAGCTTAAACTAAAATTAAATTGAATTAAATTTACTTAAACTTGAGCCAAAATCTAGAAGACCTAAACTCTATAAAGGTTCAACTCAAGTTAAATGATGTTGAACTCAGACCTGAACTATATTAGTTCTGATGAAACTAATTAGAGTTAAACCGAGTCCTACTGGGTGTGCTAAACCTTTGATAATACTCTAAAGTTATGAATAAATGTTATGTTACTACCCTAACTTGAACCAAAATTTGATCAAATAGAACTAAATAAAGTCAAACTGAGTCATGCTGAGTATGTTACAAAAGTCATCGACCACACTTCAAAGCTAAGTCGACCCTAAAGCATTAGTAATGCTTCAATTCAAACTAAACGAAGGTAAACTTGAACTTACTTAGTCAATCAGTCACAATGTCTTATTCAAATGAAGTCAACCAATAACACACTTAAAGTCATCAACGCACCCTTCAAACTAGTCAACTTCAGAAGTAGTTGACAATACACTTTTCAAGTCAATCAACCTTAAAAGTAGTTGACAACACACCCATTAAGCTAGTCAATGTTAGAAGTAGTTAACAATGCATCCCTCAAGTTAGTCAACCCCACAAGTAGTTGATGATGTAGTCTTCAAGTTAGTTAACCCTAGAAGCAATTGATGATATATCCTTCATGCTAATCAAACCTAGAAGCCATTGACGATGTTCTCCTCAAGCTAATCAACCCAAAAAGCAGTTGACAATGTGCTTATTAAGTTAGTCAACCTTACAAGTAGTTAATGATACACCTTACAAGTAAGTCAATTCCAAAAGTCATTAACAATACATGTTGTCATGCTAGTCAACCCTAGAAGTAGTTGACGATGTGGCCTTTTAAGCTAGCCAACCCTATAAGTAGATGACAACATATCCTTCAAGCTAGTCAACCCTAGAAGTAGTTGACAACGTGCCTCTTCAAGCTAGTTGACCCCAAAAGCAATTGATGATATAATTCTCAAAACTATACCCAACCTTATAAGTTATTATTGATGCTACCAAACTAAAAAGAGTTATCTCCTATGTCATATTGTCTATGAAAATACTTCAAACAATGAAGTTATCACCCTATGAAAATACTTCAAGGTTAATGGAGTTATCGCCAATGCCTTATTAGATAATAGAAATATTCCAACCCAAATAAAGTTATCACTGATGCCTTATTAGCTAACAAAAATACTTCAAACCACGAAATTATTATCGATGCTCAAAGTTATTGGAAATACTTTAAACCTTTCCCATTCCCTTTCACGTCCCATTCCACAATGCCATCAATCCTTCTGAATACCAAGTCAGTCTGAGTTAGACACCATGTGGTCTAGCGCAAGGGAGCGAGGTAGCAACACATATCAGAGTTGCTTCTCTACTCCTTCTTTCTCTTTCTTTTTCTTTATTTTTTTTATGCTTTTCTTAAACTTTGTATCCATTTTTGATATTAATCAGATATTTTCTTCTTTTCTTTTTTGTGTCTCTATTTTATTAGTTAGGTTTTTTATTTTAAGAGGTTTATGATAATCGTCGGGGTAATTAACAATAGCGCCTTACTCTTATTGGAAGTCAATGTTTTCATAATACTTGATAGCATACTTTAAATCGAACAAATTTTGATTTATGATTTGCGGTTACTCCCGGGGTCTTCATCATCCCAAGCCGCCAAAATCAATTCCATAAACTCTGACACGTACGGTGGAACTTGACTTCTTCTCCTAGTATAAAAGTATAGTATAGTAGTATAATATAGTAATATTATAGAAATATGGTATATGATATTATACTAGTAGTATGGCATAGTACTTGTAGTAAAAGTAATAGCATAATAATTGTAGTAGTAGTCGTAGTATAATAGTAGTATAATATTAATAGTAATAGTAGAAGTAGTAATAATTGTTATTGTATAATATTGGCCAATACGAACTAAAGGTCAACCTGCGAGCTCACTTGAGAGTTTATTCAGATAAAAGGCCAGTTGCATGGCTCACCTAAAAGTCTAAGTAGTTTTGGGTTAGCCTACAGTCTCATTTGAAAATCAAACTCTTACTAAAGACTAGCCTACGGACACACCTAAAAGTCTAATTAATTAAATGATAACTTGCATTCTTGCCTAAAAATCTAAATCAACTAATGATTAGGCTATGGATATCGTAAAAGTCAGAACAACTTAAGGTCAATTTGAAGGCTCATCCAAAGTCATTATGATAGTGCAAGGGCTCATAAACCTAAATAAAATTGATAAATGTAAATTATTTAAATAGCTCAATTATATTATTAGACTCTATCTATCCAATATCCGATGTGAAACTAAGCCATCACACTTAACATTATGGTGGATATCAATATTTCGTGCAATAAATAAGAATTTGGCCAATTAATCCAAGTCTTTTAGTGGGAGATCAATTCAGAGAAGGATTAAGACTACTAAATCACTTTCTAATATTAATTATAATTTAATTAGGACTCTCTGAAAAATTTAGATTCAAGATATGACTAAATTAATAATATTTACCTTAGCTTAAATCTTGTTTTTCTTTGAATTTGAATCTTCAATAGATGCATTCACTATTGCCTCGTAAGGTAGGATCAACAATCTTAAATATTGATCAATTACAAGCAGAGCTTAAACTTTTCAATTGGAGTCACTTTTGTCAACTTATCTATAAGATTTCTTGAAGTATGAATCTTTTATAAAGAAATCTCGTCGTCTTCAATAACATCCCGAATAAAGTAAATTTAGGCATCTATGTGCTTTAATCTAATATAATACATTTGGTTCTTCATAAGGTGTATAACGCTCTGACTGTCGCAAAAATTAGGAAGAATACATTGAGAAAAATTAACTTTATTTGTCAAATTTTTTAGCTATAGAGATTCTTTGACTACTTTTGTAGTTGTTATATACTCGGACTCTATTATAGATGATGTCATAGCTGACTGTAAGATACATCTTCAGCTAATAGGACTATCACAAAGGGTGAAAAGATAACAAGTGAAGTATCGACGTCGTTCAAGGTCTTTAGCATAGTCTGAATTAGGATAGCTAACAATTTTGGTCTTTTGAACTGTATTTCTATCGAAACATAAACCAATATTAAAAATACTTTTGAGATATCTTAATATCGTTTCACATCTTGCCAATACTCTTTTCTTGAATTTGTCATGTAGTGGTTAACAACACTGACTGCTTATGTAATATTAGATATTCTATACACCATAGCATACATTAGGCTTCCAATAGCACTTGAGAATAGGATATTCTCCATGTATGCATATTCTTTATTTGTAAAAGGACATAGTTGAGTTAAAAAGTTGAAGTGGGCTGCCAAAAGAGTACTAGCAGATTTTAAATTCTACATGTGAAAATGAGAAATAATTTTTTCAAGATACTTACTCTGTTTGAGTTATAACTTATTATGCTTTCAATCCCAATTAATTTCCATATCGAGAATCTTCCTTACGGTACCTAAATATTTCATCTTAAATTTTTTTTTATCCTATGCTTTAGATCATTAATTAGATATATGCATTGAGCAGCAATAAGCATATTATTAATATAAAAAAATAATATAATGAATTAATTATTAGCATATATTTTAAAATAGACACAGAAATTATAGTTGCAATGGATAAAATATTGTTGTAACATAAAACTGTCAAACCTTTTATACTATTACCTTAGAAATTGTTTCAAACCATAAAGTGATTTGTTCGACTTATAGATATCATTTTTCTTATTTTCTCAGATGAACCCTTTAGATTGCTATATAAAAATTTGTTCTTCTATGCAGAAAGGTGATTTTGACATCAAGCTATTCTAACTCAAGATTATGAAAAAGCAAGTAAAGTAAGTAGAAAATGAATAGATGTGTATTTAAGCATAGGAGAGAAAATTTTATTGAAGGCAATACCCTTCTTTGCAAATAATCTTTGTTAATTAAATAATTCTTAAATTTAACACCATCTATCTTAGAAGAATCCTCTTTCTTTCGAAATACCCACCTGCAAGCAATTACTCTTTTATTTTTTGGTAATTTTACCAAGCCTCAAGTATGATTTTTTTTTTTAGAACAGTTCATCCCTTCATTCATAATAATTTGCTACTTAAAATTTTTTTTATCCTACACTGCCTTTTTATAAGAAAAAGGATCACCATTGTCAATAAATAAAATAAAAGCTACTATATCCTCAAAACTATATCTTTCAGGTGGCTTTATGTTTCTTTGAGATCTTTAAAATAAAGTCTTCTCAGAAATTTCAACTTAACTCTCAAAATTTTCTTGAGAGTTTGTCATACCTTAAATATCTTCTTGTGAAAGAACTACAAGCTCTATTTTCACTTGAATTATATAATGAGACCTTTTCAAAGATATTTTAATATAACACTTTCATCAAACACTATATATCTCTTAATAATTATATTAGAAATACTAAGATCTCAAACAATAGCCCTTAATACCTATAATATAACCAAGGAAAATACAATTTTTAGAATGTAGATCTAACTTATCCTTGATGACATGCATATAAACAAGATAGCCAAAAAATTTTAAAGAAGAATAATTCGTAGGCTCATCATTCCATACCATTTCAGGAGTTTTGTAATCAATGACTATCTGAAAAGAGCAATGTATAATAAAACACATTGTGTTAACTATTTCTATCCAAAAACATTAGCTGCACTAAATATACTACATGTTTTCTCTAAAAAAATTCTGTTCATTCTTTCAATCACCCCATGCTATTGAGATTTTTCTAGAATGATAAAGTAGCGCTTGATACCTTCATCTTCACAAATTTTGAGAAATACTATTGATTTGTACTCCCCACCATTATCACTTCTGAAATATTTGATTTTTCTGTCAATCCTTTTTTTGACTAAAGTTTTTCACTATTTGAAAACAGAAAACACTACGGCTTTATGATGAAAAAAATAAATCCATAATTTTTTGAAAAAAATCATCAATAAAACTAACAAAATAACGAGCATCAGATTTTGATGAAATAGGAGAGCACTACACATCAAAATGATTATAATTAATTAAACTTTTAGTACAATGAATATCGATGTTAAACTTTACCTTAAACTATTTATTATAAAGACAATGCTCGCAGAGATCTAATTTGCATGAGTTTAGGCCTTTCAATAATTTTTTTTTATTGAGCTCAGTTAAACCTTACTCACTCATATGACCGAGACGTATATGATATAAGTGGGTCATATTAAAAGAACCTTGAGAAACTGCTATTCCACCTTCAATAATTTTTCCTACTAACTCATATAAATTTTCATGCTTTAGGTCCTTCATCGCTATCAATGAGTCTTTAGTAACCTTAAGAACTTCATTTTAGTAGAATACTTATAACCAGTAGAATTCAAATCACCCAAAGAAAGCAAATTTTTTTTAAAATCAAGAACATACCTAACATCAATAAGAATCCTAATAATATTATTAGATATATTAATTTTGATAGTTCTAATTTCGATAGTTTTACATAAATTATTATTGTCCATCAAAACTAAACAATGACTATAAGACTTGTAGTCTTCAAATTAATCCTTATTGGGACACATATGGTAAGAACAACTAAAATCAAGAATTCAAGTATCATGGTAATAATCAAAATCAGAACTAACAAATAGAACCATAATTATCATCAGAATTTTCTTCAACAACTAACATTTGTTCTTTGGCTCACTCCTTAGATTGAGATTATTTTCCTTTTTTTCTTTGAGCTTTCAACACTCTTCAATTATATATCTCATCTTCTTGTAGTATCTACAACTCTTTTCTTTGGACTTGAATCTAGAACAACTTGATTTTAATATTTCTTTGGTACAATCTCTAGTAATCAGTGCTTCTGAGTATGACTCATCTTCTTCAATTTTTTTCAAATATTAATTAGATAAAAGGGCAGAAAAAATATCATCAAATTTTAAATCCTTATCATACATGAAAGTAGTCTTCAAATTCTCAAGGAAAAGAGTTATAGAAAATAATAAAATACTTGTCTTCTCTTCATCTTCAATTTTAATATCAATGTTTAATAATTAAGAGACTAATTTATTGAAAGTATTCAGATGATCACGCCTGACACTATAATACCAGAGTTCCATAGAAACCAAATTGAGCCTCTATTTTCGCTTTGGTTAATGACGGTTTGAATTGAGATTTGCTCGCCCTTAGAACTCACTACTTTTGGATATTTTATTCTAGGGATATTGTTTGTTATTTCATTGTCAATGTTCCATCCTTTGATGCAGTTTATATATGGTCACCATTGATGTGTCATACATATTGCACATATAAATCAAAAGTCTACCACTCAAATAAGACATTTTGGTTTTGGGTCATTCTCAAACTTTTGCAACCCTAGGTAAATGAACTTAGAGATTGCTCATCAATTCTAGGAAGCAACTTATCGAACTTCTGTAGCTTATGTTAAAGTTTTTTGGTAGTTCAGAATTGTGCATAGTTTAGAAATGTCAAGCCCTCAGTCGTTCGACTAAACTTCCAATGGTTAAATTCAAATAAGTTTATGTGAGGCTTTTATAGAAGGTGGTCCGCAAGGAAAGTGACTAACTTGCTACATCACCTCCCACAACATGACAAGAAGGCGTTGGGATATAGTATGTAGGCCATAAGAAATAAACCAAATTGCTTAAATCTCATGTGCAAGCCCCAAGGTAGCCTAAAGATAAACTTACTTGAGAGTGGCATGTCTAGTTTAGTTAACCAAAGGTCAGGTTAACTACCGACTACAATTAGAGGCATCACAAAATATGGAGGATACTCCCTCTCTATTATTCTCTCCCATCTTTCATTGTACTTCTATTTTTACATGCAAATGGGTAAGTATCTAACTGAGTCATGGGAATCTTCTCCCCGAATCTCCCCAAGTGAGAAATTTCACAACGCTCCCATTTTGTAGGTAATGATTCAATTAGAGTGTCGGGATCGAACTCGTCCAGTTGAATTAAATTAGTTTGATTTTCAAACTATTGTTATATCAATCACAAAAATAAGAATTTTTTAGTTATCTCAAGAAATGTTAATAGATTCCATGTGTTTCATTCCTATTTAGTTTCATGAATTACTTCAAAATTAAGATTTATTTATTTTGAAAAAAATGGGAGAAGTATTAAGAAGTGAATTCACTTTTATTATTTCAATTATTTGATTCAATGAAAGTGAATTTTGATCTCGCTTTTCAATATCTTTTAAGTGGATCAAAAATGATAGGAGGTGAATTCTCCTATTTGTCCCAACTTCTATAAACCTTATGCACTTGATAATGTATGGTTAATAGGTTGAGATCTAATGTTAGTCCGTCCACTAAACTAGCTAGAAGACTAACTATTGGAGCAAAAATAATTAAATCGAAATCAGATCGCCCATTGTTGTGTGCTAGGGCGCCAACGTAAGACAAGATATCAAACTTCTCCAGTAAATTTGTGCATTATTTGTTTATTAAATGTCAATACCTCAATCATGATTTTTAGATATTCTCATTAAATACAGGATAATTCTTCCAATCATTTGACACATCACCCATAAGTGATAAAAAAAGATAACATAAAACAAAATAAGATCTCCTCATAAATCTTTATGAAAAAACTAATCCTAAGGTCATCTCATAACTTACTAATCCCCTCCATCACATTAACTCCCTTAGGGTTAGGGGTATAATCCAATTGGGCTGGACTTGTGCCCCACCAATTCTAAGTCCGAGCTCAAAACTCAATATTCAAATCAAAATCCAAAATCATATACTAAGCTCTTTGGGCTGGACTCGAACTTTGGATCGAGCCTATTTGTTTTTGACAAAATTTTGGACCTAAATTAGATTCAAAATTCTAAAACTTAAGATATAAACTTAAAAATTTTGGACTAAGTTGAATCGGGCTTTTGAGCCGCTCTAGCCCATTGAGAGCCTTATTTATGATATAAATTCGAATTCTCAAGTTGCAAGGGACGAGAGCTTAAATCCAAAATCAAAGTGAAGTGTTACATGTCCATACTCCATCAAGATATATCAGCCCAGCTTAAGTTGTCAAATCGTCATTAGACGTTATATTAGTACGAGCTATGCGATCTAGTGTCCGTGCTCGACTAATCAAGTTTGCTATATGTCTACACTGACGAAATACAGAGTTAGAACAGTTGTGAATCAAATGAAGATCAATTAAACAACAGATCAAAGACATAGTACTACCATCGCTGCCCAACCAGTATCAGCCTCCTTTAGCTAAGCACCATACCCTAGTGCTTAGCGGTGGCTCCGTAGACACGTTGGATTGCGCACCCAAATTGCAGCATCTTGCCGTCGAGCAACATCGTAGTGAGGCGAAAGTTTGTCTATGTGATTGAAAACCTCATGCGCTAATCCAACTGGAATAAGGACCGTCTTGCCCTTAACCACGACTGTTGGTCAAGATATCAGCTTGAGTTTATTGAGCTGACGTGGCAATGGAAATGGAGCTTTCATGTGAAGTCTCGTGATATGGATTCTGAAGACCGTTTCTACGCGTATGACGACGACAGTTGAGAGGCCCTTGTTGAGTAGCATGGACGACCACCGGACTACAAAGTCTCGCGACTCAACGACAAACCATCAAATGGAGCTTTCATCTTTCTATGGTGGTACAACCTTCCTTGCCTCGTGATCGGCATCAATTCTTTTGCTCCTGAGACCTGATCAAGCTCTCTTGTTTGGATTTTTTTAGTCATTTTCTGAGCCAAAGAATTCTTCGTACTTGATAATTAGCACGACGGGGAGACACACCTCTAGAGAAGTGCGTTTGTCCAGTACACAGACCACTTCCTACAATGACACAGTGAATCCCCACTTCCGCGATTTATAGAGCCAATCCAACACGCACTTAACCTAATCAACAACGATTAACTCAATCTTTATTGCATCGAAGCCCACACGATCGAGTTCAAAATATACGGAACTTATTCGCATAAACAAACCAAACAACCTCTATAATTGCTTCTCATTTACAAATATAATTTGCAGTCAGAGCTACTCAAACAGAACCGCTTCATGGCCATTGATAGAAGAAAATTAATAAATAAATAAAGAGCGACAAATGTTTCACAGGATCGATCAGGATACATACTATGTTCCCCGAAGCTAGTTTTCATTATTTTTCATGCTCATCCTGATCTTTCCCACAACCCTAATCCTTCCAACCCTGATCACCTCCAGATGGATGAAACGAATCCCGTGCACCATCCAATATTATTTTAACACCCATTTGCCCCCCTAACGGCAAGCTTCCATAAAACAAACCAGACTAATCCTCCAGCTGTCAGTGTCACAGCTAAGCAAGGACATGTGCATGGTCTGCATGGCCTCCTTCGACGTGCTCCGCCGCGCCGTCCTAGATCCTTCCTGTTGGGCATTCCCGTGAAATATATATGCATATCAACTTCGGGTATTTCGCCCATGCAGCCTCTGTCTGAGAAATCGTGCAGTCGCTGGATAGATGTCGATGGCGTTGTTGCTCTGGCAAGGCGCAACGATCTTCAAATGCGCGAGCTTGGAGACTGCTGCTGTCTGTTTTTAATGGTCACAGGTTTTAGACTTCGTGGTCAGCTGCATCAATTAATTAGTGCCAGTTACTATTCATATATAGTACGTGAAGCACTGCATTACGTGGTGATTGTGATTATTTAAGTGGATGGGTAGGGTATCAAAATAAGGGTTAAGCTGTTAATACTTGGGTTAGGCATAAATATTATAGATAAACTTGGAACTACAGCTGCTTGGAAGGTGATAAAAGATTCAAATTTATTTTGTTTTCTGAGGCTTACGTATTCGTGCATCTGTGTCTCTTATTTTCTAACATTTATAGGTTTGGTCAATGTGCATGACGAGTTCAAGACAAGATTATTATTGACACACCAGGTTTGTAGTATGACGCGGAGCTATTTGTAACTTAAAAGAAACACAATGGAACATAAACAATGGCTAGTTTGGATTATCATATTAATAGTTGCTTTGAGTGCTTCTTTTTTATTTTTGAGATTAATAAGACCAATAAAATTTAAACATATGATTTATTATATATGAGAAGTGAGTATAATGACTAATATAATACTTGAAATATTATTGATAATGAGTTTTAGTGAAATTTTAAGTGAATGTATTCTTCTAAATTTGCATGAATATGTAAACAATGAAGAGTTTCCATGGAATTAACAGACATTCATATTGACTTATTTAAGTACAAAACTAATGTTAGCCCTTAATATAGCTACATAGAAAATTTTACTTTAAAAGAAAATTTTGGCAAGCAATGGTGCATTTTATTTTATAACAAATTAACAAAAAATTATCTATTTTATCATTATTAATAAAAAAATCACTTATCTTATATTATAAATTTACAAAAAATTACATCAACTAAAATATTTTAAAATATTTTTATTTTAATTCAATTTTATTTATTAAATTAATATAAAAAATTAAGTTATTTTTATTTTATTTTATTTCAAATAATCATTAAATTAATATAAAAAAATTAATTTTATTTCAGTGTATAAAAAATTGATTGTCCAGTATCATAAATTCAAAAATCCAAAATCTAAATAAAAAATTTTTAATTTTTTATATTAATTTAATTAAAAAATTAAATTAAATTAAAAATATTTTTAAAAATTTTAATTGGAATAATTTTTATAAATAATAATAATAATAATAAAGGAGGTAAGTTTTTGTAAATTAATTCTAAAAAATTGATTTTTTTTCTCAAAAATTTTAAAAAATTTGGATGACTAGAAAAGATTAGACAGACAAAATGCCCAAAGCAGGTATGTAAAATTCTAATGTACCACTGAAATTTATGTTGTGATTTGATAGAGTACATTTCTTTTTGTTTGCTTCCAAGATGACCTTTTATTTCCAGTTTGAACAGAAACGTGTCTATTTTTAGTTCGCTAGAATTCGTGTTCGGTGATACAATCGATTCGGAAGAGATTTGGGAAGCCGACAGCGACACACGGACTCGTCCGGTGGTGCAATGAATGCCCTGCACGTTTCAGATCCGCCTCGGGGGAGGTCCCCGTCACTCCGCCACACGTGCCTTTCTGCCGACTCCAGTCCTGCCACGTCTACGGCGTCGAACACGGTCCACGTTGCAACACGACAAATTCGAATTTTCAAATCGCGCAACCACTTCCAGCCTCTTCTTTCTTTCTTTTTGAAAAATTGTTTTAACTTTTATCGTTGCAGAAGAATACAAAATAGAGCAACAACAACAGGTCAAAGTCCAACAAGCTCATCCTCCCCGACATTGATGCGCAGTCAATATCCGAAAAGCCACGTAAATCCATACTTTCACCGTCCGATTTCGCATCCCATGTGTAAATATAACTATTTGTTCTCATAAAAGATGCAGATAATTAACCCAAGGGAATGATGCGTCTTTTCGATTCTAATTACTTCAAATAAGTTTCTTCTCCTAAAAAAATCTTATAAGTTAGAAATAAGTTCTTATAGAATATAAATATATTACTTTAAACTAAGCTAAATTTTGTACAAAAATAAAATGTCTAAAACCGGAAGCCTCTGGTGTGTGAGACTAAGCATGATGGCCAACGACGCCACGCAGACCCGTTTGAAACGAGGTTATATCTGAAAACTTATGTCAATTGTTTTCCCAGTTCGTCCTGCTCGAGTAAAGAATTGTAGCTTCAGATGATGCGGAGAAACATCCTTGCGCCCGCTGTTCTTCTCTCTCTGTCCCCCCTCTCCTGATAAAACATAAACAGATTCCCTGCACTTGAAGTAGAGGTACAACTCGTAGCTGTCACTAAATCGCATGTAGTATTTCTGCCTGGAGATCTCCACACCCCACCTCGGAAGCTACCGCTTCCCTTCCTTCAGTCCTCCCCCCTCCCCTCTCCCCTCTCCTCTTAAATCCCCACCCCACTCTTCCCACCTCACTCCCCCTTCTCCTCATTCCCCTCCCTACCCTCTGCACGCACCGCTACTTCTTCTCTCTTCATCTTTTCCCAATGGCGATGACCCAGAAGCCACTTCTTCTCAAGGACTTCCTCAAGCTCGACCCCAACTCCGACTCCTCCCTCTCGCTCTCCTCCACCATGCGCCACCTCCTCGTCGCGGAGCTCGGCCACCCCGTCGCCACCACCTCCTCACCCCTCTCAAAGCTCTCATCCTTCATCCACTCGCTCAAGCTCCTTCCTTCCCCTTCTTCGTCGTCCTCCGCGTCCTTTCCTGTTTCCAGGACCTTCTCCAAGCGCCTCAAGCGAAGCTTCTGGAAGAAACGCCCCCGCCAACACGAGTTCCCCAACACCATCAAAGTCAAAGACATCATGCGCCTCGGATCCTTCAATGACGGCGTGGACGACAACGACGACTACAATTCTCCTCGTTCTCCCATCGCTAGCAGCAGCAGAAGCAACAGCAGCCGTTGGTCTTCTGCCTCCGGATCTGAATTCCCCGACGTGAACAGTGACAAAGATTCGCTGGCAAGGGCTGTCGGTGGCGCAACAGCGACGGGCCGCCAAGATACCAAGGTGAGATTTTTTTTTTTACCCCTCATCCTTTTACAAAAATGCGGGATTCCCTTATTCGGATAGACGGCCGGGATTGTTAGTTGGGACATCGGGATCGGGAATTTAAGGCGAGGGAGCCCCGATAATGTACTTTCGCCTGTTGCCATTTGGTTCATTGCGCAGGGTTGGGGCCCAGACCCACATGATTTCCACCATGTTGTGGTCCGTGATCGCGCTGCGCTCTTTTAATCCTGCTGCAATAAATTAGATAACGTATGGGTTTATTTGGTTCGTAAACAAATCAAGTTAAAAACCAACTTCTTTTTACTTATATTCGAATTTATAGACCAGTTTATTTCCGAAATGAACGCAATTTATATGCCTGAAGTCGTTAATTATTAGTAATTAGTGAGATATAATTTGCGTCGGGTGTAGAGAAAGGGTGCGACTGAGTTGATTCCACGACACGGTGGTCGGTTGGTGAGCGGACCTAACCGCTAATAAACAGGCTTTATTTATTTATTTATTTATTTATTTATTTTTTCATGTAGCTGTCACTTTGTTGCTAAAGCCATATGAAAAGCGTTGCGAGTGGGTGGTCGATGGAATCCTTTACTTTTTAAAAAAAATGAAATTGGCAACAAATATGGATAAAAGGACAAAACTATATGATTGTCCTTGTAAATTATTTTGTCGAGCAGTTAATAGCCAAAAGGCGATTAGTAGATTCGTACTTGAGATATGCATTTTCGTCTAACGATATTTCGTGTTAATGGACAGGATCTAAAGAAAAAGACAATGGAAAATGATTATTGCTTCGATCTAGAGGAGGAGAAAGAACAGCTGAGCCCAGTGTCTGTCATGGACTTTCCCTTTCGACACGAGGATGACGAAGAGGCACTACAAGACGAAGAATCCTTCCATCGTTCTCTCGCCGCCATCGAAAGTAAAGTTAATTGTGTGTACATTATTTGATTCGTGATTAAATCAGAAGAATAATCAATTTTATTTAAAAATTATTTATCCATCATTTGTAAGTTCATTAACCAAACCCGGTGTTAACGACTTAGCAATGTGGACCATGTACGAGAACTAATATAAGCTTTTGTGCGTCCAGGACCGAAGCATCAGCTGCTGCAGAACATCCGACGGTTCGAGTTCCTCGCGGATCTCGATCCAGTAGATCTGGACCCTCTATTTGAGGACAGCAGCCACGTGGCAATTCTTGTAGATGGAGAGAAAGAAGAAGATGATGATGAGATGGTAACTCGGGCACGGGATCTAGTCAAGTCGGTGCAGCCCAACACGTTTGGAAATACAGTGGACAAGAGCTTCGAGAAGCTTCTGGTGGATTTCTTCATCGAACGGCTGTCCTGCGCGGATCAAGTAGCTCGGCCTCGCATCGCGAGGCAAGAAGAAGGAGAAGAAGTACTCGTAAAACATGCGAGTGATTGGATGAAGGGTGAGTGCAGACGGTGGGACGCGGTGGAGAGAGGGGAATCGTACTTCGAGGAGATGGAGAGGGATGGACGGTGGAGATGCTTTGAGGAGGAGAGGGAGATGGGGTTGGGATTGGAGGTTGCTCTCTTGAACTCGTTGCTCGATGAGATGGTGATGGCCTTGCTGTGTTGATTAGGTGGAATAATGATCTTAATAATGAGAATAAACTGTGATTACGTGAGACTGGAAGTAGAAGGTGATCTGTAATATATGTTTGGGTATACAAGGGTTTTTCTTTAATGGGGCAGCAGGTTGCTTCTTGTAACCACATTTTTTGGGCTGATTAATATTGGTTTTATTGAGGGAGCCGGTTCGAAATCGGCTTTGGTTAGTATAATTTTTCGATGATTCGATCTATTAGCTAAGCCTCTAGTCATTTTATGTCGGAAAAAACCGTAGACCATTAAGGACAGTCGCCATGATATTTAAGTTATAATCGAGATTAATAATAAGAGTTGAATGTATAACTAGACATTAGCTCTTAACATTTTAGTAACAATGCTATTTATAAATATAAATTGTGTTAAAATTTTATGATTTTCAATATTATAATCCACCAGATTCTTTGTTGTGAGTTATCCTGTATTTCGAATTCCTCGAGATTTATTTCTGAGAAAGAAGATGAGACATAATTGTTATCTTCACCCATCGGAGTTCCTCGTCAGTTAGAGGTCCCAAGGCTTATTTTAACTCAGTAGGGCATGAATTGTGAATTACTCAAACTCAACGATGGGAACCCTCCCTATGGCTTGACTTCAGGTAGGACTTCAACCTAATATGCATTTATTCATGCTACGGATCTTTCGGCTTGAAAGTTTTAAATTCAGAGTATCATCAACGCCCCCTCAAGCCCGATCACTAAGCCACTATAGCTCAATGTTCCGGGTTATCTGTGAAAGACGACCATTTTTACAATGATTTGTTTGGATGCAACCTTAGAAGGCAAGCAACTACTTATCTTTAATATACCGCGCCGTTTTTAATTAGGCACGTGTGACGCCATCTTTGATACCCTGCGTTGGTGGCTGACCATTTAGTGGTCACAGACAGATTCATGACACATGTTCTCCGAGATTTGTAACTCGATTTGAACTGATGTGGCTCTGCATGCACAAACTTGATCTCGCCAAGTATCGCCCATCAAGCGGTTCACTTGGGACTATAAAACCAAATTTGAGAGTAGCGATTTCACTTTTCCACCCTTTTCTCTCCCAAATTTGATCTTCAATATGATCTTCTTCTCTTTATCCTCATGATTCCAATGACGATGGACAAGGAAATCCCCTTTAGGAGCATCGTTTCTCCACCGGTCCCTACCGTGACAACTGTCGATAGTGTTGTCCTTGCAATTCTGGTAGTGAATGAGGTTGGGACTATTCAGATGGTGATGTCGCTTGCGGTTACCATTGCTCCCTTGGCCGCTAGCATTGTGCTTGCTCGCAGCCCAAGCATGGATACCTTCATTTTGGCCTTTGCATTTGACGATTTTAACTTTTGCTTCGAACAAAGGACTAAATGCTAGGGTTCAAGGACTTAGTCCTACATCGAACCCCCCTTAGACTCAGATGCCTCCTTGGTTTAAAGAACTATATCACTTTGGCTTGGGTTGTGCTTTTATGACCCAACAAGGGAAGTTTTCTGTTCACGCCTTAGAGAAGGAAGCGTTGATGCTGGTCCTTTTGCGGCAAATAGCTAAACTTTAGTTTCATGCAAATGACATTTTAGCCTATTGTCGAAACTCAAGTAGCTTCATTTTAATTCATAGATGACCTTAATCACCATAGGACCCATGAGTTAGCATTTGTCATATTCTACTTTGTTGTCTTCGCGTGGTTTGAGTTAGTGACCCAACTTTTCTAACTTCAATAGGTAATACCAATCCTCCTTCTATCCGTGTTTAGCTATCCAAGCAAACACTAGGAGAAAAGGAGACAGGACATTTAGTGTAAATCTTTGGATTCCCATATGGGGTTGAAGTGGATGCATTGGGTTTAGAAGATGACGGCTCCCTTCTTAAAGAACAATTTGCGTATTCATTCAATATCTTTTGGGAAATGTTTGAAGTCGATCTTAGATACCCGTAGATAATTTCACCACAGTGGTGTTAGCCGACTTGGACCTGTCTCCTAACCAACTAGTTCCCAACGCTATGAGACTTATCATAACATTCTGAGCCTTAGCAACAGCTAAAGGTGTTTCCCCTACTATAGAGATGTTTCGTGATGTGTTCTAAGGCAGCTACAGCTCGGGTGCTGACAGGAGATGATATTTCTCCCTAAGGAGGGGTCGACATCTCTTCAGGGCCAACTCATCTTTAATCCACTTTTCAAAAGACCGCCAAATGATGATATTTACTAAGGAGGATCCTCAGCTTAGAGGAGAATGGGGAGACCTCTCCAAACACAGGAAGCCTTGAGACATATCCCCAGAGTTCTGGTAGCTTTTGAAGTCTTGGTCTTCCAAGACACGAAAGCTGAGATCTGCCCTGAGGTGGTCGAGTGAAGCTAAGCTCCTCTTACTTGGTCTCTCGGTAGCTTGAGAGTTGGGTACAATTTGTCAAATCTCAAAGTGATTAATTTTGCTTTATCCTCATTTGACTTTTACCTCAACTTCATACGTAGGGCTTGATAGAATTTCTTTCATGAGCATGTCCCTTTAGAGGCAGGCTAGCGCACCCCAAGCTGCCCCAATTTAACTACCCCAAAAGTCAAGAAAAGCTAAGGGGGGACCTGAAAGGGCCTTCTGAGCTGCCAACCCCGATAAGGAAGGAGAAGAAGAAGAAGTTATGTGCCTCAAGGGATGAGGAAGTTCTCATGGAGCTCTCCAAATCAGCCAAGGCAGAGAAGAAGAAAAAGAGATCTTGAGCCTCAACACGCAAGGGTAGTGGCTCTGCAACCCTAGGTAGTGAAACAAAGAAGAAAAGAACCCAAGCTCCACTCCGATTGTTGAGATGACTTTTGCCACAATCAAATTTAATTAAAATATGATTAAAATCGAGACTTATATACTACTAAATTATGATTCAAATATGGGTCTCAGTTGGATTTAAATCACATCCAATTTTGACCAAAAAATTGAGCTTAAATTGTGTATGAATTCTCGAGAAATTTCAACTCAAACTAAAGTGTGATAAATAAACTGGATGTTTTGGATCCAAAATTAGGCCCAAAATTCATCTAAAACTTAGATAAAAAAAATAAAATATAAGAATTTTGTGAATAAATTCCTAGACTAAATAAATTTTTATATGTGGGTCCTTGGCCAGATTTTTTCCCTACAAATAAGCTCCTGAAATAATAATTAAGTCCAACGATAATTTTTATTTGCGAATAATTTCAAATTTTATTCAAAAAAATCTTGAAAGTTTCAAAATTTTATAAATAAGTCTTTTTTATAAAAAACCCCTAAAAGTCAGAAAATTATAATTTGGTCTAATTTTTTGGAAAATATTATAAATAATTTTTATATGAATTTAATATTCGAAATGAGTACAATTTTCAAATTATTATCATAAATGATAAACAAATTTATCCATATCTTCTCACAAACTCATGCAAACTCAAAATAAGTCATACTCGTATATATTTATATTCATATTTATAATTAAAAATTTAAATAAAAGAAAATCATTTCTAATTCAATTTCATCATTTTGAACTCTATATAAATCCTGTTGATATAAAAAAACAAAAAGAGATCAGAGATTAGAGAGGTATAAATTGAGAAAGAGATCGAGCACAGAGAAGACCAAAGAAAAAGAAGCAGAAAAAATTATGAAAAAAATAAGTTGATTTGCTTATTTTGCTATTGCTCGATGTTTTCTTCGCTTCTTTTCCTCTCTCAGCAAAGTCGTCACCACATCCCCACGTCTGCATAAGCCGTCAACTGTAGCTCCAGCTTGAACCACGGTTCCACCACTCTCATCTACGTGATAACCACACTGCTTAGCTCCTATCGGAGCTCCGCCATCCATGCCTCAGTTGTGCCTCCTTACCGGAACCCTAGCGCCACCGACCATCTCATCTCCATCGTCGACTACCCCTCGTCATCCTCAAAATCCCACACTGGAGTTTCACCATCCTCCACAGCTCGCCTCCAACTTCGCCGACTGCCATCATTCGCCCGAGCCATTGCTTGCCGTGCGTCCGAGCTCCGATGCGCCTCTGAGACCCACATTAGCTCAGCTCACCCCACCCCGCCATGCCTCTGAGCGCCAACGCTGTCCGCCGGTGGCCTAGTCCAACCACGAACCCGAAGAGCAGGAGCTATCGGCCACAGCTGCCCTTCGTCGGTCAACTCCTCTGCCTCACCTATCGATCGGAGCCTCCCGTTGGTCACTAACGCCTGCTCTCTACTACTCTCGTCGCCCACTTGGCCAGATCCAATCCCGAAACTGAGGAAGAAGGGGATGGCGAGAGGCCGGGCCTTTGCCCTGCTGCTCGGCGGTGATTGGACGGCGAGACCCGGCCGGGAGGAAGGCCGAGACACTGGGGTCCAGTGTTATCGGGAGGGAAAGTGAAGAAGACAAGGGTTGGAGGAAGGAGACGGGTGAAGGCAAAGAAGCAAAAGAAAAAAATAATAAAATAAAGAAAAAGAAATAGTTGTTAGGCAAAAAAAAAAAAAAAATCCAACCCAAAAGAAAAAACAAGAAAAGTTGAGCTACTAAAATAAAATAAAATGATGAAATTTAGAAAAAGTAGGTAAGGAAGGTATCATTTGAAGAGAAGATTTAAAAAAAAGGAAAAATTAGTTCGCTCTATACTCGCAGTCATCCGTAGCTTCGTCTGTCTTCTCTACATCTATATCTGTTGGATTGTCATCTTTTATGCTCACGAGACCTACGACTTTATGTATTCATAGGTCAGTCTTCAGATTCATTGAAACCAGATTAGTTTTCGGGTTCACCGAACTTAGACTATCCTTTAGGTCTATCAAAATCAAGCCAGTTTTGAAGTTTGTCGAAATCAGACCAGCCTTTGGACTCGCCAAAACTAAATCAGCCTTAGAGCCCACTAAAATCAAACTAGCCTTTAACCCTACTAAAACTATAGGTCAATTTTCGAGTCTGCCGCAACTATAAGTTAACCTTCGGACCTGCGAAAACAAGACTAGTCTTCAAGTTCACTAAACTCAAGTCAGCTTTCGAGCCTACTGAAATTAGGCCAACCTTCTAACTCACCGAATCTAGATCAACCTTCAAGTTCACCATAACTATAGTTTAGTCTTCGGATTCGCTAAAATCAGACCAGCGTTAAAGCTCACTGAAATTATAAACCAAATTTGGATTCACACTTTTAACCTAGCTCTCGAGCTCGCATTTCTCAAACCAATCTTCAAACTCACATTTATAATGCTAGGCCACAGGCTTACCTAAAGTTATCATGATAGTTTAAAGGCTCTCAAATTGAGCCGAATTCAATGAACAAAATTAAACTAACTCAAATGTACCACCAAATGGATCTAAATTGATCAACTAGATGGACTAAAACTCAAGTTGAGCTGGACCTAATCCAAATTGTGTTCATTCAAACCGAATTGGTTCATACCTAATCCCAAATAGGTCAAATTGAGTTAATCCAAAAGCAAATTAAGTTCGAATTAAACCATAATTGGGTTAAATTAATTCAAAACTGAAAGTCAAGAAGGACAAATTGAACCAAAAGTCAAATAAGAATCTGGATAATCCTAAACTAAAACTAAATTGAACCTAAATCGACTTGAATTTAAATCAATGTCCAAATGTACACCCAATAAGAGTCTAACACAAGATCAAACTCAATTTGAATCGAATGAATTAGGCTTGAGCCAAAATTGAGTTTTGAATATTGAACCGAATCGAACTAGACTCAATTGAAATTAATGTTGCTCCCACTAGAGTTAATGATCAGTATTTCACAAATATTCTTTTCAAAATCAATGCCAAGTTTGGTGAATTGAATTCATTATTGTAAATTGAATATTCACCATCAATGCCAATAGTGATTCTAGGAATGGATATTTCACATGGTTCTCCTAATTATACTATAAGGCACTAGTGTAAACCCAACCACTAAAGATTCTAAGAAGAAAAAATCAAAAGGAGTTAATAAATTGCAACTTAATCAAGTTCTAAATATTGAACTGAATCAAATCAGATTCAAGTCAAAATCAAATCCTAAATATTGAACTGAGTCAAAGTAAATTTAAAATCAAACTAAGTCTAGACTTCAAATAATTAAATTGAACTAAGATAGGTTTGAACTTGCTTAGTCAGTCAACTACAACGCTTTGTTCAAACGAAGTTATCACATATGCTCTTTTGGCTATGAAAATACTTCAAACTATAAAATTATTGCCTACACCTTATTACCTATAAAAATGCTTCATAAATCAAATTGAACTAAGGTACGCTTGAACTCACTTAGTCAAACAACCGCAACATCTTATTCAAGCAAAATTATCATCTATATTTTATTGGTTATAGAAATACTTCAAACTTTAAAATTATCACCTACGTCTTATTGGCTATGAAAATACTTCACAAATCAAGTTAAACTAAGGTAGGCTTGAACTCATTTAATTAATTAGTCGCATTACTTTATTTAAACAAAGTTATCCTTTATGTCTTATCGGCTATAGAAATACTTCAAACTATGAAGCTATAGCCTATAGTTTATTGGCTATGTAAATACTTCAAATTTCAAAGTTATTGCCTATACTTTATTGGCTATAAAAATACTTCAAATAAAGAAGTTATTCCCTATACCCTATCAATTATAAAAATACTTCAAATAACAAAGTTATTGTCTATGCCTTATCGGCTATGGAAACACTTAAATATCTCAAACTTATCACCTATGCCTTATTAGTTATGAAAATATTGTAAACCTCAAAATTATCGCTTATACCTTATTAGCTATGAAAATACTTCAAACCTCGAAGTTATCGTCTATACCTTATTGGCTATGAAAGCACTTCCAATAAAGAAGTTATCACCTATGTCTTATTGGCTAATGAAAATACTTTAAATAATGAAATTATTACTAAAGTTCAAAGCTATTGGAAATACTTTAGGTCAATCCCGACAAGCTACTGGTAATGCCATCCAACGGAGTTATCACTAAAACTCAAAGTTATTGAAAGAACTTTAAACTCCTCTCATTGCCTTCTATGTCCCGCAGGATGACACTATTAAGCCAAATCATCGACATCTGTTAATGATCAAATCAAGATCCATCAAAGCCAGACTTTGCATAGTCTAGCACACGGGAGCGAGACAGCAGTAGACATGAAGCTCTTCCCATTCCATTCTTATTTTATATCAATTATGCATTTAAATCCATTAAAATATAAAGTGAGGGTATGCCATTGTCTAAGCCATGTATCTTTCTTTTTTGAAATCAAGCAAATAATGCTTTTTGCTTTTTTGTTGTCTCTATCATTATTAGTTATATTTCTCACTTTATGAGGTTTTTGATAATTGTTAGAGTAATTAATAATAGAAGTTTGTACCTATTGAAAATCATATTTCTACAATATCTAATTACACATTCAAAGTAACATACTTTTGATTTGTTATTTTGAGGTTACTTCCTAGGGTCTTCACTATCTCAGGTGATAAATTTTGATCCCACAAACTCAGATGAGCACACTGAGCTCCCAAAAAGTGAGGTGTCTGAGTAAAGAGCCTATTGAAGAAGATTAGGATCTAGAGGAGACCTTCCACTCCAACTCTTGGATAGTTCAAATGACTCCCACTGAGTTATTTCTCAACGAAGAGTATGTTGCTTGTGATGTGTGTACTCTATTTAGCTCTTTACCTCATTACATCTAGATTCAAGCTACTGTTGACTAACTGTTGTCCCGACTTGTAGATGGCAGAATACTTTCATTACATGGAGAAGTATTACCTTGAGGCGAAGAGGGAAGCCATTTTGATATCAAAAGAAATTTATTGCTACTGAGGATGAGATCAAGGCTTTATGGTTAGAGGTGGAGTTACGTTGGTTGGAGCTGGCCTCAAAATGGGAGGCCAAAAAGAAAGCTATAGAGGAGTAAAACTGGGCTCAAATGAAACTTGAAGAAGCCAAAGATCAGAGGAAGAAGGCTCAGCAGGCGTAGGTCAAGGCCAAGGAAGAGTGAGATTTGACTCACCAAGAGGGCGAGCGACTCCGAAAGTCTCAAGCTACTGAGCTCCTTAAAGCATAAGAAGACGTCATTGCAAGCTTTTTTAGTAGCCGAGAGTATGAGCTCATCTTACAAGACACTCAGGCCTTTACGGTCCAATGCTATAAGAAATCTGAGGAATATTTAAGGGAGATCAGTGAACTCAACATTGAGGATTCAAGTATGGATATTTAATCTACCAAGACACCTTAATTCAGAACTTGAGAAGGACAGACTTTAATCCTTGGGCCTTGAGAGTTGAGTTATACTACATTGTATGCATTGAAAGGATCAAGTTGGAGGTTCGGCAAGTGGTTGACCCCCAACTTAGCAAAGAGGGTGGGCCTCCCTACGAGGATCCCTCTAGTGCCAATTCCAACTACTCCTTCAGCACTTCTAAGGATAAGGGCGGTTCACCTAGTGCACCCACTTCACCAAAGGGAAAGTAGACCAGAGCAACTTTGTTTTGTAGCTCAAACTCAATCACTTTTGATGTAGCAAAGTTTAACTTTTTTAATGCAATGGAATTTTCATTTTCAGCTTAAACTAAGTTGGCTGTTATTACAATATAACAGTGAATGGTTTCTTTTGTAATTTGAGGTAGTTGCTTCGGCTTTGAAGTTGGTTTGGCTTTTCAAGCATGACTCATGCTCTTATCACTTTTGTGAAAACGACAAAGTCTTTGTTCAATCATATATTGGGGGAGTAGATCTCGGTTTTTTGGTCTTACCATTATGTGTTCGAGTACTATTTTGGTAGTAAAGGCTGACCCAAAACGTGTTCTAGCCCTAAGTTCAGAATCAAACAAACATCCCCAGTGATGAGGTGCAATACTTTATTTGATTTGGCATATTTACAGCTCAATGAGTATAGATCTTTGCGCTTTGACAGACTAAGGTCTTTATGTCTTGACAAACTGAAGCCTTTATGCCTCAGCAAACTGAGGTTATTGCGCCTAAGCAAACCTAGGTCTTTTTGTCTTGGCAAACCAAAGTCTTTGCACTTGGACAGGGCTAAGTCTTTGCACCTAGGCAGACAGAGGTCTTTGTGCCTCCTTGAACCAAGGTTTTTTGCGCCTCGACAAACTGAGGTCTTTATGCCTGGATGAACCCAAGTCTTTTTGCCTTCGCAAACTGAGGTCTTTGCGCCTCAGCGGGCCAAGGTCTTTTCACCTCAATAGATTGAGGTATTTACACCTGGGCAAACATAGGTCTTTTCTCCTTGATGCACTGAGGTCTTTATGCCTCCTTGAACCAAGTTTTTTGCGCCTCGGTGAACTAAGGTCTTTATGCTTGGACGAACCCAATTCTTTATGCCTTCGCAGACCGAAGTCTTTGTGTATCAGTGGACCAAAGACTTTGCAACTTGATAGATCATGGTATTTGCACCTGGGCAAACATAGGTCTTTGCTCCTCAGTGCATCAAGGTCTTTGCGCTTCGGTGGACTGAGGTCTGTATGTCTTAGTGGACTGAAGTCTTTGCACCTAAATGGGCCCAGGTCTTTGTGCCTCGGTGGACCAAGGTCTTTTACACCTTGACGGACAAAGGTCTTTGTGCCTAGATAGATCAAAGCCTTTGCGCTTGGGTAGACTCAGGTCTTTGTATCTCGGTAGACTAAGGTCTTTGCATCTTGACAAACCAAGGTCTTTATGCTTGAGCATACCCAAGTCTTTGTGAAATTTGAGCTATCACTATCCAAAGCTTTAATTTTTCTTAAAAGACAAAGAAGATAAAGTTTATTCTAGAGATAAGATTGAGAGATGGAACATTCTAAAGTTGTCCATATGCCATGTCCTCGGAAGGATCTCACCATCAACATACTCAAACTTGTATGCTCCTGGTCTAGCAGCTTGAGTGATCCAAATGGAACTACTCATGCAAAAGCTTTCCTGAATCTTGGCTAGTTAGTTTAGCTTGACATAGTACCCAATCACCCGACTGTAGCTCTTTGCTACAAACTCGAGCGTTGTAGTACTGAGCCACTTGTTGTTAGTATTTGGTGACCTTTGTGCGAGCATATTTTTGAACTTTTAGGATAAGGTCTTTATCAACCCTGAGATTCTCCTCGTTTGCCTCGAGATCTTAGGCCTTGAGCCGTGGCGAGATGAGGCCAACCTCTACAGGGATGATGGCTTCAATTTTATAAGCGAGTAGAAATGATGATTCACCAGTTGTGGTTCAAGTGGGGGTTTGGTATGACAATAGGACATGCGGTAGCTCCTCGACCCAAGCCCCCTTGGCTCTTTCTAGGCACTTCTTTATACCTATAAGTAAGGTTTGGTTGATTATCTCAGATAGGTTGTTAGACTATGGGTGTGCAACCAAAGTAAACTTTTACTTGATATGGAGACTACTATAGTAATCCTTAAATCTTAAGCTATCAAGCTATTTCTCATTATTTGTGACTCTAGAGTGTGAGGTAACCCAAACCTACAAATTATGCCCTATTAAAGGAACTTCTACACCTTTTTTTCTATGATGATAGCGAGAGGTTTGGCTTCCACTCATTTGATGAAGTAGTCAATAGTGACTATCAAAAATCTTATTATCCCGAGACTGAAGGAAATAAACTTAGTATATCCATCCCCCATAGATCAAATGGCGAGACTACCTGGGTTTATTGGAGCCAAATTGCAGGACTATAGTGGATTGAGGCATGCCTTTGGCATTGCTTGCATTTGAAAATAAACTCTATTGCTTTGGAGACCGTGTTAAACTAATAGTAACTTTGCCTCAGGAGTTTATGAACTAAGGCTTGTCCTCCATCATGACTCCCACAGATTCCTTCATGCACCTCATGAAGGATATACTCAGCTTCACTTGGCTTTAGACACTGAAGCAATGGTCTTGAAAATGACTTTTTGTCTAGAACCTCGTCTATTAGGATAAAATTCAGAGCTAGCCTCTTTATTCTCTGAACTTTCTTAGGATCTTTGGGGAGTTGGCCAATTTTGAGGTATACGGTGATGGAGTCCATCTAGCAAGGTTCTTCCTCGGTTAGATCTACTTTGCCCAACTATGAGTAACTTGAGGTTCATAGGTTTTCCACAATAAATTATCTCAATTTTAAGCTTGAGGTTGCCTAAGCTAGTCACATGAATGCATTGGCCTCGATGTTGCTATTCCATGGTACTCGACAACTTCTACCTGGTCGAGCCTTGTAATGAGCTTCTGAACCTTGGCTAAATACTAGGTCATAATATCATCTTTTGTCTCATACTCCTCGTGGACCTGTAGCCAGACCAACTAAAAATTGCTGAAAACCTTCAACCTCTTAGCCTTTGCCATTATTGCCACACATAAAATGAGCATTGTTCGAAACTTCAAACTCCAATTAGGTTAAATACTCAGCAACTCTACCATCAGGACTTAAAAGAACAGTGATGATCCTGTAACTTGATTCACAAGAAGAACCATTAACTCGAGCCTCCCAAGGTTCGGATTCTAATTCAATAGGATATGAAGTAGTTTCTACCAAGAAGTCCGCTAAGGCTTGGACTTTGATAGCTTTTTGAGGTTTAAAACTCACCTTGAAATGGCTCATTTTAATGGATCTCTTGAGTAATCGCCCCAAGGTCTCTAGTTTTTGAAGAGCTTGCTAAAGTGGAAGATTGGTGAGTATTGTGACAGGATTTGCTTGAAAGTATGGGTGAAATTTTTAAGCTACCAGGATTATAGAATAAGCCAATTTCTCCAATGGAGGATATCAAACCTCGACTCCTATGAGTATATGACTTACATAATATACTGGGTGTTGTTTTCCTCCTCATTTTCTTACTAAAATCGAGCTAACAGCCTGATCCAAGGCTATCAACAACACTTCATTCCATTCAGGTCTCACCAGAAGTAGAGGCTCAGCCAGGTACCTCTTGAGGTCATAAAAGCTTAGTTGCATTCTTTTGTCCATTTGAATCTAGAGTTCTGCTTCTATTCCTTATTCTGAAATGAGGTACTCAAGAAACTTCCTCAAGCCAATACCAAAAATACACTTCTCTAGTTTTAACTTCATTTTAAACTTCCGAAGTGTGTTGAAAGTTTCTTCAAGGTCTTGGAGATGTTTTTCAGTGTTGAGACTCTTAACAAGCATATCATCAACATATACTTTGATATTCCAATCTAGCTGATACTTGAAGACTTTATTCATCATTCTCTAATAGGTTGCCTTGGCATTTTCAACCCTAGGGGAATTACTATGTAGCAGAAGGTTCCTTAGTCAATGATAAAAACTATTTTCTCTTCATCTTTAGGATGCATCCAAATTTGATGATAGCCTAAAAATGTATCTAAAAAGCTTAAAAGCTAGTGTCTTGAGGTAGAGTCAATGAACTGGTCTATTTTGGACAAAGGGTAGCTATATTTCAGGCACACTTTATTGAGGTCGGTGAAGTCCACATATATTCTCCACTTGTCATTTGGCTTCTTTGTCATTACCACATTGACAAGCCATTCAAGATAGAGGACTTCGTTAATGAACCTTGCATTAAAAAATTTATTACCTCTTCGATGATGGCCCTCTAGTGATCGGGGGTGAAGTATCTTTTCTTTTGTTTAACTAGTTTATAGCTCTCCGCCACCACAAGTCCATGTTGGGCAATAGAAGGTTTATGTCTGATATGTCCTCGGGAGATCATGCAAAGATATCTTAGTTCTTTTGTAAGAGCTTCCCTAGTTCAGCACAGAGAGACTCTATGAAATTTGCTCAGAGCTTCATGATCCTTCCTGAGCTCTCATCAATGGCCTAGTTGATGAGTTATTCAACAGGTTTGGTGAGCGCCTTCTTCAAACCTTCAATAGGCTTCTTGATTTTCAAGACTGTCAAGCTCTCTCCCTTCTCGCTAAGGCTATTCTATCAATAGGCTAACTCACATTTCTTTGCAAGGCTCTAGTCTCCCCAAGCTTCACCTGTGCCATGCTTTGTGGGAAATGTCATAACCAAATGAAAAGTTGAGATTCACTATTTCAAACTGGTTCAATGCTAGACATCCCAATATCACATTGTATGTTGAATGAGTCTCAACCACCATGAATTTTGAGTTGATCGTGGTACTTTTCAAACTTTCCCCAACTATCAGGACTAAGTCAAACATACTAAATGGAGTGACTAAATTTCTCATAAAAGCATTTCAACATAGGACTCTAGCTTTTCTTTGGTCTTTATTTGATCATAAGCCTAAATGAACAAAATATTAGTAAAGCCCCCTTGTGTCTATCATTAACCACTATGTGAAGTAGCTGTCCAAAATCATTGACATAACCAGGGCATCATTATATGGAGCTGAAATACCATATAGATCTCTTATCGAGAACAATATGTCTACATGCGCTGGGTCGTGATACTGCCATTTCACTTTTTCACAATCCTCTTGCCCCCCGGTGATGGCTCGATATTTGTAGATTGAAGCTAAGGCTTTACTTTGCATCATTAGGTTTATGAGGATCATATGAATATGACCTTTAATTGGTAAATTTTGTAATTCGGGAATAGAATTTCTCCAAGGAGAACCTCGTGGTTAATCTTCTCTGGCTAACACTTCTTCAACCCTTTCACCTCAATAGATAAAGTGCCTTAGGTTCCCTTCTTTAATGAGTCTTTCAATCTCATCCTTGAGGTATCTATACTCCTTGGTATCATAATCATAGTCTTTGTAGAATTGGCAATACCTTGACCTGTCCATGTGTCACCTATTTAAATTAATTAGTTGAGGCTTCTTTAGGAGGTTCTAATGCTCTATTTGGGTCAATACCTTCATCCTTGAGTTGTTTAGTGGAGTGTAGGCTTGGAATTCCTTTCAACGCTCTTGCCGCTCAATCTTCTATTTCTTTGGTCTGGGTGATTTATCTTCCCAGACCTCTTTCTTTTGTTTGTTGTAGCTTTCAAATTCCTTCTTGACTGGCATGACCTCCTCAATGTCGATGTATTCTTGGACTAATTGGATGAACTCAGCCAAAGTTTTAGGTCTTTTGGTCATTTCATAAGCTATCCGAGGTTGTTTTATCCCATTTATCATTGCCACGAGGATAATAGAACTATCAAGTTTCGAAACTTCCAACTGAGTTTTATTAAACTGAGCTAGATACTCGCTCAGGATCTCACCTTCTTTTTTCTTCAAATTTAGGAGTGTGGAAGGATCCTTTCGTCAAAGTACCAAAGAAATGAACTCCTTCATAAATCTATCAACTAAGTCATTAAAGCATGTGATGGAGTACCTCGATAGTTCAAAATACTAGGCTCGAGCTAATCTTTGAAGCATCATGGGAAAAGCCTCGCACATGATAGAGTCCCACTCGGCTTAAGGATCATGGAATTTGGAAATATGCTCACATGATCAACAGGATCCTTGGAGTCATCATATACCTTATATGGTGGTGGACAAAACTTTGGTCGTACCTAAGAGTAGGCAACCTCGAGAATGAAGGGTGTATCACACATCATATGATTAGGATGGGCTGCTATGCCTAACATCCTCTGAGCCATATGCAAAGCATCTTCCTTTCAGGTACCCTGAACGGCCCTATCCGAGGCTCGATTTATATGGGTACAATATGTAGCTTCATCAACTAGGTCATAAGTGGGATTGTGTCCCTCGTAACCCCTTAAAGCTTGGTACTAAAGCGAGATTCCCACAGTGGGTCTTGATAACCCGGCTGGTGATACCTACTAGGATTTGACTAGCTTATGACTTGCGAGTGTCGATGCCTTGGCCTGAAATGAGGCTTGAGACTAGGGTTGCTTGCATTGAGCTTAAAGATTTTATATCATTTGAGCTTGGGCTTTTAACATTTACATCATTTGTTGAACTACTACATACAATGTTTGAAACTCTTACCAACTCACCGAGTTGAGTGGAGTCACTAGCACCTTGAGAATAGTCTACAAAGGAGCTCCTTGAGTTTTGTGGTGTAGAGGTGGGGGGATAGCTCGATTGACCCAGTGAGCAGGCTGAATTGGACTGCTAGAAGAGTCATGCAATTCCGTTGATATGGGAACGATTTATGCCCCAGGCTGGTTCCTAAATATCGATGGCCTTGTCATCGGAGACATGACTAGAGAATTTCCAAGATCAGAATGAGAGAGGAGTGGTGGAGAAATTTTCAATGAAAGTACCACTATTAACGGAGCTCGATTCAAAATCGGTTTTGGTTAGTATAACTCCTTGAGAGCTTGCTTTATTAAACCACCCTCTAGTTGTCTTGTGCAAAAAATAATCATGCCCTGAAAATAATCATAAAGAAGACCGCTGGGAGTTCTTCAGCGATAGTCACTCCAACGTTTAAGTTAGGGCCGAGATTAACTACGAGAACAGAATGTATAACTGTACATTAGTTTTTACTTCTTTGCTAATGATGCTGTTTATAAGTGCAGACCGTGTCAAAATGTTGTGATCTTCGAGATTATAATTCACCAGATTTTTTGTTATGGATAATCACGGATTTCAGATGCCTTGAAATTTACTTCTAAGAAAAGAGGAGAGTAGAAATTTTCAATTATATAATTATTATCTTCATCCAAAGTTTTAGGGTTTCGACGTAGCTTTTCATAGGTCATCCAAACCATTGAGATTCCTTGTCAGCTAGATGTCCCGAGGCTGTCTTTAACTCGGTGGGACATGAATCGTGAATTACTCAAACTCGGTGACAAAAATCCTCCCCACAGCTCAGCATCAAGTAGGACTTTGGCCTGATATGCATTTCATGCTACGGATCTTTCGGCTCGGAAATTTTTAATTCGGAGTATCATCAAGTTTATGTTTGTCTAATTAACTCACATGTGAAACAACACCTTTAATTAAGAGAGAAAAGATGGATTAACCACAAACAAAGTTTCAAGGCACAGAAAGAAGACTCCCCCTCGCCGTGCATCCTTGCCAATTCTGCTGGCTCTTCAACAAAACTCGAACTCGTGTTGATACGTCTGTACTTCTAACCTTCTGTCTAGAGTCCTGTTTGTTTGTGGAGCAGAGTCTCATAATGGTCCAAAAATCATGAAATTCGACGCATAATCAATAAATCCATACTGAAGCTTGAAATTGTGTGAGCTCTTTCTTTAAATTCTGAAGGTGGAAAACCTCAGGTAACATTTAGCACTATTGACACACTAAATCTATATGTGTGATTTGGTTGTTTACACCGAACTACCGACTCAAAGTTGATCTTAGTCTAAGACCAAATCATTTAAGATGGGTCAACAAACTTCAAAAATAAATTCACTGACATCAAGAATGTGCGATGATTCAAAACAATCACCAAACCAGTATAAATAAAAAAATATATATATGAAATGAATGTTAATGTCCAATTTTTTTTATTTAAAATTTATACTAATTGATTTTGCATGTCAAAGTGGGGTCATGAAAAAGCTTCCTATGTTTTTTTCAAATTCTTTTTTTCTTTACATATTGACGAGACAAATCGATTTGACAAATCAAAATGTTAAAAAAACTATTAATCAAAAATCGATAACAAACTAAACTCTATCAACAAACACCAGCCAAATTCAAGTAATGTGTATACTTAATTATTGATTGAGTTGTTGTAAATAAACCCCAATCTATACTATTTATTACTATGCGAAAAAGATGAGTGAGAATTTGGGTTTTTTTAAAAAAAAATTCCTCATATTTGAGAAAATTACGCTGGGTTTTGGAGGAGTGTGAGACATGAGCGAGAAAAAAAATTTAAAATATTTGATAAAATTGATCTCAATTATTATGTTTGTATGCGTTTGGTAGTACATGCAATTTGAAATATTTTACAAAAAATCTCCATCTAGTCTGACTGAGGACGGTTATTTATGTATTAGTCCAAAAACTAAGTTGTACATAAGTATTTTACGTGATAAAAACAAACAAAATTTGATTGTAAATATGGACATCAAGAAGTATTAGTGATAGATACAGGAAAAAAAATATTTGTAGGGATCTGCATGTAAATTTGTAAAAAATTTTAAGTGCCCCGTTTTATTATTTTGAATCATACAAAAAATTGGCTGAAAATGGATTTTATTCTTTGGAACCTAACGTATAACACATTATTTTATGTTAGTTATAAAACTGTAAATTAATTTATTTACAAATCTAAAAGGATGGACCTACGCATCTCGTGCGTACAATCCATTATGAATGTCATATTATATAATATTCTTAAATATGAGAGGTAACATATATACAAATCTATTGCACAATTTGAAGTACAATGCAAATAAGGTTTTTAACAAGAAATCACTTATTTTATTATAAATTTATAAAAAATTATTTATTTTATTATCGTTAATAAAAAATTATTTGTCTTATACTATAAATTTATAAAAAAGTATTTTATTATCTATTTTAATTTATTTTTTCAATTAAAATTAATATAAAATTAAATTATTTTGATTTGATTTTAGTTTGAATAACTATTAAATTAATATAAAAATAATTTATCTCATTTTGATTTTTATAAAAAATTGGTTGTCTAATTTTATGAAATTAAAATTTAAAATTTTTGTTTTAACAGATCATTTGTTTGATAATTATGAACTAATTTTATTCGAAATAAAATCAAATGAGAATAGTTTAAATTTTTATATTGATTTAATTGATAAAGTTAAATTAAAATAAAATATTTTTTATATTTTTTAATTGATATTGATGATACATTAAGTGATTAAGTGACAGTTTGGAGAAAGTGGATCTACATAGAACAAAAGCAAAGCCATTAAGTAAGATAACCTATCGAGACAACTAAAAGGTGAGCCCCAAGCCAAATTGTCTAAGTCAGGAATGTAACGCCCCCAACCCAGTATGATATTATTCCTGGGCGTTTGCGGCCTGTGGTCCACCCGACCTCAGAGTTTTATTTTTTCTAGCTCTCCGGAAAAGACCTCGTTATTAGGTCTATGACAGTCATCATATTTAACCCAGTCTCAACTCTGATACTTTGTCGATGTGAAACTAAAGACAACTGCTGTCAGTTATAGGCCCATTGCCTACCTACTAGCCCATTGGCCCATTGGGCGTTACAATCTCCTCCCCTTAAGAGCTCAGCGTCCTCGTTGAGTTAGCCCACACCGATCAAGAGGTGCGGAGTGGCTCTGATACCACTATGTGACACTCTCAACCTAACACGATATTGTCCCTAGGTGTCTGTGGCCTACGGCCCACCCGACCTCAAAGTTTTGTTTTTCCCAACTCCCTAGGAAAATGTCTCGTTGTTGGGTCTACAGCAGTCATCATATTTAGCTCAGTCTCAACTCTGACACTTTGTCGATATGGGACTGAAGATAACTGCTGTCAGTTACAGGCTCACTACCTGCCTACTGACCCACTGGCCCTTTGGACCTTACAGGGAAAGCTAATGAAACCAAATTCAAAGGGCAAGTCATGAATAAAAGTATCTGAGTTAAGGTTTTACTAATACACCGAGTCATTACAAGCTCGGTCACTTTGGCTAAGAATGAGGTCACAGGAAGAGTCAATCATATCTCAAAACTTGGTTGTTACCAAACTCACTAGATTAGATCCAATGACACTGATATGTCAGCTAGCAAATCTGCAACCTCTTCAAGAATCAATCCTGAAGAATCTGAGATTCATCCCCCATTCATGGGAAAAAATTAGCAAAACGATTACCCAAGATCACAAGATCCAAATATGCCAAATCTCCTGGAGCATTATAAATCACAGAACAATCGAAGAGGTAAGAGACTAATATCCAATTTTTTGTTATTTCTATTTTAGAGAGTGGATCTGACTTGAGTATTGGAGTGACCGTCGGTAAAAAGTTTTCGGCTATCTTTTTCACGGTTCTTTTCTATGTAATTAAAGGAAAGGCGGTCTAGTGGATTTAGATCTCAAGAAGCTGCCTAGACCAAAATCGGCGGTGAACTGGGCTCCATCAATATACGTAATTTTTTATGGATGTATAATATAAGGCGAGTATTTTTTGTTAATAGTGATAAGGTATGTGATTTTTTGTAAATTTATAATAAGTCAAGTAATTCATTGGTAAAAACTCTAAAAAGTAATAATATTTTAAATTATATTAGATATATAATTATTAAGAAATATGAATTTTGTAAGATGAGCATCATAATAAAAGTATGAAAATATAATTGAATTGGATGTGATTTGGATATTATTTGTAACCTCAATTTATAATTAGAGTTAGAGAATTAAACAATTTTATGCAAGCATAATGCATTTAATTATGTTTAGGGAGCCCAGCTCACCACTGATTTTGGTTTGGGAGGCTCCTTGAGATCTTAATTCACTGGGTTATCCTTCCTTCGAATTTACAAAAGGAACAACTATGAAAAATATTATCGAAAACTCTCCAGTGGTGGATATTCCAATACTCAAATTAGATTTGCTGTCTAGAATATGGATGCAATTTAGAATTGAGCATTAATCCATTATCTCTTTGATTGTCTTGTGATTTATAGTACCTCTGGAGATTTGGCATATTCAAATTTTGTGATCTCGAGTAACTATTCTACAAATTTCTCCATGGGGAATTAATCTCAGATTCCTTAGGATTGATTCTTGAAGATATTGCAGATTTACCAGTTAGGATATCAATACCAACAAACCAAATCTAGTAAGTTTGGTTTTAACTGGAGTTTGGAATATGGCTTACCCTTCTTGTGAGCTTAATCACATCTGAAGTGACCAAACTCATGATGACTTTGTATATTAGCAAATCTTCAGCTTGAATACTTCTATTTGTAACTGACCCTTTGAACTTGGCTTTATTAGTTCTTCTGACTCAAGAGGTTCAGCTTGAAATTCTCCTTTTGAAGTTGCTTCAGTTGGTGGCTTCACCTTCATTCCATATATATTCGGTTCTCTAAACCACCACTTGGTAATTTGATGTATCATTAGTGCCCCCCAACTTTAGGTCTTGTAGCATGAGTTTTCAAAACTCCTTTCTTCTTCTTTCAAGCTCTAGCTATTCTTTTTAGGGAAATAAAGTGTCAACGACTATAGGATTTAGGGAGGAGTTGAGCTACTGCCTTGCAGTATCCTGTGCAATCATTTTAGGATTTTGCTATTTTTCGAGACGCCAGTCTGAAGCCACTCATTTATTCATTGGGGTGATGCACTAGATGCCTCGTGATTCATTTTCCTTTTGATTTTTGGAATCATATGGGGGGTATGCACCATAAGATTTGGATGAGAATTTTATAAATTCGGTCTTTTGGGCTTCGTTGGCCCCCTTGATTGAGCCGCTTGGAAGTGATCTAATAGTTTGACGAGGCTTATATAAGGAATGTCATGTTCTTTTCCTTTTAATTTGGTAAATCTATGAATCCTCTATCTTTCTCCTTTAGCATCTCCATCCTCAAAAAACTTGTTTATCTATGGCGTCTTCCTTTGCTTTGTCAAGTTTGGGAAGATGACCTCCATTGCTGAGAAGGAGAGCCTTTTGGGGTAGTTGACCCATGCCCTGAAGAGGTTCTTGGCCCCCCATGGCATTCCAGCATCATCGTCTAGAGATCGAAGCTTTTTGTCTACCCGAAAGGAGATGCATGGGGCCGCTGTCTCCATCGCTCTGCCTATCCTAAAGGTCATCTCTCCCTCCACAATATCATCCACTGCAAGGACTACTACCACTTTCATCATGCCTTCTATCATCGAAGGGAGTTTACGAGGATCATTTCTAGAGAATGCGACTATTTTTCCATCGCCTTTAAGTGAGTTTATTTGTTCAAGTAACTATTTCTTTTTGTTCTTCATTATCCTAGCACATGTATTTTGCTAGATGATTCCAAGGTGAGAGTTTGAATCTCTAAGTCTACCCTCAAAGAGAAAAATCTCGAGTAGTTGGTCAGCACCTTCGGCTTCCTGAACAAAACCGAGTTAGACCTGTGGGGTCAGAGGAAGATAGCAAAACCCTTAGTAAGATATTCAACTTTAAGTTTTCCACTTATTGGGAGATGTTTGAGAGTGAACTTAGATATCCTACATATTCTTTCACAAGGGGCATTTTGAATGATTGGGACGTATCTCCAAATCAAATTATTCCCAATACCATAAAGTTTATCACAATCTTTTGAATCCTAACCACCTCCAAACATCATTTTCCTATTGTAGAAACATTTAGGGATGCCTTTAATGATTGTTGAGGTCCGAATACAAGAGGTAGCTGGTACTTTGCTCCAAAGAAGTGGTATAAACTCTTTGCCTCTACCCTAAGTTGATGCATGCTTGGAAGGAGCACCCTGTTAGGGTCTTTCTCGAGATTGATTTGGGTCTCCTATGTAAGTGGGATAACCCTTTCTTCCATAGAGCTAACCTTGAAATTTCCCACGAAGTCCTCCATTTTTTAGTATCTTGGGCTGAGGAGGTAAAGGTGGTTAGGTCTGCCCCCACACTGTTTGATAAAGTTTGTTTAGATTAATATGGCCTATTTTTTGCTCGAATGGCTAGTATGGAGCTTGGGGAGATGGGGAAGAAAAGCTCGAGGAGATGGGGAAAAAGCATGCAATGGAGGAATCATGTGAATTCCTCAGTTGTCTCAGTCGGGAATCTAGAAAAAGAGTTTCTATGGGCCCACTCCAATTCTCAGGAATTGGTGTATCCTTCTCAAAATTTTTGTATTAAAAATCAGAATTGAGAAGGGGTTGGAATTGTTCAATTCCCTCAATTCCAATTTTGAAATTGAACAAAATACCAAACTTAGGGAACTGGGCATTTAATTCCTCCAATTTCTTTAATTCCAAGATTTTGGAATTCATCCAAACAAACCCTTAGAGAAAAAAAGATAGGGCACTTAGTGCAACTCTTTGGATTTCCATATGGGGTTGAAGTGGATGTATGGGGTTCAGAGGATGCTAGCTCCCTTCTCAAAGAGTAGTTCGGATATTCATTTAATATTTTTTGGGAAATATTTGAAGTTGGTCTCAAGTACCCTGTAGATAGTTTCACTATGGTGGTGTTGGCCGACTTAGACCTAGCCCCAACCAATTAGTTCCTAATGCTATGAGACTAATCATAACGTTCTGAGCCTTAGTGACCGCCAAGGGTATTTCCCTACTATGGAGATATTTTGCGACATGTTCCGAGGCAGCCATAGCTTGGGTGATGATGGGAGATGGTATCTCTCTCTTAGGAGGGGATGGTGTCTTTTTGGAGCCAACCTGTCTTCAATCAATTTCTGAAAAGACCACCAAATGAGGATATTTGCTAAGGAGGAACCTCAACTTAGAAGTGAATGGGGAGACCCTTCCAAGTATAGGAAGCCTCCAGATGTGTCCCCAGAGGTTAGGTAGCTCTTGACATCTTGGTCTTTCGGGCATGGAAGCTGAGGTCTGTCTCGAGGTGGTCGAGTGAAGCAAAGATCACCTCACTCAATCTTTTGGTAGCTCACGAGTTAGGTATAATTTGTCCAACTTCGGAATGATGACTTTTTTCTTATCCTCATCTAAACCTTTCATTTTGCCTCATGTGCAAGGCTTGATATAATTCTTTTTATGAACATGTCACTTCATAGGCAGGCTAGTGCACCCCGAGTTGCTCCAGCCCCCTTGCCTTGGAGGTCGAAGAAAGCCAATTGAGACACGGAGGGGCCCTCTGACCAGCTGGCTTCGGCTAGGAAGGAGAAAAGGAAGAAAAGATCATGTACCTTGGGGAAAGAAGAAGTTCCCACAGAGCTCTCCAAACTAGCCAAGTCGAAGAAGAAGAAAAAGAAGAGATCCCAAACCTCAGAGGGTGAAGGCAGTGACTTTGCAGCCCCGGGTAGTGAACCAAAAAAAAAGTAGAAGGAGAAGAAGAAGACTTTCAGTTCCATTCCAATCATTGAGGTTGAGCCCACCATGGAACACAATGAGATGACTCTTGAGGCCAAGCTTCGACATGAGGTGGTTGATATCACCTCATCACCTCTTCAACAACTGAGGGTTCAGGCAAGTACCTCAAGCCCTCCATAGGCAAGGTGGTCAGGTAAAGAGCCTGTCGAAGAAGGTCTGAACTTGAAGGAGATCTTTCACTCTAATTCTTGAATGGCATAGATGCCTCCCACCAACTTATTCCTCGTTGGGGAGAGCACCACTTGTGGTGTGAGTACCCTTTTCATCTCACTACTTTTGAATTCAGATTGCTATTGTCTAATTGTCATTTCAGCTCACTGATAGCAGAATATTTTCATTACATGAAGAAGTGCTACCTTGAGGCCAAGAAGGAAGCCATCTTGAATCAAAATAAGTTTATTGCTATTGAGGGTGAGGTAGAGGCTTTGCGACTAGAGGTGGAGCTGCTTCGATTGGAGCCTGCCTCAAAAAGAGAGGCCAGAGAAAAGCTCACAGAGGAGCGAACTCGACTTGAGAAAAACTTGAAGAAGCTGATTATCAGAAGAAAAAGACTGAGGAGGCATGGATCAAGGCCAAGGAGGAATGAGATTTGGCTGGCCAGGAAGGCGAGCGGCTTCAAAAGTCTTGAGTCGCTGATCTTCTCAAGGCACAAGAGGAAGCCATCACAAGCTTTTGGAGTAGCTGAGAGTATGAGCTCACCTTGCAAGATGCTCAGACTCTTGTGGTCCAATGCTTTAAAGAATTAGAGGAGTATTTAAGGGAGGTTGGTGAGCTCAATGTCGAGGTTTTTGAGGATGGGTACTTGATTTTCCATGAAACCATGATTTGGACTTCAAGAAGGGTAGATTTCAATCCTTGAGCATTATTAGTTGAATTATACGACATTGCTCATGTTGAGAGGGTTATGCTGGAGGTCCACTAGGTGGTAGACTCCCAACTTAATGATCAGGTTGGGCCACCCTATGAAGATCCTTCCAGTGCTAGTTCTGACTACTTCCTCAGCTCTTCCTACGATGATGGTAGTTTTGCTGATGCTCCTTCTTCTCTGAAAAAAATAGACCAACAGGAACTTTACCTTGTAGCTCACACTTAAGCATCATTTGTTGTTGTTTGTTTTCTTGTAACAAATTTTGACTTCTTCAACATAATAGAATTTTCATTTTATGTTTATTACTTAGTTAGATGCCTTCATGATGTCATAGCGAATCACCTCATCAACTATTTCTACTTATAAATTGGTTTGACTTTTTGAGCACAATTCACACAAAAATAGCTAAGTCTTAATTCCGTCAATATTAGGAAAGTGGCTCCCAACTCCTTTGACTCACTAGTATGTGTCTGAATACTATTTAGATAGTACGGGCTAATCTACAGGGTGCTCTAGCTTTGAGTTTCATGTCGAGCAAACATCCCAAGTGGGGTGGGGCAATACCTTGTCAAGGTTAGTGCCCTTATACCTCAGTGGGTTTTAGATTATTACACCTCAGCAAGCCCAAGGTTTTGTGTCTCGCTGATTCTCGATGAACCGAAGACTTTGTGTCTCTGTGGACCAAGGGCTTCATGACTTGAAAAACTGAGGACTATGTGCCTCAATGATCGAGAATTTTTTTGCCTCATTGATCAAGGGCTTTGTGCCTCGAGGCACTTGTGCTTTGGCAGACCAAGGGCTTTGTATCTTGGCAAATCGAGGGCTTTGTGTCTCATTGATCAAGGGCTTTGTGTCTTGACGGATTGAGGGCTTTGTGCCTCAATCGACTTAGGGCTTTGTGTCATGTTAATCAAGAGCTTTGTGCCTCATCGAGAATTTTATGCCTCAATGGACTAAGGGCTTTGTGCCTTGGCAAACCAAGGGCTTTGTCCCTCGTTGATCGAGGGCTTTGTGTCTCAGTGGACTAAGGGCTTTGTGTCTCATTGATCAAGGGCTTTGTGCTTTAGTGGACTGAGAGCTTTATGAGTTAACACTTAGGAACTTTTGACTTTCTTAGGAAATAGATGGAGCACTTTATTTTAGAGATAAAGCTTAGAGATAGAATCTTTTAAGCTTATCTATATGTCATGTCCTTGGAAGGACTTCACCATTAGTGTACTCAAGTTTGTATGCTCCTGGTCCAGCGGCATGAGAAACAATGAAAGGACCCATCCACGTTGATAATAGTTTGCTTGAATTTCGATCAGCCAGTTCAGCTTGACATAGTACCCAATCACCTGGCTATAATTCTCGACTACGAACTTGAGTGTCGTAGTATTGAGCCATTCATTATTGGTACTCCACAATCCTTGTGCGAGCCTTTTCTTGAACCTCTAGAATATGGTCTTTATCTACTCTAAAGTTCTTTTTATTTGCCTTGATGTCATAAGCTTTGAGCCGCGATTTTTGGAATGCTGATTTCCATAAGTATGACTGTTTCAACCCCATAAGCCAGTAAAAATGGCGACTTACAGGTAGCAGTCCGAGGAGTGGTTTGATACAACCATAGGATATGCGATAGCTCTTCGACTCAAACTCCCTTTGCACTCTTTAGGCATTTCTTTATACCTACTAGCAAAGTTTGGTTGGTTACCTCTGCTAAACTATTAGATTGCAAATGTGCAATCGATGCAAACTTTTGTTTCATATGGAGGTTATTGCAATAGTTTTGGAACCTGGAGCTGTCAAATTATCTCCCATTGTCTATAATAAGGATGCGAGATAATTTGAACTTGTAGATTATGCCTTGCCAAACGAACTCCTTGACCTTTTTATCTATGATAGTGGCAAGAGATTTTATTTTTACCCATTTGGTGAAGTAGTTGATGATAACTATTAATAATTTTCTTTGCCCTGAGGCTAGAGAAAATGGTTCTAATATATCCATATCCTGCTGATCAAAAGGCCAAACCACTTGAGTTTGCTAAAGTCGAACTGTTGGGCTATGATAGACCGAGGCATGCCTTTGACATTACTCATATGTAGAAACAAACTTAATTGCTTTAGTTACCATGTTAAGCCAATAGTAGCCTTGCCTTGGAAGTTTATAGGCTAAGGTTCATCCTCTGTCGTGGCTTCCACAAATCCCTTTGTGTACCTCTCGAAGGACATACTCCACCTTGCTTGGTTTTAGACATCGAAGCAAAGGTCTCAATAGGGATCTTTTGTATAGAACCCCATCTATCAGGACAAAATTTGGGGCTAGTCTCTTTATGCTCCAAGCTTCTTTTATGTTTCAGAAAGTTGACCAGTTTTGAGGTATGAGGTCATGGGATCTATCCAGCAGGGTTCTTCCTCGATTTGGATTACGTCATCTAGTTAAGAATAACTCAAAACTTGCAAATTTTTCACAAAAACTTACCTTGGCCTTGAGCATGAAGTCACTGAAGCTAGTTGTGCTAATGCATCAACCTCGATGTTGTTGTTTTGTGATACTCGGCAAACTTCTACCTGGTCAAATATTGTGGTGAGCTTCTAAACCTTGGATAGATACTTGGAAATAGTATTATCCTTTACCTCATATTCTCTACTAACCTGTAAGCAGACGAATTGGGAGTCATTGAATACCTTAAACCTCTTTACTCCTACCGTTATTGCCACATGCATCCGAGCAAGAGGGCTTCGTATTCTGTCGCATTATTCGAGGCTTCAAGTTCTAAGAAAGCAAAGTACAATGACCCTCCCATCGAGGCTTAGGAGTACAATGCCAATCCCATAACTTGAT
The DNA here is from genome assembly GCA_005019695.1 of Trichopus zeylanicus subsp. travancoricus. Lineage (NCBI taxonomy): Eukaryota > Viridiplantae > Streptophyta > Magnoliopsida > Dioscoreales > Dioscoreaceae > Trichopus > Trichopus zeylanicus. The sequence goes on from RXID01011010.1 coordinate 1,313,019, forward strand.
TCACAAGAAGAGTTATCAACCCAAACTTTTCAAGGTTTAGACCCAGATCTGGCACGATATGAACTCCACCAAAAAGTCAGCCAAGACTTGAGCTTTAATAGCTTTCTAAGACCTCAATGGACCACTTGAGTAACCACCCTGAGATCTCTGGATTTTGTAGAGTTTGGTGAAGTGGAAGGTTGGTGAATACTACCACAGGGTGAGCCTGAAGGTATAGATGAAGTCTTTGAGCCATCAGGATAACAGCATAGGCTAATTTCTCTAATGGAGGGTACCGAACCTCGACTCCTATGAGTACATGGCTCACGTAATATATGGGGTGTTATTTTCCTCTTTGATCACTTACCAAAACTGAGTTGATGGCCTAATCCGAGGCTACTACGTCGAGGAACAACATTTCATTTGGTTCTAGTCTTACTAGAAGTGGGGGTTCGGTTAGGTACCTCTTCAAATCTTCGAAAGCTCAATTGCACTCCTCAGTCCATTTAAATCCAAAGTTCTACTTTAGTACTCTGAAGAAAGATGAGCACTTCTCACGCACTCGAGATAAAAAATGGTTGAGCGCTACTATCTAACCCATGAGCCTTTACACCTCTTTGATGAAGTCAGACGGTTTTATCTCGAGAACAACTTTGATTTTCTCTATATTTGTTGCTATTCCTCGTTCTAAAATGAGGTACCGAGAAATTTTTTTGAGCCTACCCCCAAAGCATACTTCTCAAGCTTCAGCCTCATCTTGAACTTTCGAATGATGTCAAAATTCTCTTCAAGATCTTTGAGATGTTCTTTGACTTTAAGGCTTTTCACAAGCATATCATCAATGTATGCTTTCATATTTCTATCAAGTTAATACTCGAAGACTTTGCCTACCATCCTCTGGTATGTTGCCCTAACATTTTTCAATCTGAAGAGGATTATTGTGCAGTAGAAGATTTCTTGGTCAGTGATGAAAGTTATTTTCTTCTCATCTTTAAGATGCATCCGAATTTGGTGATAATCTAAAATTTATCTAGACAACTTAAAAGTTGATGCTTTGAGGTGGAGTCAACAAGCTGGTCAATTTTGAGTAAGGGATAGCTATCTTTTAAGCATGCTTTATTAAGGTTAGTGAAGTCCATGCACATTCTCTGCTTGTCCATTTAGCTTCTTCACCATCACTATATTGGTGAACCACTTGGGATAGTAAACTTTGTAGATGAACCTTGCATTAAAAAGTTTATTTACCTCTTCGGTAATGGCCTTTTGGCACTTAGGGGCGAAGTGTCTTTTTTTTTACTTGACTAGTTTGCAGTTTTCCACCACCACAAGCTTGTTGAGCGACCGAAGGATTTATGTTCGACAAGTCCTCCAAGGACTATACAAAGATATCTTGGTTCTTTTGTAAGTGTGGAGAGCTTTGGCAAAATTTGCTTTGAACTTTATGGTCCTTCCCAAGTTCTCATTGATGACCCAGTTGATGAGTTACTCGATGAGTTCAGTGTGCACCTTCTTCGAGCCTCCAATAGATTCCTTGATTTCTGAAACTACTGGACTTTTCCCTTTCTCGTTGAGGCTATTTTACCAATAGGCCAACTCACATTTTCTCACAGGGCTTTAGTCTCCCTAAGCTTTACCTATGCCATATTTAGTGGGAAATCTCATAACTAGATAAAAGGTCAAAATTAACACTTCCGTTGGTTTAATGTTGGTCTTCCCAGTATTACGTTGTAAGCTGAATGAGTCTGAACCACCACAAATTTTATTTTTATTGTAGAGCTCTTTGTACTTTAGTCGATGGTTAGAAGTAGCTCAATCATGATGAGTGAAGTGATTGAATTGTCAGTGAACCTAGTCAATGTCCTAATATAGGGCTCTAGCTTTTATTCCATCTTCATCTGATCATAAGCCTAAGTGAATAAAATGTTGGCTGAGCTTTCCATATTTATCATAACATGATGTGTGAAGTAGCCATCTAAAATTATCGAAATAACTAGATTGTCATTATGAGGAACCAAAATATACTGTATATGTCTTTCTGAGAACACTATGTTCGCTTGCTTGGGTTTACAATGTAGCTGTTTGACCTCTTTGCAATCCTCTTGCCCCCAATGGTGGCTTGGTGTTTAGAAGTTAAAGTCAAGGCTTCGCTTAGTGTTGTTGTGTTGACAAGGATCGTATTAAGATGACCCTTGATTGGTGGGTTTTGCAATTTGGGAGCAAAGTTCTTCCGAGGAGAACCTTGTGGTCAATCTCCTTAGATTGGAATGTCTTCAACTCTTTCATCTTATCAAATAAAGTGCCTTAGATGTCCTTCCTTTATCAACCTTTCTATTTTATCCTTGAGGTGTTTGCACTTTTTAGTGTCATAATCATAGTCTTTATGAAATCGGTGATACTTTGATTTGTCAACATATCACCTATTTGAAGGGATTGGTTGAGGTTTTTTAAGAGTTATCAATGCTTTATCTGGGCCAGTACCTTCGTCTTTGAGTTGTTTAGGGGTGTGTAGGTTCAGAATTTCTATCGACACTCTCAACACTTGGTCCTCTGTTTTTTTTGGCCCGTGCAGTTTGTCTTCCTGAACTTCTTTCTTTTGCTTACCATGGCTCTCAGACTTCCTCTTAACTGACATAATTTCTTCAGCATCAATGTGCTCTCAAGCTACTTAGATGAATTCAGCCAAGGTCCTGGGGGGTCTACGAGTAATTTTATATGCTACACGAGATTGCCTTATTTTGTTAATTGCTACGACAAGGACGATAGAATTGTCAAGCTCAGATACTTCCAGCCGAGTTTTGTTGAACTGAGTTAGATACTCCCTTAAGCTTTTTTCCTCTTGCTGCTTTAAAGTTAAGAGTGTAGAGAGATTCTTTTGCCGAGGCACTAAGAAAATGAGCAGCTCTTTGAATCTATTTGTTAGATTATCAAAGCATGTGATTGAGTGCCTTGATAGCCCAGAGTACTATGTCCGGACCGATCCTTAAAGTGTCATAGGAAATGCCTTGTACATGGTTAAATTTCATACACCTTTGAGAATCATAGCATTTTGGAATGTGCTAATATGGTTGACAGGATTCTTAGAACCATCATGCACCTAATATGGTGATGGACAAAGTTTCGGCTACACTTGAGAATAGACAATCTCAAGAATGAGAGGTGTATTATACCTTGTATGATTAGGATGGGTGGGTGCACCCGTCACTTCTTGAGTTGCATACAAAGCATCCTCCTATTGGATAACTCTGTCTGATGTTTGACTTGTGTAAGTATGATATGTAGTTTCATTAGCTTGGTCATAAGTAGGGTCATATCCTTCGTGAGACCTTGAAACTTGGTGCTGATCTGAGACTCTCATAGCAGGGTCTTGATAGCCTGGTTGATGGTACTTGCTATGGTGCAACTAGTTGATGACTTGGGGATGCGGCTCATCGTGTAAACTTGGAGGCTCCTCCCGCAATAGAGCTTGGGATTGAGGTTAGAGATTTTACATCATCTGAGCTTGAGCTTCCAGCATTTGCATCATTTGCTGAATTGCTTTGGTCAATACTTGAAACTCCTATCGGCTCACCAAGTTGAGAGGAGTTGTGGGCACTTTGGAAATGATTTGCAAGGGTACCCCCCAAGGTTCTTGCTGTGGAAAGCGAAGAGATAGTTGAATCAACTCAGTGAGTGGGCTGAACAGGACCACTAGAAGAGTCAGACAATTCCACCGGCGTGGGAGCGACCAGCTCTCAAAGCTGATTCCTGGATGTCAACGCACTTGTCGCTGGAGGTATGATCCAAAACTCTTCTAAGATTCAAATGAGAGAAGATGATGAAGCGGATTTCAATGATAGCACCGGTATTGATGAAGTTTTAGTTTGAAGTCAGCTTTGGACTACTTGGCTCCTCGAGAATATGATCCGCTACGTCACCCTCTTAACGCTTTATATAAAAAAAATATATTGTGAAGAAAATCACCGAAAGTTCTTTAGCGACGATTGCTCCAATATTCAAATCAGAAACTAACTTAATAAACTAAGTGAAATAAATAACTAGATATTAAATTTTATCTGTTCAGAGATGTGACTATTTGTAGAACGGTGATTATATCATAATACCATTATTTTCGTCAGTCATAATTTCAGCCAAATTTTCTATAATGGATGGCATCAGATCTCAAATCTACCGATCTCAATTCTTTGATTTGACTATGAGAATAATTTTTTTATTTATTTTTCATGATTTAAGTGTCGAAATATTTGAATTTGAATATATCTCGGTTTTACTACAATTCTGAGAGTTGGAAGGTTAATATTTATATCAACGAAGAGGATATTTATATTTAATGTGTATAATTTCATCGTTTCTCTGTGACGATATTCTCACCCGTTCATTTCACCGTCGTCTCCTCTTCCTCAAAGCGATGGCGAAAGAAAAAGAAGGGAAAAGGCAGGAACTGTTCTTTGCGGGGGGGGGTTCCTTGCTTCCTCTCTTCTCTTAAAATTCTCATTTTTATTTGATATATCACTTTGTTCGAGCATTCTCTTTGTTTCTGCGAGAGAAATGAAGAGGGTGGAGGAGCGGGGAAGGTCTTCGTTTGGGATTTCATTCACAGAGAGGCCCAAACGGCAGCAGTTTCTTGTTTGCTCTTCCGGGTTCTTCTTCGGATACCTCGTCAATGGCGTCTGTGAGGTTTTTGCTTATCTTCCGGAATCCCCTCTGGCATGCAAAGAGATTTCATCTTTCTTCGCATGCGTGCACTAACTCTGTTTTTTCTTCTCTTGTTATGTTTATGTGTCAAGAATATGTATATAATCGACTGCAATTCAGGTAGGATTGGTTGGAGTTTGGTGATTTAAGTCCCTGCGTTTTGTCTGATTGAGGGTTTTTGATTTGATGTGGTTGTGGTTGCAGCTATGGGTGGTACTTCACTTTTGTGCAGGGATTTGTGTATCTTGGGCTTATACGATTGCAAGGTTTCACTATCAAGCATATGGTGAATCCATTGAGGACAAATGCGAAGTTATCTGCTGTTGTAATGGGGTCCCATGGCCTCACCAAAGGGTCTCTGGCTTTCCTCAATTATCCGGCGCAACTCATGTTCAAATCCACCAAGTATCACACATTTACCTTCTCTTTTAGAGAAGTAAACTACTACCGCAGTTTGCGAAAATTTGCGTTTTTTTTCGAATATCATTTTAAGCAATAAATACGATTTTTAAAGCATCAGGAATTGACAATAAATGTCTGTTCTTGCTATTGTTCTTTACACATTTTTGTAAGCTGTCTTCTTCTTCTTCAAGCTTGAAAAGCCCCGTTAGTATGCCTCGTTAGTATGCCTAGAGTGTTATTCAAATAGAATCCACATGGTACAACGTGCAAGTAGTGGTAATCAGAGCATTATTTCTGTCCTAGAGATCTTTTTTGCGATCTCCAAATTATAGCAGAGTATTCTTAAAGAAAAATTGCTGTGAATGATCTCTATGGAATGCTTGGGCTATTGATGGAGTATTGCTTATTGAGTTCTCTGATGAAGTTAAGGTGTTGCATGTAATGGTTATGGGAGCATTCATTCCCAGGCTTAGAAGGAAGTATCCAGCTCGTGAATATGTTTCAGCAATACTTCTAGTTGTGGGTCTTATTCTTTTCACCCTCGCTGATGCTCAAACATGGCCAAATTTCAGCGTTATTGGGGTCTTAATGGTGTCTGGTGCGCTTGTCATGGATTCCTTTCTCGGCAATCTGCAAGAGGCCATCTTTACGATGAACCCCGAAACATCACAGGTAGTCAAATTCCCTTTGCTCTTTTGCTCCTTTTGGGATAGCATTCTTGTGATGCATGTGGTGGGGCTTTCCATTCTTTCTTCATATAATAAGTGAGATATTTTCTCAATCCAGATGGAAATGTTGTTCTGCTTCACCTTGTAGGCCTGCCTTTCTTGATCCCAGCCATGGTCTTAACTGGGGAACTAACAAAGGCATGGAATTCTTGCTCTCATGTTAGTCAGTTTCTCTCTTTTTGCCCATTCTTTCTGCTAATAGCACTCAATGGAGACAGGCCTTGCTCATAACACATCATCTGAGCATCATATGCAACCACCAAGAACCGTGAACCTTTTTCAGTTTAGTTAGGCCAGAATTGAAAACAATTCCCAGTCTAACCTGTACGGGAAAACTTTTACCCATCCCCCATCGGCCTTGTGAAAAGTGCTCTTGCTCTGATACTTGAGAGCGTTAAATTGTCTTTATAGTGGACCAAATAATATTTTACTTCTTATGAGTAAATCCACTAAGTTAAATACTATTTGATCAATTATTTGATATAGAATTAAACAATCACATTGACATGTTAACATATTTGCTCACTGGAAAGATGATTCAATTTGATAAAAAAAAAAAAAGTTGCATCTTTATTCTTCACTAAAAAAAGTCTCTGTCCATGTTGCCAAACCAGATATCTGCCCTTATGTTTGTCACAAATGTTCTTTTTCATACTTCGATCGCCATGTTTAACTAATTTTATTTGCGATTAGTTAAACATGGGTTTCCTTGAGCGTTTGAACAAATCAATATTATAGTCCAAGATCAATTATGAAGTGACCGCGTAGACTGGAAATATCAGCAAGTGAGCTTGCAGAGAGCATCTCCTTTGCTAAAGCGGCATGGCCATTGGCACCACCATGATCGCCAGAAATGGTAACTCATGAATCATCCAGCACTTCAAGTTTAAACAAAACTTGATTGGCGATGACAACTCAAGCAAAAAGCTCCATGATCAACGACACCTGAGTTCTTGTATAACGAATAAGAACAAACAGAATCAGAGGACATCACCGCATCTGCCGCGGCGGCGTCGGAGAACCGGAGGCCGGCAGAGGAAGGAGAACTTGCAATGCATCTCTTTTTCTTTAAGAGGGTTGAGCGCTGAGGGCCCATTTGGATTGCGCTTAAACTATTCTTTAACGGCCTGAGAACAGTGAATTAGGCTGTTAAGAAAAAATTTAGGCGCAATTCAAACGAAGCGGAAATCATTTTCTTAAATGGATTTCTTAGGTGAAGAAAACGAAAATCATCCATCCTGCCGTGCAGCCGTGGCTGCAAATCCGGTTACTCCGCAATTCTTCACGCACTAGCGAGCCAACGTGACCGCCCCCCGCCCGGACCTAATCGGCCGCGTACACTCACGTGGCAATTAGCCTGCGCAAACCAACGGGCGGACCAAAATCAGCCGTCCATTTTGTAGCTCTTTAATCCAACGGCCTACACATCACTCTATCCATCGCCTCACGTCACTGTACAGACCAGCACGTGAGGTCCGGAATCCCGCGCTTCTGATTGGTGGTTAGATACCTCTTTTTCATCGTACGGCCAAGATGCGACGATGTCCCAATTGCTACCATGCAGATGATGTTGCCGAAAAGAATACATGATTGGCCGCTAATAATCCATCGCGGTGGGCTTGAGGAACCTCTCACCACACTATAAGCACCACATTAGCCTCAAACTTCGTGCCCCATCAATCGCGAAGTCCACGTGGCGTCCCGTAGACTCAGAGCCGTCAATTAAAGTGAAAGATTAGGAGATAATAGAGATGTAACAATTAAAAAAATTAATCTAGTAAAAAAGCTACAAAAGAAGTCGACAGCGGCGAGTCGACGACTCCTACCTGACGGAGAGGCGGAAGAGGAGGGAGGGGTAGGCGCAGCAGCTCCAGTACATTCGCTCTCCGGCGCCCACCTTATCCTTTCACGACCATCCGCCGGTGATCCGAGCTCCTCGGGCGAGCCCTTGCGCCCAGTGGTCTGCTCTCGGCCCCATTATTTCTTTCTCCGCAGTTTGATGCTGTTGCTTCGTTTTCATCGGTCTTTTTGCTAGGGATGTATATGGATTCGCGAAGCTCGGTCCGATCCTCGATCGGGAGCTTGAAACGGGGGTTTTCTGCAGTTTTGATGTATTTTTTGTGGTTTTACTTGACGGGAGTGGCGTTTGGTGAGTAATCTGTGTTATATGGAGCAGGATGATGGCTGATTTGATGGTTTTTCTTGGGTTTTAGATGGCCAGAGCTTGGATTATGCAATGTTTATTATTATTATTATTATTATTTGTTGATTCGTTCTGATTTAATTTTATGTTTGTTTTTTCCATGGTACATTGTTTGATTTGGAGCTGCGGCGCTGATAGTTTGTTCCTTTGTGTCGTGGATTTTAGGTTTTGTTGTTCTTTGGTGAGGGATTAATGGACCAGGTGAGCAAGATGGGTGTGCTTTGATTTCTAGGTTTTCTTTGGCCTATTTTTCGTGCTTTTTTTTTTATTGATAATGTGGGTGATTTGTGTGAATAGTATGAGAAAGTGGAGAAGATCGGGGAGGGAACATATGGCGTAGTGTATAAGGCGAGGGACCGATTAACAAACGAGACCATTGCTTTGAAGAAGATCAGGTTGGAGCAAGAGGATGAGGGGGTCCCCAGCACTGCCATTAGAGAGATATCCCTCTTGAAGGAAATGCAGCATGGGAACATTGTCAGGTCTTGTGATGCAACACTCTAGATTTACTCTGCATTACTCATGTTTTGTTCAGCAACAATAGAGAATAAACATCGATGAGTTCTGTCGAGAATGTTTAGCTCAAATTGGATCAGCCGGCTATGCAAATAGGGAAGTTTACTTGCTCCACAAGGTGTAATATCACCATTGCTTGGGAGAAGAGGACTAAGCTGCTCAAAAATGTATTGTGGGAATAGATCAAGGTCTAATATCACATATTCTAATTCTGATGGCATAGTGAGTGATGGTATTTAGAAAAGTATGATGAAGCATGCTCACCCTGCATGGTCTTTCTGCATAAGTTCATTTTTAATAATAGCTAAAAGATGTAAATAAATTGGCATTATTTAATTCAAATAATACAAACACACACACACACACACATTCTTGCAGTTGTTACCATTAGGTTTGGATGAGATGTGCTAGGAGGAATGCTCCATCCTGTGAACCTTTGTAAGTTGAGTATATGATGAATGATGAAAGTGTTTCTGGTTAAATTGTCATGTTTGGTGAAGTGAAAATATTTTTCATTACCAGATTTACCTGCATAGTGTCTCATCCACCTATGTGCGTATTGCTCCATTAGCCTCTTTCAGCAAGAACCGAAATTCTTTTGGTCTTATTCTGTTTGTGTATTATATTTTTTATTTGGTTAGAATAATAGTTTCTACAAATCATCTACTAACAATTTTCTTCTATCGTTAATTTTTTTCTCATAAAATCACTTCTGTTGGAATTATTTTTTTTCTTGCTTCTCCACTGCTTCCATGCGTTTTTTGCCATGCACTAGGATTTGTATGGCTTATCCTATGCAGATATTTGCTATTGCTTCATTCTGTTGATTGCTAATTTCTCTTTGAATGGCCCATGATCAAAGCAATTGAGTTGGTGTTGAGGCACAAATTGATTTACAAAATATACAAATCATAGATGCCTTTTGTACCAAGGCCTTTGGTATCATCTTTAATTATATGACTGCTTTTTGTATTTTTTTATTTAATTAGCTCAGATCTCTTCTGCATAGCAGGTTGCAAGATGTTGTCCACAGTGAGAAACGAATCTATTTGGTTTTTGAGTATCTGGACTTGGACTTGAAGAAACACATGGATTCTTGCCCAGACCTTGCAAAAGATCCACGTTTAGTAAAAGTGAGCTTCTTTCCTACTTTAAGTACACTTTGTAGTTTGATTACTGTTGTCATATTGAACTTGCATAGAGCATGCATAATATTATGCCCTTGCTTTGAAGGGCTTGATTTGATGTGGTCTTCTTTAGGCTGTATGGCTTCTATTGGGATCAGATCACTTGCTGAGATTATTCTAGGGATTTTTATGGATGAATTTGTGTATTGCTCATAGTATCTTAACTGTGAATAGTTCCCCCAACTTTTTCTTGTTCTTACTTGCATATGTAGGCTTCCTTTGCTCACTGATTGCTCACTGATTAAATCCTTTGAATATTCGATCATTTCTCTGAGCATTTTAATGCTCTAGAAACGGGTGCATGGATCTCAAACTATGGTAACATCTGCGTCACTTGGATACCACATGTCAATGTTCTTGCACATGAGAACTTGGATAGTTTGACACTTCGTGTCACTTAAAGTTTAAACTATCACATTATCTTTGTTTTCCTTCTAGCCAGATCTGCAACAAGTCGTAAAATAAATGTGCTAGTTAAATATAAAATATGCATACTTCTAGAGATAGCATTTGTCATGTCGCCAATCTTTTTGCATGTTGCTGTACTGATAAAGATACATGGTACAAAACACATGGAATTAATTTGCTTTAACACCATTTTGAGTGAATTTTCAAAGGATTGCATGTAGAACTATTGCATTGGCATTGTAGACTGCATGTGTTATTCTGTACATCTTTTTCATACCTGAATCTTTGATCTGCTTAAAGACTGCTATTTGCTTGCAGACTTATCTATATCAGATTCTCCGGGGCATTGCCTACTGTCATTCTCACAGGGTTCTCCATAGAGATCTAAAACCTCAGAACTTGTTGATCGATCGGCGCACAAATGCCTTAAAGTTGGCAGACTTTGGCCTTGCCAGAGCCTTTGGCATACCTGTGCGGACATTCACTCATGAGGTGTATATATTTATCAACAAATGCATGGGATATATTTTATCATCCATTGCCATCTTTACTTAAGAAGTAACTGAATTCAATTCTTACAGTGAAACTCACTAACAATCTATTTTAGTTTGATCATGCTTCATTCACGAAAATGCTTATTATTATTGTTGTTATTCATGTCAAGAGAGAAAAGTTAAGATATCCAAGAACATTATTTGAGGAACTTCACTCCATTTGGTTTTTCCTATGAAGAATATGGCATGTTAATTTGACCAATAACTATTAACAAGTAGTATTAACAAAAAAATATAAAAGAATCATCTTCATTCAAATAAAACAATTGATTGTTTGAACTCTTTTTACCCATTCTTCTTACTTGCCCTGCTTGAGATTTCTTTTCAGGTGGTAACTCTGTGGTACAGAGCCCCTGAAATCCTTCTTGGTTCCCGACATTATTCCACTCCAGTTGATGTGTGGTCAGTAGGCTGTATTTTTGCTGAGATGGTGAACCAGAAACCTCTATTTCCAGGAGATTCTGAGATTGATGAATTATTTAAAATATTTAGGTACTTTCTTTGAATAATTTCAAGGATTAATCTGGCTTTTCTATCTGTCTACATGACACTGATATCTTGGCTGTTTATTTTTTCTAAGAATTCTGGGGACTCCAAATGAAGAAACTTGGCCTGGGGTTAGTTCTTTACCAGACTACAAGTCTGCTTTCCCAAAGTGGCCCCCAAGGGTACATATATATTTCTATAGACCAGAACTCTATTTTCTGTTATTTATTGCTTGAATTTTTGGACAAGCAATCAATATCATATAAAAACACATCCTAGGTTTAACTATTACTATGAAATTCTAACCTAATCTAGCACATTTATTCTGCAGGATCTGGCTACAGTAGTCCCAAACCTTGATCCAGCAGGAATTGATCTTCTATCTGTAAGTTCCACCATAACCATTTAATATTTGTGGTCCTTTGGTCTCTGATGCATGAATATCACAATAAATCATGCTCTGCAATGATAGATTTGTTCAATTGGCCAACAGGCTGCTGGTTGGTTTGTCATGAGTAGGTCTTACCATCAGATTCATTACTATTCATCCCACTTGAGTCATTCATTCTGATTGTTAAGAGTTGTGCAGATCTTGATCTTAGTTGCTGCAACATGATTTTTTTTTTTCTCCGGCTACAATTGTAGCTCAATCTCAAGTGTTACAGCAGGCCTGCAAGAATTGTTAATTTTATTTTTTATAATTTGTTTATTAGAAAATGCTCCGGTTGGAACCAAGTAAAAGGATCACTGCTCGGCAGGCTCTAGAGCATGAATACTTCAAGGATCTTGGCATTGTACCGTGACTCTTGACTGGCCCGCTTAGCTGTATATTATGTCGTCTATTACATCATTTATGCTGCAACTTTTCTTTCAGATTGTGTAGTAAGGTTGTCATTCTGCTTCTTCTTTCCCTTCCATCCCCAATACTGTACTATTCAAACTCCAAGTTTGTGTTATATTCAGATGGCTTTGTAGGACACTCAATTGTGCATACAAGCAGGTTGGCTTTCAAAACCCCCGACTGCTCAAAACTCCATTGGTGATTTTCATTGCTACTCGAATTCGTAGTTTGTTTGTTGATTGGATTCTTGTAGCCTTCATTGAGTTCAGAACGCATGATGTGTTGCGTAAATTAATTCGAGATCGAGATTAGGATCAAAATTAGTGAATTATTTTTATAAATTAATATTTTTTTATCAAAATTAACGTTTCAATAATTTAAAATTTGAAAAATTATTTAATTTTTTATAATAATTTAATTTAATAATATTATAAAATAAGTAATATTAATTTTTTAAAAAAAATAATTTTAAAATAGGTTGATTTTGTGCTGAATTTTCCCTACTTCGAGCTAGTAGTCAGATGCCACCAGCAATTTTTCGTGGAGCTCGGTCGAATTCTGAACCGGGTTAGTTAGGGGTTCGTTTTTACCACGATGCGACAGATTCTACTTGCTGCCGCCATCAAACAGTGTTCACACTAACGTGCAAGCATCCTCTAGCACACCTGTCTGGACAGAACCGAATAAAGTATGACAAAATCCCAACCGGACTCATGTCTTCGGGTCTGTGTGCCGACCAATTGATGGGCGAGATTCAGTTCTGCATGTTCCGCGAAGGAATGGCTCACACCCGAGTCATTTGCTCTGGCCCACCGTTCAGAATGCGGATAATTAATAGTTGAATTACAATAGCCGTTGTCATTTAATTGCGTCGAAAATCCATGGAAATGGTGCGGCAGAAGTGAGGTCCAATGGCCGGGGCCATCGTCTTCCCGCGTCCATGTCTCGTCGGTCCTTCCCGGCGTCGAGCTCGAACCCACCCAAAGCCCTCCGCGTTCGGTTCTTTCCCCTCCTCCGTTTCCAGTCATCTCCCCACTCGGCTACTCTTCCTGACATCTCGGGCGCCTCTCCGGCGACTCATCCCCGGAGCTGCCCGTGCTCGCGCCGTGTACGTGACCTCCCCAGCTTCCGACCCCGGCTCCATCGAGAAGGGAGTGGTTCCAATGGGCCTCCGCCACTGGCGGTTTCCTCGCCGCCTGCCGCCATTGGCTGGCGTTCATCTGGCCCTTGCTGGCCCGGCACAAGCTCAGGTGGCGATCTCAGCTATTTTTTCTGCTGGGGTGTACCTCGTGCACCCCCGCGATGCCCATTTTTCTGGTGTATGATTGAATATATATAACATTTTTGGCCTTTGTTCCCACAATCTAACATACTAATTTGATGCGTGTCGCGAGCTCTTGCAGGCAGGTTTCTTGAAATACTTGTAGGAAAACGATCGGAGCCCTTATGGACAGTTCTTTCCAAGACTGCCATCGTGTACACTTTGGATCCAATTTTTGCTATTACTTTTGTTACAAATATGACCACTTTATGGGAAAAAGTAATGGCAAGCTTGAGGGGTCTGATTTTCAGGACGAATATTAGTCCAAAAGGTACAAAACCTCCAGGCGTATTTTATGAATGTGTATTGTAAATTGAAATTGAATTTTTACTATTATTTCTGTTACAAATATGACCACTGTATGTTTGCATACAAATATTTTCTGCATGCTCCATAGTGTTCAATGGAAACATACTGCTCTTTTATCTGTTCAGTATGTCTTAAGAGTCGAAGCAATTGCTATTTTTAGCGAAGTTTTGTTGTGTAATTCTCAGGTTATGAATCTTATATTTTGTTCATGTCAAAATTTTCCTCTAGATTTTGAATATCTGATCTTGTCTATCTGCATCTTTTGCAGGTGGAATTTTTTTATTGCTTCGAGGTAAAATTGTTTTTTATAATTCTGATTTAGTGTTTAATCTAGACCAGTGCTATTTGATATGTCTAAAAATCTAATTTGCGAGGGTCAGCATGTTGCCACAAGTCAATATTTAGTGCACATTCATCTACAAACAAGTCACTTTGAATAAAGAGAACCAAAAGCTTGTTTTTGCATTGCCCTTTGTTTATGCTAATGAGGTGCACTGGGTTCTTCCTCCTTGGAACTATCTGCATATTCTTCCCCTTGATTTTCTTTTACAAACTTATTACCCAGTGCTGTCTATTATAGTTGACTTCTAAGTCATGAATAGTCCAATATTTTGGGTGTTGCTCTTGGGCTATAGCAAGGAACATTGGGGTTAGCCTCTTTTTCCTATTTTGTAAGTTATCCGTTTGATTTCATTGTTGTTTATTGAAGGTTTAGTTTGTCTGCTCTTTATCATAATTGACGATTGTGTGCAGATTTCTGTGGTATTTTCTTGATGAGGAATTGTATTGTAGTGGGATATATTAAGAACTCTTCATCTGAGATGATCTATTGTTGCTTTAAATTTTTGTTTATTATGTTGTAGAAGGAAATTCTTCCTCATTTAGTTTGTTATATGATGTACAAAAATGATATTAACTAAAATATAGGGTCATGTGACCTTTCTGTATTTAGTTCGAGTATTCCCTATTTCTATTGTTTCTTTATCTCTTGGTGCAGTTCATGTAAAGTAGTTGAATTTCTTTTTCTAATGCAATATCAGTTTTCAGTGCTTTTTAATGATTTGATCTACATCTCCATTTCTTCTGTGCTAAACAGGTTGGTGAATTAACTGGTCTGTTGACATCTGACTTGGGTGCTCTAAAAGATGTAGTTATTGAAAACATTTCAAGGGACCGTGGCCTAAGGGCACTCTCTGAGGTGATATACATCTTTGATCATGTGAAAGTCTTTGAAGAGTTCGAGAGGCACATGTTCATGATTATTTTTCCTTGAAGTCTGGCATCCATATGTTGAAGTGTCTTTTCTGAATGACCCTCTTCATGTTGTTATGCTATCTCTTGATTTCAGAAGTCTTATTATTATCAGGCTGTAGGGATATATTCTGGACTCAACTATTTTAAATTAAACCCTCTCTTTCAATTATTTATTGCTGATCGTTGTATTTCTTTCAAGTTATTGGTACCATTTGTATTCTCTTTTCACTATCGATACAGCTTGCGCCTGTTCTGGGGGTTTTGATGCTATCTGTGTCTGTTCTAGTAGGTATATGCTTATAAGGGCTGGCACTCAAGAGTTTCTTGCATCTGTACCTATGGTTGGCATCCATTCAGCTTATGCTTGTAATCATTGATACATATTTGCAAGCTGTTTGAGTTCTTATGTCATTACTCATGTTCTTGTTAATTTTGGGATCCAAACACCATCATTTGCTTTATGCTGAACAGTTGCCTGAGGACCAAAGAACACTAAAGCCATAAAGGAATCCACACACCATCATATTCTCTATGTAGATGTGTTAAAGTGGATAGCAAATATAGAACAAGATTCTAGATACCAAATCCCCTACTTCACTAATATAATAATTCCTTTGCATAAAGTAAAAAATGAAAAATTTTGAAATAACCAGAAAATTTTTGAGCAAGCCCATCTATTATACAATCCAGCTGAAACCCAAATGATTGAGTTGCAGCTCTAGTTCTGTTTTATTTATTAACCATGCAAATATCTCTGTTAGCTATTCCCTTATTATCTTTGTTTATTCTCTTTATTCGACCATGGAAGCAATCCAAAACTCACTTGCAAGCTTGATGCTGAGGATGGATCAACTTGAAGGTCTGAATTAACCACATCGACGGATCGATGAAGTGACTCGCGTCCAATTGGTCGAGGAAAGGTTTCGCAAGTGAATCCAAAAGATTTACAAATCCTTGAAAACTCCAGCGATGAAGAAATTGAAGACATCCTTCATCAACCAGTTTCTGAGAATGATAAATGTCATGATTTTCGCTTGAAGATTGATCTCCCATTTTTCAATAGCCAACTTCAGATTGAAGATTTTCTCGATTGGCTTGCTGAAGTGGAACGGTTCTTCGACTACATGGAGATTCCAAATTCAAAAAAAGTGAAGTTTGTTGCTTACCGACTCAAGGGGGGTGAATCAGTATGGTGGGAACACATCCAGTTGGAAAGGACACGCCAAAACAAAGCTTCAATTCGAGCATGACCACAGATGAAGGCTCTTCTCAAAAAGCAATTCCTTCCCATAGATTATTACTAGGTACTATTTCAGCAATATCAAAATTTTTGACAAGATAATTACGGTGTGAAGGCATATGCTGAGGAGTTCTATCACTTATTCGCACATAATAATCTAGCAGAGACTGAATCTCATCAAGTGGCAAGATTCATTGGTGGGCTATGCACAACCATCCAATATAAGATTTCCTTGTAACCTATTTGGACGGTTAATGAGGCTGTGAGGAGTGCAACTCGTGTGGAGTCCCAATTGGAGTGACCTGTCATCAGAAATCAGGTGGGGAGAATAATTGGTGAGAATTCAAAATGAGCACAATCTATTCCTAAAAGAGGTGCAGCTACACAATCTCCTTGACCTCCCACACAAGTGAGTCTTAAAGCTAGACCTACAAAGCTACTAGGAAACACCATATTAGTAAAGAACCCAAGTTCAAATTCTGATCTAAAGTGCTATCACTGTGAAAAATTTAGATATCGTTCTAATGTTTGTCCAGCACGACAACCTGTGAACCTAGTTATTTAAGATAATTTTGTGACTGACGATTTACACGACTCAAAAGATGATAACCTATCTTGTGATCAAGAAAACTATAAAGATGAAATATTCGAGGAGCCTGATGGTGAAAGGTCATCTTTAGTAGTTCAGAATCTGATGTACATTCCAAAACAAGAGGAAAACATATAACATCACAATATCTTCCGCACTCGATGCACAGTAAATGACAAGATTTGTGACATGATTATTGATTGGGGAAGTAGTGAAAACATTATCTCCAAGACTATAGTCAACAAGTTTCAATTGAAAACAGAATCACATCCCTCTCCCTACAAGATTGGCTGAATTAAAAAGGTTAGTGAAACCAAGGTAACTAAACGATATCAAATTTATTTTTCCATTGGAAAATTCTACAAGAATAAGGTAAATTGTGATGTTGTGGAAATGAATGTATGACATATCCTTTTTGGCAGACCTTGATAATTTGATAGAGATTCTACACATCGTGGATGAGACAATCGCTACATCCTCTTCAAAGATGGAAAGAAAATTATTCTTACCCCCATTGGTGAAGAGCATCGACCCAAAATTTTACAAGAGGAGGATCACTCCTTCTTGATTGTGCAAAATTTTATAAACGAGGCTAAAGAGACAGCTCAAATATTTTTTGTGATTAAGAAAGAAATGGAGACAATGCCCACTGAAGCTCCAAAAAGCTTGCAACCCTTCCTAGATGAATTCAAGAAAATCATATCCGATGATTTTCCTGATGAACTACCCCCAATGAGAGATATTCAACACCATATTGATCTTGTTCCTGAAGCGAGTTTACCAAATCTGCCTCACTACAGAATGAGTCCAAAAGAGTCACAAATTTTACAAGACAAGGTTGAATAGTTGATCAGAAAAGAAATGGTTAGAGTCAGTATGAGCCCATGTGCAGTTCCAACCTTATTGACACCTAAGAAAGATGAAAGTTGGCGGATGTGTATAGATAGTCGAGCCATCAACCGAATCACGGTAAACTATATATTCCCAATTCCTCGCTTAGGAAACATGTTGGACATGTTGGAAGGGTCAAAGGTATTCTCTAAGATAAATTTGAGGAGTGAATACCATCAAATCAAAATTAGACCCAGTGATGAATAGAAAATTGCTTTCAAAACAAAAGAAGGACTTTATGAGTGGCTTGTTATGTCTTTTAGACTCTCAAATGCACCAAGTACTTTCGTGCAATTGATGAACCAGGTACTTAAACTTTTCATTGGTCATTTTGTTGTTGTTTATTTTGATGATATCCTGATATACAATTATAATGAAGAAGAACATAAAAGACATCTAGTAGAAGTACTTACTGTACTTAAGAAGAAGAAGTTGTACATCAACTCAAAGAAATATCATTTTATGACTGACCACTTGGTATTCTTGGGATTCGTGGTAAGTGCTGAAGGCATTCATGTTGATGAAAAAAAGGTAAAAGCTATTAAGGAATGATTGACACCCAGAAGTGTATCAGAAGTTAGAAGCTTCCATGGTTTGGCGACATTCTATTGGAGGTTTGTCAAAAACTTTAATTCCATTATGGCACCAATAACCAACTGTTTGAAGCAAAGTAAGTTCTCCTGGACTCAAGAAGCTAATAGATGCTTCAAATTGATTAAGGAGAAGTTATCTACTGCACCTGTTTTGGCATTGCCTAGCTTCAAGAAATTATTTGAGATAGACTGTGATACTTCGTACATAAGCATTGGAGCCGTTCTATCCCAAGAAGGAAGACCATTAGCTTTCTACGACGAAAAGTTGAGTGAAGCTCGAAAGAAGTGGTCAACATATGAGCTAAAATTTTATGCAGTTGTACAAACAGTTCGTCATTGGAAGCACTATCTAATTCAACGAGAGTTCATTCTATATACTGACCACCAAGCTTTGAAATTCATTGATAGTCAGAAGGACTTGAATCGCATGTATAGTCGATGATCATCATTCTTACAGCAATACACCTATGTTTTGAAATACAAATCTGGACAAAAAAAATAAGATGGCAGATGCTTTGAGCCGCAGGGTAGCCTTGATGGTAACTATAGCAAGAAGTTGAAGGGTTTGATTATTTGAAGAAATTGTATACTAAAGATAAACATTTTAAAGAGAAATTTAGAAAGTGTCAATCAGGACAAAGAAGTGATTTATATCTCCATGAAGACTTTCTCTTTAAAGGTTCTTGTCTTTGCATTCCAAGGTGCTCTTTGAGAGAAAAGGTGGTGAAAGAGTTGCATAACAGTGGCCTAACACGACATCTTAAGTATGACAAGAGCATTGCACTAGTTGAAAAGCGCTACTATTGGCCACAACTTAAAAGAGATGTTGGTTGCTTTGTACAAAGGTGCTATGTATGCTAAACAACCAAAGGAAGCTCTCAAAACACTGGCCTTTATACCCCATTGCCTGTGCCAAATGCCCTATAAGAGGATCTATCGATGGATTTTGTTTTGGGTCTCCTTAGAACTCAACAAGACTTAAATTCAGTATTTATTGTTGTCGACAGATTTTTCAACATGACACACTTCATTCCATATAAGAAGACAGCAGATGCAATAAAGGTGGCTAATCTATTCTTTCAAGAGATTGTAAGGCTACATGAAGTGCTAAAAACCATCACTTCTGATCGTGACATAAAATTTCTAAGTCACTTTTGGAAGACATTGTGGAGGCGATTTGATACATCTCTACAATTTAGCAGTATTTATCATCCTTAAACAGATGGACAAACTGAAGTGGTAAATCGAACACTTGTAAATATTATTCGGTGTCTTGCAAGAGACAAACTAAAGCAGTGGACTATGCACTCGCACAATCTGAATTCGCTTTCAATAATATGAAGAACAGGTCCACGGGAAAATCGCCATTTAAAATTGTCAATGGAAAACCCCCAAAGCACCCGCTGGACTTGGTGGTGTTGCCCAAATTGCCAGGAACAAGCATAGCCGCAGACAATATGGTGGAAAGAATTATTGAAGTGCATACTAAGGTAAAGAAAAAATTAGAAGAATCCAATGCCAAACACAAAATTAAACCAGATATTCATAAATATCCAAAAGAGTTTCAAGAAGGAGATCTGGTGATGGTGCACTTGAGAAAGGAATGGTTTCCAGTTGTAACTTACAACAAACTGAAACAAAAGAAAATTGAGATACTGAAGATACTAAGAAAGATAAACGACAATGCCTATGTCATCGACCTCCCGAAGAATTTGGAAATCTCAAACACTTTTAATATTCAAGATTTATTTGACTATCATGCACCTGAGGACTGCAAGTTACGATAAAATAACCTAAGGACGAGTTCTTTACAAGAAGGGGATACTGATGTAGGACGCTTAAAAGAAGTTCAGAAATGTCAAAAGAAACTAATTCAGAAGTCAAGGGGTCATGACAAATGATCTAATTCACTCTTTTATTTAACTTAGGATTTATCTTACTTAATAGCTTTCTGTGTTAAAATTCTCTTCATTATGATGTCATGAGTCTCTCCTAGTATTAGTCAATTAGGTCTTATTCTCGGATTCCACCAATCCCAGATTAACTTTGAGCTAAATATTATTCAGTTTAGGACTTGGGAAGGATGAATTATTATTTAGGATTTTATTTTCGTAGGTTAACTTATTTAGGACTTTTACCAACCCAATTAATGTTTCAAGCTGAGTTGTATTCAGTTTAGGGCTTGGCAAGCCAGAAACCTACTCAAATAGGACTTTTGATAATTGTATAAATAGGCTTTTAGCCTATGGACAGGGGAACCACTTTTATTCTCAATAACGTTCTACTTTAGTGAATTTTCTCTTTTCCTTGTGGATTCAAGGAGTTCTTAATAGAGGCAATAGTATTTTCCTCATCTACCATGCTTGTTCCTACGTCAAAGCTATAGCCTCGAAAAGGAGCGAACCCCAGTGATTTCCCATGATTTGATGAGGCGGCAACTTAATTTCCAAAAAGACAAGGCAATTGGTGGTTCATACTAAATTGATCTTGACTAAGCTAACTTTGTACGACAAGTTAGGGAATTGACATTCGGAATTGGGGTTACTGAGGATATATCAAATCAAATTAATCGAGTCTAAGAATTGAGCTGACAGTAAGGCCGACTAAGGTCCTACATCGAGCCCATCTCAAAGGTATTTGCAACTCGATGGATTTGATAAAGAATCGTGAAAACCCAAAAAGGTAAACTAAGACGGGGTTGCATTAGGTTTTCCAAGAATTCTCGATTTTTTAGTAAATTAGGAGTCGATTCAATCCTCAACATCAGAATCAATATAGTTGCAATAATAAATGAGATAAGAAAAAAATACATCAAAATTTAAGTGGTTTGATAACCAACTATGCTTACTCCATAGTTCTTATCTTACTCTTGAAGACTTGAACTTTTTATTAGAGTTATCACTTTTTGAAATGAAATCAAGCCTTTATATCAACTCACGAGTATCACTTTCTTTGGGTGAAACCACACCCATATAACTCTTGTTCTAGCGGAACAATAGCCAATTCTTGTATCAGAGCTTTGTCTCTTATACACTTCTAACATCGTAGAAGCGTTTACAAGTAAGAAAGATGAAAATAAAAAAATATGATTATGCCTCTTTACAAAGTCTCTCAAGTTTGAACTTAAGGGTAAAAAAGATTTGACACTTAGAGCACTCAAGAGGTAAAAGTCTTGGAGGGCTTTGATCTTTTCTCAAAAATAAATTAGAAGTTGTAAAAGTTATCTAGAGAAGCCCATCCTATCTTATTTGTAGTTCATGGGTCGAAACTAGTCATCAATGGTGAAATTTTGCAACTAATTTTGCTCCAACGGTCAAAAAACTAATTATTAATCATTCAAAAAGTTCAAACCGGTTGATTGCTTAGACAACCGATCAACCAATTTTGATCTATTAGAACTTGCAGAATAGTTCTGCTGGTCGTTCGGCTCTTCAACCGGTCGTTCAGTACTGGTGAATCAAAATTGACAGAAAGTTTTTATTGATCGTCTAGTTCCTCAATCGGTTTTTCAGTTTGCTTATGGTCAAAAGTTTGAATCTTTTATTTAACATAATTGATTGTCTGTTAAGGCAAGTAGACGTTTGGTTCTATTAGAAAAACTCTGTCAAGAGTTTCCTGTAAAAACTAATGCAACAAGTGCTTTAAAATAAATAATTTCAAAATGGAATCTTTGACTTGACTAAAATAAAAGATGAAAATCTAAACCTACTAAGCAATCTAATTTCTTGAGTGATTTTTAAATTATCTACATATCTTCAAGTTTTGTCTATTAATCTATCATCATGTCTCTTCTTCAAAATTATCTTCATGTTCATTTATATTTGAAACTTCCGAACGGACTTGAAGTTTATTATAATCTTGACTAAGTTTTAAGGTATAAAACTTAAGAAATCATCAAATATATAGTTTAATCATCATTAAAATTATAAAGGACAATAATATTTTTCTTTTTA
The DNA here is from genome assembly GCA_005019695.1 of Trichopus zeylanicus subsp. travancoricus. NCBI lineage: Eukaryota > Viridiplantae > Streptophyta > Magnoliopsida > Dioscoreales > Dioscoreaceae > Trichopus > Trichopus zeylanicus. The sequence goes on from RXID01011010.1 coordinate 1,335,165, forward strand.
ATGATGACAAAATTTTCACCAGAATAAATGAATACTATAGTTGTCCATTGAAATTTGTACAACTTAAGCATAAATCAACTAGAGTATACACATGAAAATATCACTTTAGTAAAGGATAGTATACTCCCCCTTACTCTAACATTTCTACCTCTATTTTGAGCAATTTAAAAATATCATGTTTTCTCTCACTTTTGTCATCAGTAAAAAGGGCACAATCGAATACATAGATATTAACAAAAGATCCAAATCTCACAAGATTAAGTCTGTATAAGAAATGCAAGCACTACTTTTGAATTTTAAAAATATAATGAGTTCATGGTAGTAACATCCTTATCCAATAAAACACCCATGAAGTCTCATAACGTCATCAAAACATTAAATAAATACTCCTTTTTCCTATGGTACTAGTAACATTATATTTAATCAACGCATATTAAGTAAGAAATATCATGTGTGGGGATCATTACATTGAATGGAAGTTAAGAAAAAAATAGAAAAGATTGGATTATCTCATGTGACTAAAGTGATATTTGATGCTTATAAAGATGTCATCCAATTTGACATTCTCTTCACAATCTATAGAGTAATCATATCTATTTATGCAAAGAGGATTAGTAGTATAATGTAAAATCATAAATAAAAGTTATGAAAGGTTGCAATAAAATTTGAGTAAATAAAAGTCATTCTCAAGTAAAATCAATTTATTTTTCAAAAAAGAATTCTTGAGAAGTAATTTTTTTTTGTTTAGAGTATAAATTTACAATTAATTTTTGTAATTTTTAAAATTAAATTACATACCTCATCCTCATTATTTTCATAATTCTTTGTTATGAGGCAAAGATTGAAGTTATAATTTTTGGAGTCATAATTTTTTCTTTTTTTTACCTTTTCTTCTTCTCTTGAGCTCAAGAGGATGATTCTTTAATTTTTACTTTTTTTCCTTGGTTCCTTTTTTGTTCATCTTCTCTTCCTTTTTATTAGCTTTTCCTAATTTCTTGAGGTTATCTCATAGGTTAATAATGAATATATGAGTTTTTCAAGTGTGAGTGTTTTTAGATCTTTTACTTCTTGAATAGTCATCACTTTTAGTTTCCATGAGCTTGATAAAGACCTAGACATTTTTCTCACAACTTTTTCATTAATATAGCATTTGCATAACAAATGTAGGCTATTCGAAATTTTCATATAAGTCATGAAAGCACACCTGATATCGATTCAAAGAGTACATTTTAAAAAATTTCAATTTATCTATAAACATTAAAATTTTCAAATATTTCACTTTATCAATCCCTTCATGAGTATGTAATAAGAATTTTTCAAATCTTATGAGTGGTTTTAAATGATGAAATCTTTTTAAAATTGTTTTCATTAAGAGTATAATGTAATATATTTATGACTTTGACATTTGTGGACTTCAATTTTTTTTTCTTTTTTAGCCAATTCTTGAGATGATTTAGAAACCTCCACACCATTAATTATCTTGGTGGGTGGGGAATACTCATTTTCAATTAAGTACTAAAAATCAAAATTAATACTTTTAATAAAAACTTTAAAATGAATTTTCTAAAAATTAAAATTATTTTTTAAAAAATATGGGAGATAAAAAATAGATGATTCTCTTGAAAATACTAAAAAATATTAATAGTTGTTATTAAAAGAATAGATAAAAAATTTGATGTTGTTAAACCAAAAATATGAGTACCAAGGTTCAATACTAATTAAAAATCCCAAAAAATAATCTAAGAGGGAAGGTAGATTAGATTTTACAAGAATTCTCAAATTTTAGCAAATTAGGAGCCAAATCAATTCTCAAAATCATAATCAATGTAGTTGTAATAATAAATGAGATAAGAAAAGCATGCACAGAGATTTACGTAGTTCGACGACTAATCGCGCTTACTTTACGGCCATTGTCTTGTTCCTGAGGACTTGAACTCTTCATTAGAGTTGTCGCTTCTTGAGACGAAGTCAAGTTTTTACATCAACTCCCAATCCATGAGTATCACTTCTTTCAAGTGAAACAACACCCGTATAATTTTTGCTTCAACTGAAAATAGCCAATTCCTATACGAAAACTTTGTCCCTCACACACTCCTTATACGTTAAGAGTGTTTACAAGTAAAGAAGATGAAAATGAAATATAATTGTGTCTCTCTATGAAGTCTCTCAAGTTTGAACTCAAGGGCAATGAAGATTTAATTTAAAATTAAGGATTTAGAGCACTCAAGGGCTAGAAGGCTTGGAGAGTTTTGATCTTTTCTGAAAAAATAAATTAGAAGATGTAAAAATTATTTAGAGAAGTTAATTCTAACTTATTTATAGTCCATGGGTCAAAATTAGCAATTGGGGGTTAAATCCCATAACTAGATTTGCTCTAACAATAAAAAAATTAGTTGTTAGTTGCGCAGAAAACCCAAACTGATTGACCGTTTGGACAACCATTCAACCGGTTTTGTTCTACCAAAACTTACAGAATAGTTTTGTCGGTCGTCAGGTTTTAGTGAACTAGAATTAGTAGAAAGTTGTTGTCGGTCATCCGGTTTCTTAACCGGTTGTTTGGTTCCTCAATTGGTCATTCGATTTGATTATGATCAGAAGTTTGAATCTTTTGTTTGACACAACTAGTCGTCCATTAAGCCAAGCGGACATTCGATTTTGTCAAAATTAAGAGTTTCTTATAAAATCTAATAGGTCAAGTGTTCTAAAATAAATAATCTTAAAATGAAATCTTCGACTTGACTAAAATAAAAGATAAAAATCTAAATCTAGTAAGCCAACTTGATTTCTTAAGTGATCTTCAAGGCATGTAAATATCTTCAAATTTCGTTCATTGATCCACTATTATATCTCATTTTTAATATTATCTTTATATTCATCTACACTTAAGATTTTTTGAACGAGTTTAAACTTCATTATAATTTTAGTTAAGTTTCAAACTATATAACTTAAGAAACCATTAAATATATAGTTTGGTCATAACAAAACTATAAAAAATAACAAATCACGCTAAGATGAATTATGAAACTTGGTGACCTTTGAATGTCACTAGTAGGGGTATGCATTCGGTTAAAACCGAACCGAACCGAATCGGCCGAACCGAAATTTCCGAAATTTTCAAAAATCAAAACCGAACCGAACCGAACAGTAATAAAACCAAACCAAATCGAACCGAAATATTTCGGTTCGGTTCGGTTATAACCGAATTACAAACCGAATTTAAAACCCTAACTCTAGTCCTAACCCTAACCCTAATTGCGCCGCCTCGCCCTCGCCCTTGCCCTCGCCTCGACCCTGCGCTCGCAGCAACGCGCCGACGTCGCCTGGGCCTCGCCCTCGCCCCCGAGCTCGCAGCGGCGCCGCCTCGCCCTCGCCCTCGCCCTCGCCCCCGAGCTCGCAGAGACGCCGCCTCGCCTTCGCGCTCGCCCCTGAGCTCGCAGCGGCGCCGCCTCGCCCTCACCCTCGCCCTCGCCCCCGAGCTCGCAGAGACGCCGCCTCGCCTTCGCGCTCGCCCCCGTGCTCACAGCAACGCCGTCTCGCCCTCGCCCTCGCCCTCTCCCTCGCCGGTCGTCGTGACGCCGGAGCTCCGGTATACCGGTTTTAGAACCGGTTTAGAACCGAAACAGAAAAATCGGTTTAGAATCCGGTTTCAGTTCTAAAATGAGCCGGTTTTGCTCACCCCTGGTATATAGGTATATATATAATTCGGTTCAATTCAGTTTTTACGGTTTTCGAAAATCAGAAACCGAAACCGAACCAAATTTAAATTTTTTTTTTTTAAAATCGAAACCGAACCGAGAACCGAATAACCCGAACCGAATTGGTTATTCGGTTTCGGTCGGTCGGTTCGGTTCGGTTTTAACCGAATACTGTACACACCTAGTCACTAGCTCGATCGACAATTTGGACGTTAATGGATATTTTATCTTCCAAAAAGAGAAAAAACCAATGATTTTTTAAACATTTAGAGAAAAATATATAATTTAATAAAATTTCAATCGAGAAAAATTTATAGTTTGACAATATTTGAAGTTATATAAAATTTTTGTAGTTTAAAGAAAAAAAAGTATAATTTGATAAAATTTTAGTTATATGTAATTAAACCAAATAAATATAATCAAACAACATTTGCTTATCCAGGGAATGGGGTCAGCCCATGTCCGACATAGACAGGACCCGAATTCAAACCGCTTCCGGACTCTCTCTCGCACGTGCGTCCGACTGGTCAAGAGCCCCCTCTTTTCTCCATACCCTGAATCACTTTTGGGCCCTGATCCTTTTTGCGTGCTTTCGAGCTTGTGAGAATCCGTCTCCTCTCCTTTGCGATCTCACATCCAGAGCTCCCTCGACGATGATGAAGCGAGGAGCCAAGCGTGGCGCCTTGTCCGACCTTGCGCCGCGGCCCATCGACACCTCGGTGCGCCGCCTCCTCTCTTTCTCCCTCACAGAAAACCCTAGCTTTTCCTTCGCTCTTTTTGCTTTGTGCCGATGACGGGAGGCTCCTTAATTCTACGTTTCCCCCTTGTTTGTTGTGGAATTGTAGGTTTTAATTCAGTTGTTGTAGCAAATTTAGTTTCTTCTGCTCTTTTTGGTTTTGGAGAAATTTTGAGGAATATAGATTTAGTTTTTTTATTTTTGTTGACGAGGCGAAACAATTCAGTGCAGTCTTAAGCTGGGAGCACCTCCCAAATCACTGATTTTGTAGAGATCGTGAATGTGTTCTTTGTCCCTTGGTACTATCACCATAAGTTTCAGCGCTTAACTCTCATTTAGATGCGAGTAACATAAAAGATAGCCAATATCTCTCATTTTTGATGAGGAGAAAACACTCGGGAAATGAACTGGCTTTCCAGATTATTGAGGGGATTGACTGAGCTCGTTTTCTGCCACTTGTGTTCAATACCCAAAGATATGGGAACCATAGAAAAAACTCTCTCCATTTGTTTTTCTCTTTTCTTTGATTTTCTCATGACCAATTGGGAAATTGGTTTCCACTTTATTTCTCTTTTTGGCAATTTTTTATTAAATCTAGTCACCCTAAAACGGTGAAATGTTTTGACTTTGTTAGCATATATATTGCCATGAGGAAAATAATGGTGCTGTATTCATCTTTATTTTATGAATTCTGTGTATATGACTGAACTGAACGTTTCAAAAGCTCATTGGATTGTTGAGAACCCTTGTGAGTCATTTCCTTTTTTGTTTTTTCTTAAAATGATGCAGTTGCGAAGTAAAAGAGTAATCGGCGCACGTTCTTTTGATGTCCACAGGGCAGAGCCTTCCTGCCAGAATTCAGTGGCAGGGCCTTCCTTAGATCTCAAGCGAGCTGAGTCTTCTCTCCAGCATGTGAGGGCTCTTAACACCCAATTTGCAAGGTTGGGCCTTATTCCCTGCTAGATAGCAGTCTAAGATATTTCCTCTGATACTCAGTCATGCATTGTGTTGATTGTTGATGAAGTATAAATTATAATATTACTTCCTTCAAATAATAAGTACATGCATTGTGTTGTTGGCATATGGCTTGGATACTTTGTGGGTACTTTTTTGTTTACAGTTAATCTTATTTTTTAGCATTCTATTAGCAGTTTAGTTTGTAACATAGTGGTGTTGGTTAACATATGATGGACTTTTTGGAAATAAGATCTGATATCAAAGCATGCAATAGGCTTCCATGTATAATTAGGTCGATTTTCAATATTTGGTCAGAGATGCATTGCATTGATGTGTAATGTTCCAACTCTTGTTCTCTTTAATGTGTCTTCATTAGGGTCCCATAGAATCCTGTCAGGAAACTTTTTAATAGCTTGGAGATAACTCTGACAATTGGCAGTTACAAGCTACAAAAATTAGCTTACGACATGTTTCTTTCATTTAACTTAGTTGAAGAAGTTTAGGATAACCTAGTTATCTGCTCATTAAGTTGTATTGCCCTATGGGCATCTTTATATATAAACTCAATAATTTTGGAGTGTCTTAGATGAGATATAAATTTGGGATTGTATGAAAAGTACCTACTAATACTGTGCATACACAAAATGAATGAAAAGTACATAAAGAAAGTGTCCAATATTTTTCTGAGCTATTGGTTGTGCAAACAAACTCACGGAAGCTCAAAATGTGACTACAACTAATCATGTAAACTTTAGCGAAGTATTATATGAAAACTGTGTTGCCATCTTTCACTAATGAGGACCTGTTTGGATAATGCATATTCCATAGCAACTTCAATGTCTTTCTTTCTCCTTTGTGCAATTTTTTCCTAATTGGGTGTTTGGCATTATTTGGATGGGAAAATGGAAAACTGCTGATACCTCTTTTTATTATTCATATGGTCTGTAGCATGCCTGCCACCTGTCCGCACCATTAACAACCCACTACCTGCCCCCGTTACCACTGACTATAGCAAATTTCATAAGTGGTTATACTTAATCATGCCATTCCCCTCTTATACACATTATGGATGTGCTTTTTGGATTAGTTTTTTTATTGGATTGTGATCAATCTTCAATTCAAACAGTTGGGTTCAATTGCAATTGCAAAATCATCCAGATGAGCTATGGGAAGATGGTGTGAAAGATTATCTATCTCATGCTTCACATATCATGGTAGGTTATACTATGCTCCTTTGGTTTGTATCTGGCTATGTTTCCTTTCTAATGTCTATTTTTATATGTGATCATATGTTGAACAATATATATTGAACATGGTGCTGAACAATAAATTAAGCTAAAATGCCCAACTGCATATAACATTGGCCAAGTCTGGAATCTCTTTTTTTATCCTTTTCTTTTAAGCACAGTTTTTTTCTGATGCCACGGGTCTATACAATTTCTGGTTTATTTTTGCGTTTGATGCAGTACACCACAAAAGAATTATAAAATTTTTTACTGAAGGTTGCACAATAAAAGGAATAGAAAAGTTAGAAGACATGATCTTCATTTTTAGAATCCTTATGTCAGTTCAAGTTGGACATGGATTTAGCTTGTTTCTGAAGTGGCGATTGTGCATCATCAGTACGGACATTCTTCCTCCTTCCTTGTACAAACTATAGAGCTAATGTTCCTGACACATGGCCATTGTGTATTACAAACTCATAACAATTCTCAGAATGATTGCATCTTATCTATAAGAGATAGTACTTTATTTTTAAGACCAATCGCTCTGAACCTGACATGCAATTATTTGTTTCACCCGTATAGTTCTCCCATGTGTGAAATTTGTTCCTTGAATGTGTGATAATGACATTATAATGCTATGAATATTTGTTACATATGATTAATCATTGTGCTCTTGTTTCAGGAAAAATTTAAGGATGTTGTTGATTGGCTTAAAACTAACGCTGCAAATTCAACAACTATGTCAACTGTATCTGCCTCTATTGATCAGAAAACCATGGTACTTGTGCCAGAGAGCAACAATACAATATCACATCCTCTCATAACCAATGGTTTTGTTAAAGAGGCTGCAGCTGCTAGCTTTCCAGTTTTCCAGAGCTCATCTTTCACATCTAGTTCAAAGAGCTCTGGAGTAAAAGACGCTCCAACCACTACCTTTTCAAGTTTCCAGAACTCATCTTTCTCATATAGTTCAAAGAACTCTGGGTTGTTTTCATTTAGCCAACCCCCACCTTTAACTGGTAAGTCACATCATGAATGCAGGCACCTGGATATTAGTTTTAAAGGAGCTTCATTTTCATATTTTATAATCTTGACAATCTAGGTAGAGTTCATCCACATTCTTAAGGCAATTGTCATTAATATGATGAAACTAATGGCCAGCTAAGGCAAGAAGCAATTAAATAGAAATTTGTGTTTGATACACATTTAGTTGACATGTTTCCACATCTAAAATCCAATCTAGATCTGTTGAGAAAGCTTACTACTTTGTGTATTGGTTCTTTGTGTATATGTATGTATACAAGTGCTGTGTGCATGTGTGACTGTATGAACTCTCTCTGTGTGCATGTGTATGAATTTAACTATGTCTTTTACAATAGTGTTCATTTCTATTTTCAGTGCTGTCAGGAAGTCAAACTCAGATTCAACCTCAAGTTGAGCCTTCAGATGACGTGGACGAAGGTGAGAGAGGGACACCTTTACTTCTTTCACATTGGTGAAGTGTCTAATTCTTCATCCTCTTTTATGCTGCCACTGTCTTACTGAAAATCCTGTCTGTATTGGCCTGTGTTGTTAATCCTTATTTAAATAACCAACATTTTTTTTTCATCTGTATGTCTTTTAGTCAGGGTGGAATGAGCCAAATGCAGCTGTCCGATGTGCAAGATATCTTCTAGGCTCTTAATGGTTATTTTGCAATGAGTTTTTTCCTGGCTTTGTCATTGCCTTGTTGATTGAATATAGGTCACTTTACCTCCACAAATAAGAGGTCAAGGAAATTGGATGTATTCTTGTGATATAGGATGGCAAGTTCTTGGTCCATGTTATGGATAGCATGTTGTCCATTAGAGATGCAACATAGATTTCAAGTGCACATGGGCACTTGATAAAAAAAATTACACACGGGGGAATGCCTAATAGCTACCTGTCAATGTAGACAGAATACTGGAGTTATCAGAGACAGAATTGCAAGCCTGCCCTTGAAATTAGTTGTGATTTTAACTTTTTCTATATAAATTAAGGCTATTTGTAGCACGGGAACAGCTATTTGTTGGCTGACAAGTGTCAAGCTTGAATATGATTATTAATGCATATGAATTATATTGTTATTGGTAACTAAAACATCTTGAAATAATTTTTATGGATCTCTCAAATGTTAGAAATGTGTTGTGATTCTGACATTTGAGATCATTAATTATGTAGAAAATGATCTGGAGCAGCCAAACAGTCCTTCTGTACAGAAGGGTGAAGAGAAGGGCATCTTGGTTGTATTTGAAACCAAATGCAAAGTCTATGTAAAGGTACAAAAGGGTTATGACTGATGATTGATTTTTTATTTTTTGTTTTGCTGTATTTTCAAATGGTCAGCCCTTCCTATGGTGGAAATTGTATAGATGTTACTTGGGGACTAACATATTCGAGTTAAGCTTTTATTTAATGTCTTATTAGATTCTTTGTCTTTTCATGTTATTCAGCCTGATAATCCAGCAGAGAAGGGTTGGAAAGATATGGGAATGGGCCAGCTTTCCATCAAATGTAAAGAAGGGGTTAGCAGAGCTACAAAAGAGTCCAAACCTACTATTGTTGTTAGAAATGAGGTAATTGATTAATACTTTTAGCAATTAGGAATGCTTGCAGAATGCAGTGGTAATAATTTTCGGAGTACAAACTGATTTTCTTTGTTCTGAGTTCAATCATTAAGTCATGCAAATATCTGCAGGTTTATCATTGAGTAAAACTGTGAATGAAAAATAATAAAAACCTCTCTTGATGAATTTATCAGACAAATAAAATGACAAAATCCTGAAGAAACATTAATGCCTTAAATGGAATTTGAATGCAAAACAGGCTCTAGAAACCTATCATTACATGTGTCATGGCTGCAAGTCTCTTTCTTTGATCATGCCGTCTTTCCAGAAATTATAGTGGATTTATCCTTGGACTTCCGTCTTTAAGTAGTGATATCATTGATGAGTAATTTACTCAGATGAACCAAGGTTTCAAGCTTTGGCCAAACATATTGGTTTCAGTCGAAAATGCAATGAAACAGTTTCAAAAATTGTTTTGAAAAAGTTAGTATTTTTAAGGTCGTGGAATGCCCAAAACGGCCGAAACAAAATAGCCGAAATGAATTGATTTCGGTGGGTGCCAAAACTGATCCTGAAACCAAAATTTAAAATCTTGCTTTGAACACCAAAGGAGTGTTGGACGGATTAAAGTGCTGCCCTTGTAATGATGTGCATGAGAACATTTTGTAGGAAAGTATGCATGAATGTGCAATGAAGATTTATCAAGCTTCATTTTCAGTATTGGAATATACTATTCTCTCGTAGAATAGTATGCACTCTCTGCTGATCGGGGTTTCTGTATTCTAACTTCAGGATACTCACTCCTAGCTGCCTTTTTTGTTCCATTCTCTTCAATGTTATGCATAAATGTTGTTTTGAGGTTGTCTTATATTTCTTTGCTCGACTGCAGGTTGGAAAAGTACTTCTCAATGCACTGATTTATCCAGGCATTAAGACAAATGTTCAAAAGAATACCATTGCAACCATCTTTCATACCTTGGTATCTGATTTTGTTTTCTAGTGCTTGTTTTTGGTCATGGGAATCCTCAATTCAGTAGATTTGGATTTAAACATACTTTTGCATCAGTTGTTGATTGTGGTGGTGTTTGGTCCTTTGCTATTCAGGGTAGTGGAGCTTCAAATGGTGCTGAAACCAGCAGGAGTGAGGATGCTATAGCACGCACATACTTGCTGAGGATGAAAACAGAGGAGGAAACATCAAAGCTTGAAACAGCAATTAAGGAATATGCGCCATCTGCTTGATACAACGAAATCAATTTGCCCAATTTTCCATGTGTGAGAAATGTAACATTTATAATTTAATTTCCTTGCATGCATAGGATTGGTTGGATTCTCTATTTTCTTCAACCAATTTTGTAGGCTTTGCCTTCCATGAAGCAGGGTCAGTGACTGCTGCAGTTGATCTGATATGTGCTATGATTTTTTTTTTCTTCCTTGGTTTTAAGTTCGATTATGCAAGTCTTGGTTGGGAATTCTGCAATGGCCTCACAAAAACTGTTTACGGATTGTTTTGTCCTGTTGATTTTTGGCAAACTTCCTTTTAGTAAAGGACGAGTTGGGAAAAGTTCTTACAGATTGTTTTAGCGCTGATGATTTTAGCCATCAATCATAATTATTATTTATGAATTAATCTGTAATTTTTAGAGTGAATGAAGAAAGTGAGTGTTTGCTCATTGCTCGAGACAATTCAAAGCATTTGAACCTATTGTTTTTATTTGATGTCTTAACTTGTATTCTCTGCTAAAAAGTGTTGCGGACCACTTCTATCACCATGGAAGCTCTGGTCATTTGGCTAAGATCATCTTATAATGGGATACTACAGATCATGTGCGCATAAACCTTCTTTTGTTTTTGAAAAATTTTAAAATCCAGTGAACTGGGGAAAGAAATGTCTGCTAAAGCCTCGAGGAGGTTTGGAGGTATCAGGTTCAGAAGAACTTCAACCAGTTACTTCGGATTATGAGTGGAGGTATGTGATGAAGTGACCAGTAATCCAAGGGTCGTTTGGTTTGCGACAAATGGAAGCGATAATCGTGTTTTATAATGGTAATATTAAATTTTAGTTTTGAATTTTAACTAGTCAGTCAAGATTTTTTTTTTTTTTTTTTTTACAATGATTTCGAATCAAACAAGTGGAAACTGTTGGAACCAAAATGAAATCATTCCTCCTTATTCGTTTTGGTATGTGATTGAATATCATAGAATAACTCTCATTATTTTTGCATTATCTTTAACAATTATTCTTCTATCATTTTTTACAGGCACCGCAAAAGCTTCAATTACTACGTCAATGACCTTTTTTTATTGTTAAAAAGCTAACTTTAAAGATAGTACAATTGAAAAATTATAATCTACTTTAAAAACAAAATAGTCTAAGCTGAAGTAATTATTTTGTTAAATCATAAATCAAATACGAGGGCGACGTAATCCAAAAAAATCAAATAAACCAGCAAACCAGAAACAAAAACAAAAAATAAAACCAGCGTGAATCATCGATTACCAAACAAACAAAAATGAAGAAAATTAGAGTTGCCATGATGATAGAGGTCAGCCATGGGTGCCGTGCCTCATGAAAACATACACGGGGTGTTCTCCTTAAAAAGCCACAACTCCCATGGCTGGTCCTGCACCAAAAGCCAACGACGATAATAAGGTCAGCCATGGGTATCGTGCCTCTTGGAACTCAAACATGCGTCAACGGCGTCTTGGTCGTCTTCCTCAAGAGGCCACAACTCCCATGGTTGGCCATACAACAGAAGGGATCAACTCAATTTTTTTTTTCTGAAAAAAAAAAGAAAGCAAAAAAAAAAATGCTGAGAAATGAAACGCTAATCTCAGCGGCAACGCACGAAGGATGTGATGTAAAGAGGAAGAGAACTGGATGTTTGTATTTATGGACATTCGGATGTGTGATCACGTCATAATCGACGTGGCCGCAACTGGCCATGGGTTAAAGAGTGCTCGGTAAGTGCGGATACAGGTAGAATAACAAAAGGAACGAAACGCGAGTGGGCCGACCTTGAGTTTTGTGTTTTATGGGAATTTTTGAATTGGATAAACGATATCTTGTTGAAATTGGAAATTTTTTTTATTATTTTATTATTCCTTTTTGGGAGGAGCAAGTTTTTATTTTCAGCCTAAATAGTATGCAATATATTCGTCTAAAAATTGATTTCAAAATAAAAAATATATTTTATTCAATTTTATATATTAGTTTTATTTTATCAGTTTAATTTAGATGAAATGATTAAATTTATCATCTTACTTGTACAAGATTTAGGTTAAAATTTTTAGTTTTACAATTTATTTTTTAATATTTTAAATAATTTTTTACCTAAAAATGATATATTTAATAATTTTCATACTATGTATATATATTTTTTATCTTCTTATAAATTTTTTAATATTTCAAAATTAAAATTAAAGCATAGTTAAAAAAAAATAATTTAACCGAAATTAAGACTTGATTAGTTTTCATACGACTAGATCTAGTAATAAACAAGCTGTGCCAACCTAGTATAATTCATTTCAACGGGATGTCATTACTATTGCGAGCTATATCGGTATGATCCATGGAAAAAAATGACCATCCGGCGCGGCTCATGGCCCATCACCTTATGGGTCATGCTATGCAGTGTCTAACCATCTATTTTTTAAAAAAAAAATATTTAAAATATAAATAAATATAGATAAATCGTAAAAATAATTAGTAATGAATGAGAGTTTAATTGGCTAAGTTTTCTTTTCAAAATAATTGAATTTGGATCTTGACAATAGAAGAAAAGAATAAGAGGGAATCAAGGATTTGAGAAAAAAAATATATTGGCTGATTGGATCGTGCCTGGTTTGCAGAGGAGAGGAGGACAGGAGGAAGGGGATGCCCATATATAGTCGGATCGTATTAGATCAGCCCGTGAGCCATAGGCCTATTTTAACATCTCTATCATAATATATGACTTGATACGTTAATCCAACCTAAACTTGACTCGAATTAAATGATTTCATATTTATTATAATTGAGTTTGAATCATAATTAGGTTGACTCGACTATAACCCGAAAAAATTTGAGTCATAATCAAATCAATCCATATAACTCGTTTATGATCTAATTGACTCGTTTATTTATTGGGCATAAAAGGGATAGATCGAATTGAATCGGATCAACCAATTTACCAATTGAGGCAATTAAAATATCTAATATTTAATTTATATTTTTTATTAATTTTTAAATTTATTATTTATAAATTAAATATTTTAATATTACAATTAGTTTTTAATAATATTATTATTTAAATTATTTGAAATATATTATAATTATTAATGTTATTTGATGATGCACCAGATCACAAGAATTGGTTTAGCAAATTCGGTAGGGCATGGACTAGGACCAAAGTTGTTCGTCGAACTGACTGGGGACTGATCCCTAAACTAATTGACCGAAGTGAATTCTCCAAGTCCAAAATTAATGAGTGCTATACTCACAGGGCAAGCGGAGAACTGGTATCTCTGAGGTGAAAACTTGTTTAAGCAATAGATTTGGCTATCTTAGTCGAATGAGAGATTTATACACAGGTCCACAATACCTTAAGAAGTCCAACTTAAGCCATAGAGTAAGGTTGGGTGACCTGGCTAACTCATAGTCCAAACATAAGATAATAGTAAGATCTGATCCACCGCTACTTTGGAAAGATAATATTGAAGAATCTAAGATTGACAATTGCCCATTATGAGAAATTCGGTGAAGTGGATACCTAAAATCACATATATTGATACACCAAATTTTAGGGTATATTTATCAAAAGTATGACCAATAGAGAGGTAAGGACTAATGCCTAATCTTTCATAAAAAAGAATACTATTATCCTAGGTATTAGACTGACTTGCGCATCAAAGCAGCCATTGCCGAAGAGTTTTCGGTGATCCTCTTCATGATTTCTTTTTTTTACTAGTTGACAGAGGAGCACCTTAGCAGATTTGACCTCAATTCCCCATATTGAAATTGATGTAGAGCCAAGCTTTGCCAATAAATTGGTACTTTCATTAAAATATACTCCACCATCTTCCACCATTGGTGTTTCTGGAAACTCTTTGACCATGCTACTGACAACAAGGGCATCAACATTCATAAACCAACTTAGAGGGCAAGCTACTCCTATGCCGATAGAATATTATAATTCCTTCAATGAATCATGTGAACTGATTCATCAAGCTAACTGTCCATGCAACTGCTCAAGCAATAGGAAACTCGAGGAGCCCTTTTGTAAACAATCCTTGAGGTACCAATAACCCCCTATGACCCCTTATAACTTGGTGAGTCAGAAGGAATTTCTCACACTGATCACAATAGTTTAACAAATAATGCAGTTAGTGAAAGCCCAAGCACAAGTTATGTCAAATCTACAAACACAATAATTACAAAATCAAGTTCAAATGATACAAAACTTCTAGACTCACCAAACTCAAGTTCCATTATAAGATTCGACTCAATTTCTGAATCAGTGCATGACTTTGAATTAGCCAAACGAGTCTCACCCACAAGTCAAAAGCGAGTTGCCTTCCAATGGAGATCAATGTCCAAACCATCGGGATCTTTGGTATTAAGCCTCAAGGGGTCACAAAAAATATGACCTCAGCTATGATCCAGTTGATGAGGCCACATACTACACTTATGTGAGGCTTGCCTCACCCATGGCAATTCAGCACATTCAAGGGAAGACTGCATCTTACGCTACTCAGAACAAACCTGAAATACAAATCCCTCCAACCCTTATGAGATATGATACACCTCACATACCTGAGATTGCATATTCTTAGGTATAGTTGAAGTTTCACCCACCGCTTTATGAAATATACAATGTCTTAAAAGACCCTATTGATCATGTGAATACATTGCAGAATGCCATTATCCTCCAAGGTGTATGAGATTCCACCATATGTAAGGCATTTCTAATGACACTACAAAGTCTTGCTCAAGCATAGTACTCTAATCTCCCAAGATATTCAATCACTTACTTTGATGGCCTTGTTGATAAGTTTGTAGAGCAATTTATTTCACTAGTACCTCGATAAAAGGACAATTCTATACTTTTAACTCTAAAGCAAAAGAAAAGAGAATGCTTGAGAGAGTATTTAGCTTTATTTAATGAGCTCAGTTGGAAGTTTCGGAACTAGATGGCTCTATTGACCTACTAGTAGTGATCAACAGGGTTAGACAACCTAGAGTGACCTACAAGATGGCCTGCAAACCTCCCAGAAGCTTAGCAGAATTTATCTAATTAGCTCAGGAACATATTAACACCAAAAAAATAATGTCGACAAAGAAAAAAAATTGAAGTTAGCAACAAATTGAGGAAAGAAACTCAGAAGTCCAAGCCTCCTGAACCAAAGAAACAAAAGCCTAAATGATGACCAAAATTCCAAGCATACACTCCACTGAATAACTCGAGGTCTGAAGTGTTGGCCTAGATTAAATACCAATATTACTTGAGGAAGCTACAACCCATTCATACAGATAGGCAAAACTTGAATAAGTCAAGGCATTACCACTTTCATAAAGATTATGGCTAGGACATTGAAGAGTGTCGAAACCTTAAAGGAGAAATTGAGAGGCTTATTAATGAGTCACTTGAGACACTTCATTCGTAGAGGATAGAAAGCCAAAAAAGCCCCGGCTTGAGAAGCTCAACCATAAGGTTCTCATCAAAGAAGTAGAACACTAGAATTGTAAAATCCACCACTTAAAGGTCACTTTACTATGATCCTAACAAAGCCAATGACACCAAGTAAAGCCTCAATGCCAACTGACAAATGTTTAGCGATGATTGGGGGTTAGGAGGAATGCGAGGAGGCGTCGGATTGGTTTCGGCGGTCCGGGAGTAGCAGAGACCCTGGAGAGCGACCTCGATACACAAATCAAAGTTTATTTTAATTTAAGTGCACTATCAGGTATTGTGGGAATATTGACTTCTAACAGATGCAAGCCTTTACTATGATAATTGTCAAAAATCTCTTAAAATAAAAAATATAGTTAATAAAATGGAGATACAAAAAGAAAAGCATAAAGCATCATTCAATTAGTTTAAGAAAAGATACATGACTTAAGTAAGGACATACCTTCATTTCACAATGAATTTTAACATGAAATTATAGAAAATATGAAAAAAGTAAAGAAAAAGAAAGAGTAGAGAAGAAGGTCTGATGTGTGTTACTGCTCCACTCCCGTACATTGGACCACATCATGTCTTGACTTGGTCTTTAGTAGATATTGATGGTATCATCCGATAGGATATGAAAGGGGAATGAGGGGTGAAGTATTTCCTATTGCCCGAGCATTGGCTATAGCTTCCTCTGCTTGAAGTATTTTCATTAGCTGATAAAACATTGGTGATAACTTCAAGATTTAAAGTGATTCTCCTTGTTGATGAGGCATAATTAATAACTTATTTAGTTTTGAAGTGTTTTCATTAGTTAATGAAGTGTAGACAATAATTTCATAGGTTTAAAGTGTTTCTATAGTCAATGAGGTATAAACGATAACTTTATGAGCTTTGAAGTATTTCTATAGCTAATGAGGTATTGGTAATAACTTCATAGATTTTGAAGTATTTCTATAGCCAACAAAGCATAGGTGATAACTTCGTTAAATTTGAAGTGTTTCTATAGTCAATAATTTTAAGTATTTCCATACCCAATGAGGCATAGGTGATAACTTCATTTGATTTGAAGTATTTTTATAGCTAATGAGATATAAGTGATAACTTCGTAGTTTTTAAAGTTTTTTCATAGCCAACGAGGTGTAGGTGATAATTTCGTTGAATTCGAAGTATTTCTATAGCCAATAAGGTGTAACGATAACTTTATTAATTTTTAAAGCATTTCTATAGCCAATGAGACTTAAGTGATAACTTTATTTTGTTTGAAGTATTTCTATAGTCAATGAGACATAAGTCATAACTTCATTTATTTTAAAGTGTTTCCATAATTAATGAAGCATAGGTGATAATTTTATTTAGTTTGAAGTATTTCTATAGCCAATGAAGCATAAACAATCACTTCATTTATTTTAAAGTGTTCCCATAGCTAATAAGGTGTAGGTGATAACCTCATTTAGTTTAAATTATTTTTATAATCAATAAGGCGTAAGCGATAATTTTACTTGATCTGAAGTCTTTTCGTTAGCCGATAAAGTATTGGTAATAACTTCTTGTTTTGAAATATTTCTCTTAGCCGATAAGGTATTAGCGATAAGTTCACTTGATTTAAAATATTTCTATTACCCAATGAGGTATCGGTAATAACTTTATTTGATTTGAAATATTTTCATTAGTCAATAAGGCGTCAACGATAACTCCATAGATTTTGAAATATTTCTATAGCCAATGTGGTGTAGGTGATAATTTTTTTTTATTAAAATATTAGGACAAGACACCTTAGCTAACTAAATGAGGGTGAGCCCGTCTTTTGTCTTACTTGGTTTGGAAGAAAAATCAACGATTTTGGCTTGTGTTAATTGACGGTCCACCCTAGCTTGTTGTCGATTAGGTCTGAGGTGTCACTGATGGCTTTGGTGGTATATCCAATGAAACTTTATTTGACCCTGTTTGGCTCTATTTGAGCTATTATTAGTTTGGGTCAGGATAATAGTCTTACCCACTGTTCATGGGGTTCGACATAGCCTTGGAATATTGTCAGAGATTCAGTACACCCGGTGGGATTCAACTTGACCCTATTTTAGCTCTATTCGAACTTCTCCAAGTCAGACATAACCTGTGCTTTGGTTCACGTTTGAGTTTGGTCAAGTTTGATCTAATTTTAGATTCAATTTGAGCTGACTTGAAATTCAGACTTGATTTTGGTTTAAGTCTCATTTAGTTTAATATTCAAAATTTGATCTAAACTTAGGTATGATTTAATTTAATTTAATATTTGAAACTTGATTTGGGTCAAGTTTAATTCAATTCAATTCAATTTGATATTCAAAATTTAACTTGAGTCGAGTTTGATTTTATTCAATTTAATATTCAAAATTTGACTTCGATTCAAGTTTGATTTGAAATTCAATTTGAGTCACTTTAATTTAATGGATTTGTGTTAATTGATTTGGTTCAAGAGTCCTCGAGCTATCATAATGACATTATGACGAGCTCACAAGCTGGGTATAAATTCAAACTGACTTTCTGGTGAGACCACAGGCTGACCCAAAGTTGATTGGTTATCGTACGAGACCACATGTTGGTCCTAAATCATTTTAACTTTCGAACAAGATAGGCTAACCCTAAGTTGATTGATTGTCAGGTGAGATAGTATGTTGGTCTTAAATTATCTTGACTTTCAGATGAGATCACAAGCTGGTCCTAAACCATCTAAACTTTCGGATAAGACTATAGGTGGTCTATAGTCAATTAGTTATCGAACGAGAATGTAGGCTAGCCTTAAATTATTTTAACTTTTGAGCAAGATTACAAGCTAGCCCTAAGTCGATCGATTGTCAAGCGAGTCTACAGGTTGGCCCTAAATTAGCTTGACTTTTGGGCAAGATCTCAAGCCGACCCTAAGTTGATTGGTCATCAAGCTAGACCACTAAACCATCTTAACTATTAAGCGAGACTGCAAGCTAATCCTAAGTTGATTAGTTATCAAGCAAGAATGTAGACTATCTCTAAACCATTTTGACTTTCAGGGTAGACCGTAGGTTCATCCTAAGTTGATTGGTTGTCAGGGTAAGACCATAGGCTGACCCTAATCTATTTTGACTTTTAGGTGAGATCTCAAATTTGTCCTAAGTTGATTGGTTATCGAGTAAAATCACAAGCTAGTCTTAAGTCAATTAGTTGTTGGACAAGACTGCAGGTTGGTTCAAATCATTTTGACTTTTGAGTGAGACCGTAAGCTAATCCTAAGTCGATTGATTGTCGGACCAGACCGCAGGCTGATCTTAAATCATTTTCTTAATATATTATTATTATTATTATTGTTGTTGTTGTTGTTGTTATTTATTTTGCTTTTATTTTTTGTTCTTGTTCTTATTCTTATCCTCATTGTCAATCCAAGAGGTTCTTGTCATCGATTCTTTTCCATCTTGATACCATGGTGACGAATGAGACCGTAGATAATCATAATGGTGATAAAGGTTTTCTGGTGTTTTAGACTATAGGTGGCTACAGTATTTGTGGAGATCTGCCATCACACAAAGGGTTGTGGATAAGCGTGGTGTTGGTGGAGATCTATCATTGTACAGAAGGCCACCGGTGGTTGCGACATTGGTGGAGATTCATCGTCATATTAAGGATTGTGGGTAGTCATGGTATTGGCGAATAAAAGATAGGCCTGTGATAGGATTTAGACATTCGATTCTTTCATATTCGATCGTTCGAACATAGGCTACTGAGAACATGCAATAGTTAGTGGAGAATGAGATCACAGGTGGTCACAAGCCTTGAGAAAGAAGGGGCAATAGTTGCAATAAGCGTGAGAGCACAAATACCTAGTAGAGAGTAAAGAGAAGAGGAGATAATGAAAGAAAAGATAAAGAAAGGGATGACATCTTACATCTTTTTGATCCCTTATTGATGCCTTCTTGCTCTCCTCTTAGATGACGAGATTTTTCTCAAAACTTCTTCAATTTGTGCAGAATTTGCCCAAGAATCTTTTATAAATTATTTTTTTATGTGTGTCATAGCACTCTTTTTATAGGGATTTGAGAGGATCATTAATTTTGGGTATTATAATTTTATTGGGAGATTTGATGAGTATTCTCTTGTTATAAACCCCATATTTGAATCTCGAATTAATATTCTCAGAGATTATACCTTTCTTGCCAAAAAATTGGATTGATTTTGATAGATTTCAAGAAAACTTTTGTTTTTGTTTCTGTATATTTATGACTGAATCAGACGTCCAGTTGGGAACTGGACATTCGACTATAACTAAGGTTTTTCGCAATCAGATTATACTAGACATTTGACTGCGAGTTAGGGTTTGTATAGTTGAACAAAACTAGATAGCCGGTTGAGAACCAGACATCCAGTTGTGACTCAATTCAATTTTTGTTGTCCAATTTTTTAGATTTTTCTATTTTAAATTGGTCTAGACTACCCTAAATCAAGTTCAAAATCTAACTCTAACTAGAAGTTGAGGTTGGATTGCAAAAACTACTTAAATAAGAGGTTAAACGATAACATCATGATCCCAAATAGAAAGATATCATCTTCTCAACAAAAGATCTGTAGGGTACTATGACACCTCATATCGACATCTTGATCATCTTCATGATTTGGAGGCTACTCCACATAGTGAGTTATGATAGACATAGGAAGTTTGACTTATGATAGACATAGGAAGTTTGACTAATATTTTATTATTTGAGCCTATGTCCAAATAAAAACTGAAATCATATGTAAAGACATTGACTAGGTTTACTGGAGATTTGATCGACCCTCTTGGTATAATTGACCTACTCTTGATGGTTGGAGAAAACTCAAAAATTATCACAATCAGATCAAAGCTCGTGGTAGTTCAAATTTGACCAACCTACAATGTAATATTAGGACGCTCAAAATTGAGCCAGTTTCAAATGGTAATATCAACTTTTCATTTAATTATGAGATTTCATACTAAACATGGTATAAGTAAAGCATGGGGAGGTCAAAGCCTTATGAGAAAGTGCAAAGTGACTTAATGGCAAAGTGACCTCAACCAAAAAGGAAAAAAAAATTGATGGTTACAAAGGTTAGGAAATTTGCCTCCAACTTGATGAGGTAGGAGCAAGTGCATTTGGGCTTGAATATTCAAATAGGCAGACCACTCCTGCAAATGTAGCATATCAATAACTTAAGAAGGTTCTATCTTTAAGATAAATTATCTCTTCTCTATCTTTAGAAAAAAGTTTTTTATTCAAGGCAAGTTACTTCTAGAAAGAGAGTATGTTTTAAAATGTCATTTGGCGAGAACTCTCAAAAGGCCTTGGTCGAACCAAGATAAATGACCTTGGTCCTTTGAGTCAACAAAACCTTGGTCTACTTAAAACAAAAGATCTCGGTCTTCCAAGGCAAAAGATTTTAGTCTACCCATGACAGTCTTCGAGGTAAAAGACCTTGATCTACCCAAAGTAAAAAATCTCGATTCTTTGAGGCAAAAGACCTTAGTTTACCCATGGTAAAAGACCTCGGTCTTCTAAGGCAAAAGACCTAAGTCCTTTGAGATAAAAGATCTTGGTCTACCAAAAGCAAAAAATCTTGGTCCTTCGAGATAAATGACCTTAGTCTGCTCAAGGCAAAAGACCTCAGTCCTCTAAAGGAAAAGGCCTTAGTCTACTCAAGGTAGAAGACCTTGGTCTATTTAAGGCAAAAGATCTCAGTTTATCTAAGGCACAAGGAGCTTGATAAACCTGAGACAAAAAATCTCAATCCATCCAAGTTGTGAGACTTAAGCCCCACACCAAGCAAAAAATCATGCCACTTGAATTGCTCCCCTCTAGAGGGCACTTCCTCACTTGAAAAAAACCATGATCAGTTAATGAGGATGTCCTTTGCTAGAAATAGTGAGCATTGAGAGGAGTGCAAGGCACTTTAGGTGCCTAGAAGACAAAAGTTTAGCGAAGAGACAAAATTTTATTAAACCAAAACACAAGGCTAGTACAATAGTCCTCTCAATATTCGAATACAAGATATAGCTAGTCGAAGATATTAAGGGGCTATGAAGCTCCTATAACCTCACCAAACCCTTGGGTAAGGGACTCCGTCCTCTTCACCCCCACCTCCTTAGCCTCCCTTGCCTTTGCCACTTCCACCTCCCTCTAGAGAAGCTCTTCATACTCTCACTTGAGATGTTGAACTCTCAAATCATTGTAGAGATCAACTCGATAGTTGTCAGGCTCAAAATTGGCATCATGATGAGTTTGTTTCATCATGTCCCAACAGACAAAGCCTTCGATAAAGCTAAAGGTGGAAAACTTGGCGTGCATCTAGAGATACTCATCACTAGCCTTGTATTTCGAGATGGCTTACAACTTCATCATCTTTAAGATATTGGTGTGTTGAGTGCTTCGGAGGTACGTGTGGACTACCTGGGACTTGGCATCATCCAACTCACTCCGATGTTGGGTCTTCAAAGCCTCTAAGCTAGATAGAGCCAAGTTGCACTTAGCCATGAGGAGGTTCTTCTCTTCCTCCATTCTCCTCTTTGTCTTCACCATGTCACTCTCAAGAGATGCAAGTTGGGAACAAAGAAGGTTTATTTGTTCTTCAGCCTCGCTCTTCTCAGATGCCACCTCCTTTTGAGCCACATAAAAATAATGCCCCATATACTGGAAAAATTGCACAACTTGTAATTGAGCTAAAAGTTAGGATAGTAAAGAAGTGGAAAGCTAAGAGTGCAAAGTTTAGGCAAGCTCATGTTGGAG
Organism: Trichopus zeylanicus subsp. travancoricus; assembly: GCA_005019695.1. NCBI lineage: Eukaryota > Viridiplantae > Streptophyta > Magnoliopsida > Dioscoreales > Dioscoreaceae > Trichopus > Trichopus zeylanicus. The sequence goes on from RXID01011010.1 coordinate 1,357,766, forward strand.
TTATATCTGGCTCCCTTCAAAAGGAGCTTGTCAATGGGGAGCTTAGCGACAAAGGAATTGGCGTCATCCCTGAAATCATCAAGGAAGTACTCCTTGGTTATTGATATTCCTTGAGGCACCTTGGTATTTCGAAGGAGAGTGTCCCTGTGCCTCAAGGTGCATCAAAGAAGACACAAAAATAGGAGCAACTCCCTTACTGCAGTCAACCTTCTTCACCAAATGGCAGGCCAATGAACTGGCACCATCCTTGGAGGAGGTGGCTTGGGATATAGGATAGGAGGAACGAGGCGATGCTTGCCTCTTCTTTGCCCTCTCTTTTCTTATGCCTCAATTCTGCCTCTCCTCCTTCTATTTCCTCTTTACTTGGTCCTGAGCCATTACAGGGGGAGTAGGATCCTCTGACTCAGCTCGCTTCTTCCAGGTGTTTTGGGCTGATGTTATCCAAAGGGCTCCCTCTACTCCTTTAGAATCTCGTTCATAAAAGAGAGTTTTGTAAGCCCTACAATGCCACATCACTTTATTAAAACCAAAGCAAAAGTCAACCATAGGAGAAGCAAGCCTAAAAGTATAAGGGCTAGGATATGTACCGGTTGTCCAAACAATGGATAGGTTGGGTTTCTCTAAATAGACATTGTCAAACCATATAGGGGAGGACGTAACCTCTTCTACTTTCTTAACCCACACACTAGAAGTTATTGGGCTTCAGGGGAGATTTTTGGGTCAGCCCTATGAGAAAAAGGATTGTCCCGCTCACAGAGAAGACTCGACCCAGCCCTAGAGAAAACTTTCACTGAATAGTCCTTCCAAAAATGAATAGAGGAGGGTTGGAGGAAAAAAATATGTACCACTTCTTTGGGACAAAATACCACCAGTCCCTTGTATTAGAGTTTCGATAGCCATTGAAGGAATTATTAAATATTTCCACAGTGGGAAAATGACCTTTGGTGGTGGATAAAGCTTGAAATATGAAGTGAACTTCATGGTATTGGGCACGATTTGTTTCGGGGCTAAATTCCATTCTCTTAGGACATCCTCAGTAAAAGCATCTACTAAGTGCCTAAGCTCACTCTTAAATATCTCTCAGTAGATGGTGAACTCAAACACAAACTCCTCCTTAAGTATTTTACTATCCTCTTTTGACCCTCATAAGTCTAACTTGGCTCCATTCAGGAAGCCAAAAGTGAAGACCAACTACTCAAAATTTTTCTCTTGGAGGATAGACTCAGAAATCCAAACTCTTATTTCAAAAATACCTAGTAAAATAGTCTCTCTAGGATCATCAATAACAAAACAAGAGAAAAAAATAATGTAGAAACTTACTTGAAAGCGATGACAGAATTGTTACAACCTCTGAAGGTTGTGCCTTCACAGGTCCAAAATCGGTTCATAAGGTGAAAAGGACAACAATAGATGAGATGGTCCTTGAACCAAACGGAGCGAAGGCCGGACGGGTAGTGGCCCCTCACTCTTGCTTTGGTGCATGTGTAGAACCATGGCCCCTAGCCGACAACATTGAGATGGCATGGGGGTTTAATGAATTCTTTGGGGCAAGGACCACTTGTCCTAGAACACTTTCTTTCTTCACGATGGAGGAGCCCATTCTGAAGCCAAATAGAGTGGAGGAGGACACAATTTGTGAATAGATTTGCTAATGAAGAAGGGAGATGCAAAAGAGAGAAAACAAGGATTCGCGAACCAACTAAAGTAAAAGGTAAAAGATACAATACCCATTATATATATCCTACCTCACCATCTGATCAATTTTAGGAGGTTCAATTCGAATCATCAAAATTCAAGAAGCCAAAGCTTCAAAACCATGGCAGAGACCTAATGGATACATGCCCACCATCTGGTTATGAATGGTGCATTGGGATGAACATCATAGGGCCCATAAGATGCCATTTTGACAAATGAGCATGTGGCTCCAGACTGCTTCCTTGAGAATGGACAAAATTTTAATAATTGTAAGGGATCTAACAAAATGGTGGCTCACTTCCCCAACCCCCGCATTGAGAAATGCTGAAGCAAGAAAGTGTGCGAGTCTCCAAGCGATGTAGCAATCATTGCCCTGTGTCTTTGAATATAGAGTTGGGATTGTCAGGGCCTTGGTTTGAGGGGTCTGAATCATTCTACAGGTCATTGAGAAAAGAGAAGAAAAACTCAAGCTCCAAGTTTACAAGGAGTCTAGAGTTAGGGGGTACTAATGATATACCAGATCACAATAATTGGTCCGGCAAATCTGACCGAGCATGAACCAGAAATAAAGCTATTTGCCAAACAGAATGGAGTGAATTTTTCAAGTCTAGAATTAATGAGTGCTATGCTTAGTGGGCAAGCGAAGAACTGGTATCTTCGAGGTGAAAACCTATTTGAGCGGAGGCTCGACTACCTCAACCAAATTTTAATAATTGTAAGGGATCTAACAAAATGGTGGCTCACTTCCCCAACCCCCGCATTGAGAAATGCTGAAGCAAGAAAGTGTGTGAGTCTCCAAGCGATGTAGCAATCATTGCCCTGTGTCTCTGAATATAGAGTTGGGATTGTCAGGGCCTTGGTTTGAGGGGTCTGAATCATTCTACAGGTCATTGAGAAAAGAGAAGAAAAACTCAAGCTCCAAGTTTACAAGGAGTCTAGAGTTAGGGGGTACTAATGATATACCAGATCACAATAATTGGTCCGGCAAATCTGACCGAGCATGAACCAGAAATAAAGCTATGTGCCAAACAGAATGGAGTGAATTTTTCAAGTCTAGAATTAATGAGTGCTATGCTTAGTGGGCAAGCGAAGAACTGGTATCTTCGAGGTGAAAACCTATTTGAGCGGAGGCTCAACTACCTCAACCAAATGAGAGATTCATATGTGAGCTAACAATACCTTATGACGTCTGACTTAAGTCATGAGCAAGTTTGGGTGACTTGACCAACTCATGGCCCAAACATAGGATAATGATAAGATTTGATCTATCGCTATTTCGAAAAGATAATATCGAAGAATCCGATATTGACAACTGCCCATTACAAGAAATTTGACGATGATAAATACCTAAAATTATGAAATATCGATACACTAAATTTTAGGATACATTATAAAAAGCATGGCTAGCAGAGAGGTAAAGACTAATACCTAATCTTTCATAAAGAAAACTATTATTCTGGATATTCGATTGACTTGAGCATTGAGTAACTACTGTCGGAGAGTTTCAGTGGTTCTTTCCACAATTTATTTTCTATGTAGGTTGACGAAGGAGTGGCTTAACATATTTGAGCTCAAGGAGTTCTCTATACCAAAATTGGTGCAGAATCGTGTTTCGTCAACATTATTTAAATATGTCGAGTTGACTCGAGTCTATCGGGTCAATTCTAATTGATTTGAATCAATTGGATCAATTTGAATCAGATCAAATTATGATCTATTTAATTAAATATATTAATTTAGGTTAGGTAAGAGCATGATTGGTCAAATTCAAATCGGGTCAAATTATTCATTTAAAAATTGGATCAAATTCAGATTTAAAATTTTGATCCATTTAATAAATATTTCATATTTGAATTGACCCATTTAGTATAATATTATAAATTTGATTCCATCCAAATCAAAATTTGGCTCAAAATCTTGGTTTTTGTGCTTTCTCATCATTTGTTGTTGATATTATAAAAGGCAAATACATTTTCTCCATTTAAATTTGCTTCGGTTCATGATGTTCTTGTTAGAGAAATTTATGGAGTAGCATTGGTTAACAGAAAGGAAAAGAAGAGTAAGAAAGCTCTTACTTCTCCTGTAGTAGCTACGTTCAGCTATCTCCAAAATGCTCTCATCATATCACTATAACAAAAAAGGTATTTTCCGTGCTTTAAATTTGGAGGTTAGTAGAATATCGAAAATTCTCGGTGTTTAAAAAGAAATGCTCATAATTCTAAGCATTTTCTCTTAAATGTTGGCGGCTTCTGGTAGTTTAGCATAAACATCTAAAATTTTTTATGCTTGTTGTATAAATATCAGAAATTTTTTGGTATTTCTTCTTAAATATTGGGAATTCAAGATATTTTTTATAAATACCAAAAATTCCTGGCCCTTGTGCTTCAAACATCAAAAAAATTTTAGTATTTCTTTTTAAAAGTTGAGAAATTTTCGGTGTTTCTTCTTCTTAGATCGAGATATTTTCAACTAATGCACGACCAACAAATTAAAACCTTGAAGTCATGCGTTGCCCTACATCGCACCTCTCTCGCCCGCTTGCATCATTTCCGCCCGTGACCGCGGACCTTCAAACCGATCTCGCCTTCAGCTGTTGTTTTTTCCTTCTCTCTCTTTTTTGATGCTTAGATAAGCTTATATGATTTGAAAATAACAGACTAATAAATTTTCACAATGTTTATAGGGCCAACGACGATATCATCACCGAAGAGAGCAAAACGCTTGAAAACACGGTTAGGATAGTCCTTTTCTGTGCAGTACCACACAATGAATGAAGTGATGGTAAAGCGCGAAGAGCGGCCAAGAAGACAGGAATCCCAACGGTTGGCCGGTAGAAAAATGAATCAGACGGCTCCAACCGAATCAACGGGGGGATATGCCTGCAGCCTAGTGCATAAGCAAACAAAAAGGACGCCACCGCCAAGACCAAGATGGGCCATAATGCATGTAGGGAGTGATATGATGCTCCGCTTGGCCAGAGTTTTGTGGCTGTGGAGGTGACCGGCGGACTGGAAATCCTCTTCCGTCCCAGAAGAGAGGTAATTAATTAATTTTTCGCCCTTTTCTCCTTTCCAGAGGCATATCTGTGGTTGGTGGGCCATTGATTTAGATGCAAATTAAAGAGTCTCGTGCTTGGTAGAAGTCATTGATTGAGAAGACAAGGTTTGTGAAATTGTATTTTGTTAATGAAATTGATGATTGAATCAGTAGAGAATAACCCAGCAGTAGATAATACATACTTTTATATTTAATACAAGGTACATAATATTCGGATGGAATTCAAAAAGTAAATAGGCTATGTTTAAGTGACAGCCTAATCTTGTTTTTGTGCTTCTCCACATTAAACCTTATAACTATAAGCTGCTTTTTCAATTTTGAAGAGTATCTCACTTGGGAGGAGCCTTGATGGAAATCTTGTTTCTTTTTTGACAAAGTCCTTTACATTAATTTAGTAGATAGTATATTAAGACAATCCAAACTGGTCGATGGTTTGAACAACTAGTCGACTTATTTTGGTCTATTAGAATTGATAGATTAATTTTACTAATCGTCTAATTTTTCAATTGATTGTCCGATTCTGATGAATCAAAACTAGTATAAATTTTTTATTGATCATGCAGTTTCTCGACCGGTCGTCTAATTTTGTATTCTTATAGTGTTGAGGTAACTGGAATCTCATTTTAAATATCTTCATCACTCTTGGTACTAGAAAGTTTGATTTTTTTTATTTTTTTTTTTTTTTTTATAAGAAGCCACTGATTGTTCTTCTGGGATGAGCAATACCTGTTTTTAGGTGTCAAATGTGACCAAAACTAAAATATTTCAGCCGTTTTAAAGTAATTTCAATCATTTTAATTTCTACGGATATAATAATTTACGATAATTCGTGCCAATTATCATAACTAGAGAGACAAAAATGACAAAAGATAATAATATCTTTTATCGATTGTAATTTTTGGTGGACTATCAGGAGAACCCGGACGTTGGACTCCCTGTGGTCGCTGTATCTGCCTTCGGAAGCGCTAATGCAGGGTTCTAGCCAAGTCCTTGAACACTGGTTCCAAAAATATTCAGGGTCTGGAGTAGAGCATCACCAAGAGAAGACTTCATTTTTATTTATGAACTATATTGTACACGATGATGATCTAAGTAAAAAAGATTTCTCTTTTCATATCAAATGCAATTTGCTGTGACCCTTGTGTGCTTCTTGTAATGGTAGAAAACTAATATATGAATTGAAATATCTCACATTGAAATGGTTGTGCAGTATAAGTAATCCTTAGCTGGAGTCAGAGATGGAGATCATGGCATTTAAGTCCGCAATGCACTCGGTCGGAAGGCCAAGAAAGGAATCCATAAGAACATCATTGATCGGATCAACAATGGCCACCCCCACGAGCCTGCACCTCCCTTGCGCGTCCATCTTCTCACCTCTCCCACTCTTCACCTTGCCCTTGGACTCCTCTGATGTCAGAGTGGTCTGCACTAACAATGGAGGAGCCCTGTAGATGCTCCCTACCGAGAACAAAAACTTTGCTCTGAATTCCAGATCCACCTTATAACAGACCACCATGTCATTCAGAATAATATTAGCAATAGTGAATATGGAAGGAAAGTGAGTTACAATGTTCTGCTACCTTTCCGCTTGCCTTGTTGATGGTTCCCTGGAAGATCTCAGGGACGATTTCAATCTTCAGAAATGGCGGCAATGGCAGGCCGAGAAACCTTGTTGTGGAGCTTTGCATTGGTGGGATGTATAAAGTTGCTGCATCAAAAGAGACCAGTATTTTATTGCCGGCGTCTGGGTCTTCCTTGCAACCAGTAGCCATACCAATGCCTCCTCTGGCATTGTATTCGAAATCTGGGTACCTGGAGATACCAAGCTTGCAGGCTTCCAGAGTTTGGAACTTGACATTCAACAGGGCCGAGCTTTGCAACGGAGTTTGTGCGGTGACTGTAGCTGGTGCTTGCCTGCTTTGGCCACTGTTGGAAGAGGAGACCATGACACGTAATTTAGAGCCGAATCTAGGACCAGGTCCTTTGGATGGAAGTTTGTGGATGATTGGAAGGCTGGTAGAAGTGTTGATATTGCAACTCATTTGGCTTGAAGGGAGGAGGGGGTTGTGGTTTTTGGGACGAGAGTTATTAGATGCAGCATCTAAACGGCCCAAAACGAGGCTGGAATGCTTGGTGATGTTGGAACCTTATCCTATCCAACTGGATAGGTTTCCTGCGACTCGTGTGCTCCAACATATACCCAAGGGGTGCAGACCTGGTTGCATTAGGAGTCACATAGTTGTTATAGAACATAAATAATTGTTACCAGAATGTGCATAATTGCCATAAAACATGTACGACAAATGTTGGAATAATCAAAATAAGGATTGCAAAACATATATAATAGATTCTAATACAATGCAACCAAATCTATGTCTGTACCTTGGCCGCGCTCCAGGAGCATGCACATCGCAGTTCAGCCACAGCACAATTGACACGTATGTGCCACAAATCTAATGTCAGGCATATCAATAAGTGTTCCACCAAAACAACTAAGCTCTCGTTGCTGAAGCCTAAAAGTGGATTGTATCCTGTGGTTAACATCCTAAGAATTAAATAGGATAGCGAAAAGCTATAACAGAAGTTTAACTCAAAACACATTCCATCTACATGCAGAAAATGATGTGGTTTGCTCACTGAACAGGATATTTCTCCATAAATTGCTGGCTCACAACCAACTCATCTAACATTAACAAACTTGTTTATTTAATCATGGATAATATACAAGATTGCCTTGACAAGACTACCATGAGCTGTACTGGAACCAATTCTGGTTGTGGAGAAATAATCTTAGCTCACCAATGCACCAAACAGCAATCCTTCGAGGGCAGAATAAACCTGCACTAGACAACCCTAGGCAACCCTAGAGCGAATCATCAAAACTGGCCAGTGTACAACTTAGTTCTTACTCGTAACTAACATGTTAAAAAGAATATAGAATACAATAGCATGTTTCATTCAGTTCATAATCTGTGTCTCATTCATCAACCATTTCCACACTTTCAGTTCGCCCGTCCCATCTCCGGTGAAGAACAAGCCACCTGGGCCAATCTGTATCGCCCGCACTTCTTCTTTTGCGAAGATTTTACCCCTCTCATTGAACCTAGAACAAGAAAGTAGAATCGCATAGTCAAGGAAAGAGCTGCAATCGTCCCATATCTTTCACTAGGAAATATAATTATGCCCTTACGATGGCAGGTCATAAAGGCGGACATTGCTGTCATTGCATGAGCAGAACAAAACTGGTTTTGCCCAGGCATCATGCATTCCACATAATGCAAGAACTCCCTGCAATGAATAGAAGCTTTAGTAAGCATCAAAATCCACACTTACTAAAAGAGGAAAACAAAACAGCAACCACATTTGGATGTATTAGGTAATATCACACTTGATTCCATTCATTTCAAATTTCAATAGAAAACAAAAAATAGGACTGATGCCAAGGCAAGGCAAATAACTGGAAACAAGAAAGACAACAACCTAATTCAGCCATGTAAAGCCAAACATCAGCATTAGCCACCAATTTTCTTTTCCCTTTTTTTTTTTGGGCAAAAAGAACATACAGCACCAATAATAAGGCAAAGTGCTTTGATTATGCTATTAAGTTCAGCTGGGCAACAACAAGGCTAAACAAAAAAGCATTGCATCACATACCTAATTTCCCCTATAAAGCAACCATGATCTGTGGAACTTATCCACTAGCTGATATTGTTCAATTCACAAGAAAAATTGTTAGGCTTGTCCCTATCAGATTGTCCTTTATAACTAGTGTCTAGAATTAATCAAAAAAAGAAAGTTGATAAAAATGAACCTAGCAGTCTCACTCATAAAGACCAAGAAAATAAAGGTGCCTGAACTAAAGGCGAAAACAATCATATGACTCCTAACAAGTTGACTTTTGTCAAAAGACTCACAACTGAGCCAAGGTACATCCTGATTCGAAATAATAAATGGAACAGAAAAATCACAAGAACAGTCCATAGTTGCAACATTATACAAAGTGGAACTATTTAAGCCAATCTAGTCCTTTAGTGAATCAGTAAAGCAATGGCAGAAGAGTTCAACAGTTGCCTCCACATAGTTTATACAGCAGAAAAATATGCAATTATCCAAAAAGGGATGATAAATTCAAAGCCTGCAAACTGCAGAAATCTTACATGAGTACAGTGATTGTCAAATCCAGCTCAAAATCATATCATAAATAAACACACCAATTTTCTTATGTCTATGGAGAACTGGAGAAGCTAGTACTGTTTTTAAATTAAAAATTTATGCTGCCAACTGGAGTAAGCACATGGTTGCTGATTTACATAATATCAAATTGACTATTACAAATGGTGTGCCAGATCTTACATGCTACCCTATGGAAGAAGGCCCAGAGAAACATGCTATAGTCCATGTGTAGATTTCAGAATAACAGACAGATATCAAAAACAGATTCCCATATTCCAAAATCAACATCACCAGTTCAAAGATTTCTAAGAGAAACATTAATTGCCACAAGGAAACACAACTGGAAACAATACTATAAGACAAACAGCAGCTATGGGCATACTTCCTTTTTTGTTTTTTTTCTTTTTCTTTTCCCTTTTAAAGCCTTCTTCACGTTCATCTATTATATCTTTTCAGATTTAAAAATGTTTTATTTTTCCACAAATATTCAGTTACTTTTCTATATCATGGTCGGAGGTTGTGTGCCTTGCCTGAACATGTTGTAATAGCATGTGCACAACATCATAAGAGGACATGAAGCCAGTTTGCTCAAAAAATATTGTAAGATGACACATTTTACATAGAAGTGATGTTCACAGATGATTGATCATTTACATACAGCTCATATTAGCTGTCTTTGTTCAGGATTTCTAGATCCATAACAAAACTTGTGTTGAGGAAAGGACTGGGGCCTAAATTGGAGCCCAAAAGTAGCATCCTTCTAGAAATCATTGATTCTAGCTATGACTGATAGGATTTCTGGTTCCAACAAAGTAGATTGGTTGGCAATATGCCACATAAAAGTGACAACAAATAAATTCTTTTATTGCAGATGAGAATCTTTCTTATATCAAGTTTATCTGTTATCAGAAAAATCATAAAAGGAAAAAGGAAAGATAAAGTAGTTCTAACTAGTTACGCAATAATAATATTTCCGGAATTTGCAACATATGATCATATTGAACACTGAAAAAGAAAATAAACCGTACATGTTCCTCATTATGAGTGTATGTTACTTCTAGTTTTCCACTTTCTGTTGCTACCCAAACCTGCAAAGACAAAAATAACAACAACGATGAATAGATCACTCGTTTTTTTCTTTTTTTTTTTATGGAAAGCAAACAGAATCACCTGATTGTTCCTTTATCAGCAGAACTACAATTAGAGAAAAACTGACCTTCACTGTTCGATCCAAAGAACAGGATAACAAAAATTGATCCCAGCATAATACAGACATAACAACTGATGAATGGTCCGTGAGGGTCTGAAGGCACTGTAAAGATGCTAGATCCCAAACCTAAAAGTCAGATAAAAAAGAAAGAGGCAACTCAGAACATACATAACCCGATCAAGTACAATAAGATATACAAATCTGATATAGGGAGTATTTGAGTTGCTACAAAGCTTCAACACAGCACCAAAGATTTTAAGGTGAAGAAATATATATATTGAATTGTATGATTCCACATGTAGATTGTCAATTTTTTAAGAGATAACCATGTGCATGATTGTAAGCAAAAAGAGTTCCATAAAAAGGATGAAAGCTAATCATTATTCAAACTTATCACAGTACAGTATTAGAATTAATAAGAAGAAACTTATCTTTGGTTTTTACAGAAAGCACCAGTCTGATGCATGAATAGAAAGAAGAATAATCAAGATCAACTACCACAATATAACAGAATACAACTACAAGAGATTATTGAAAGCCATCATTAAAGGTAAGATCAGCAACAGACCCAACATAAGATAACCCATGTATCTAATCTTAGCACAACAAATAGAAATCCTTAAACATAAAATGACCTATCGATAACCTTTGATGATACCACCAAAAGATCACCCTGTATTTTTGAAACAGTTTACGGCACATAGCATAAGTTCATTTTCCTTTCCAAAATTTTCAATTTTCTTTTGGTTCTGCCTGTGCATTTGTATAATGGACAGAACAATAAAACTTTGTCATGCAACCTGTTCATCAAACAATTGGTTTGCAAGCACCATTAACCATTACCACAGGAAGAAGTGAATGAAACTTGTTTTTATAAACCTTATTTCATACATCTTTATAGAATTCTATTTCATTCGGTTTTACACATGCTTCTGTGACTATTTTTCATATGAAGCTGAAATTTTAATCGTACACATACAATCTAGTGAATGTCACAACCATATTAACTATATAAGGGTCTCTTGCTATCCTGGTGCAAAGGAACACATTGCAATGATATATGAATGCATGCGCTAACCAAAATGTAAGCCTAATAACTACACGGTATAGGTGAACAGAAAACATGAGTTTTCAATTAGTTAGACTGATATTCTAGGATTCAAAATGAGATATGATAAACTGTTACTCTTTCCATATGTTCTATAGATAACAATTGTCTTAATATCCACCAGTTATATAAGGTGCTTATGCAGCCGCCAACAAAAGGCAAAGTTGCCGGTAAATCTGCAGAACATTAAGGTGACAAGAAGGAAGAGTTTCATATCCAGTTTTTCAGCAGGTTAAAGAAAAACCGATTTTAATATTCATTTAACATTTGAATCTCATGATTCATCCAAGACATCCATTTATACATTCCTGCCAAAGCTACTCCAGGTAAGCAAGGAGCTTGTCACTGCTCATAAGCAGTAGGAGACGAACACTAAGCCAACAAACTACCAGGCTAAAATATCCTCCAAAGTTCCCTTTATGGGCTAAAAGAATATTTAAGGCATGAACTACCCATGGACAGAATCCATTAACCTTTACAGAAGAAGAATAATTTGAGCTTATAACCGCACTTACTCTGATTGTATTGTCCATTGAACCAGAGTATAGCCTTGTTCCTCCAACAACTAATGAAACAACACCTAGTTGATGGCCGCTGAGAGAAGCTGCTGGCTCAAAGCAATTTCCTGCAGGGCTAAACTTCCATGCCAGTATATGACCATCCTGCAACAGTAACCTGCTTCAGCACAGATATTAACTATTGAAAAAGCTCTGTTAGCATAAACATAAATTTACCTGTATTCCAGCAAAAAGCATCTCATTACCAACAACCAAGGCATAAACTTGTCCAGTGGGCCCACTGAGGCTTAGGTCCGTTGCTGTCTGGGTATTCCATGCCTGCACCATCTCCAAAACTAAAGTAAGACCAACCCACACAAACTCCAAAACAAAGATACAGCCCACATGGTCGCAAGTCAAGCCTCCATGCAAATTTGCAAAGCAAGCTGCTGAAGTTCTACATCTCTAACCTTGACAGAATTGGGAATTCCAACAAAAATCCATGGCCCTTCACTGATCATGCAACCAATTTCACCTCCCAGATTTATCACCCCAACACACTATCACAAACATCAAAGATTTCAGCAGAGTGTCAATCCTGTCAAAAATCAAGTGCAACACTAAGTCAAGAGCATTGATACCTGACCCGTCTGACAATCCCAAACTCGCACAGACTCATCTTTACTTCCAGAATACAGTTTGTCGGATCCAGAAGGAAGCGCAATACCAGTAACAACCTTCAAACGAAGTTATTGTACTATGACAAATTAATATGCGGCGTTTATTTCTTGAAGATTTTAAAAAACATAATGGTTCCCAAATATTTAAACTTAGGCAAAAACATCGAAGCCACATGTAAAATTTTACGTGTCACCACCGTTAACGACAGCAAGACTTTGGCAGGACTAGTTTCAATCAAAACAAATGCCATACAAAATTGCAACATACGAATTAAACAGAGTAAAAAGTTAAGAAAAGAGTAAAACCAGTACCTTCTGGTGGCCTTGGAGAGGGGTGAGAAGAGAGAAGCTATCGCTGATAAACCACGAGTGCAAAAACCTGCAGCTCTCCCCATAGGAACAGTTCCCAGCTAAGAAATACTTGCAGACCTTGTCCGGCGCCTTTTGGGGTGCCCGTGCGCCAGCCGCAACCCCACCTCCACGGCCCTTGCCCCACTTGGACGGCGGCGCGTTTGTGTTAGGATTCTTCCAGACGAGAGAGTGGTGATCCGCAGCGGGCTGATGCCGCTTGGGCTGAACATCGTTGGACGGCTCCGCGTGGAGGTAGGGGCAGGGGTGGCGGTTGCACCGGCCGGCCCGCCAGTGATAGCAGACCTTGTTGCCAGCGGCCCTGTCCGGCAGGGAAGAGTTCGAGGGGCCGATGCGCTGATGAATCCTCTTGTTCCCGTACCTCTCCGCCGTCGTCTCTATATCCATCGGTCTCCAAACCCTAGATATTGAATCAGGCTCGGATTTGGGGGGTTTCGGAAAGAAGACCGATTTGAAGCCCTCGGTCCTCTTGCGATCTCGATTTCTTGAGCCCTAAAAGCGTCCAGGAATGGTTTTCGGAGAGAACGCCGGGAAAGGAGGAGGAGAAGATCGACAGCGACCAAGAAGGAAACGAGCAGGGAAGAAGAAGAAGAAGCGGAAGCCCTTGGCTACGTTTCCTTGCGCGGCGCTCGACTCGTCGGCGACTCGGCTGGGATTGGATTTGTCCCATTTGGGGTACATATAGCGAGGGAATATTTGAGTCCGAGTCCGTGGGTTAGCTTGAATCGGACGATGACGCGAGTAGTGAGCTGCTACCGAGTTATATGACCTGAAATTCTGCGCGCATATTTGTGGGCTGAATTGGATTCGATCGCGTTTAATGACGCTGGCATGGACCAAAAAAGATTAGTTGTCTTAATACGTAACCGGTACGGCCCAAAAGTGATCCGATCCAAGGCCCACATGCCCTTCAGTGTAAGCCCAACCGACGAGGGGGCCGGATCAGGTGGAACGCAATAGAAGATGTTGCAACTTTTTAGCCAATGTTTTCAAAAGCGGACCGCACGCTGAACCCGAAAGGCATCCGATCAGGTCAAAGTCGGTTTGACCGCCAATTGTACCGGAATTAAATACTAATCCAATTCTAGCTTAATATTTGAATTTAATTATGTCATTTAGTTAGTTTTGAGCAAAATTATTTTATAGTTTTTTAATTTGCCAAATTCTTTGTTAGTTATTATTGTGGGAGTTTAATTTACCATAGACTTTAGTTCAAAATGTTTTTCAAAATTACATCCATTAGACTATATTTCGTCAATTTATACAAAAAATAATCGTAAAAAAGATCATTAGGAATTCTCCGATAACATCCGTTTTAATGTTTAAATTAGTCATAGAAAAAAAGTAAAGAGCAAATTAAAGAAATTGACATTAGTTTTTTACATTAATAAATATCTTAATATTTATAGTGTATAAAGGCAGTTTAACATATTCTATATTTCTTAATATTAACAAAAATACCCGCCAAATCTTTTATAACTATTGATGGGATCAATCCTCATTATCGATTTCGAATGGGGAGACCCTTGAGATTGGATCCACTAAATCAGTCCTTGCCGCAAAATCTACAAGACAAAGACACCATGAGAGGGACTAACGGGGTCGGCCGCTTCTCCGATATTTAAGTCAATATAGCTCATTGAGAAAGAATAATAATAATAAATTTTAGAGGAGAAAAGAATCATAAAATTTAGAAACTGAGAACCTATTATTTTCTTAGGAGTAGATTCTTTTTAGTTTTATTTTAGACTGACTTATTGAACCCTAACTGAATCAGGTCGAAAGTTTATTATATCATCAATAACTAATTATGACGAATCTCAAATTTTTAAGGATTGACTTTTGGAGGATAAACTATTAATATATCAAGGTCACTAAACTCTATGGCTTACCTCAAGATAACACTTTATTGGGTTCATCGAGTCGTAATTACCTTTGAAATGGGCTCGATTTGAGATCTCAATCAACCTCGCTGACGATTATATTTTTAGGCCATGGATAATTTGGTTTGATGTATCATAAGTGCCCCCTGACTTCGAAAGTCAATTCTCTTTCTTGACAATGGAATTTACTCGATCGCTACCAACTAAATACAAATTTCCAAGCATCTCATCTCTTCGAAAAATGAAAAGTCCCCTCATCAAATCAAATAAAATTATTAGGATTTGTTCTTTTCTGAGGTGACAACATCAAGCCGTTAGTTTAGTCGTCGAGATGTCACTTGATTTTGGCATGTGTTTTTTTTATGATCACCCCCAACAACTTTTTGTGATTATCCTTCAATGTATGACACATATCTCTCATGATTCGGACAACGAATTTGAATTGTTATCTTTTGACATTCGATGATTTGCATTGAGGCACGTGTAGATCATTCATCAATTTGGCAAGAGGTATATATAGGCCTCTTCATTTCCAATTCTCATTTTTTTGGCTTTCAGATTTCTAGTGTCCTCTCTAGTGACACTTCTGCGGCAACTTTTATTCTTATTTTGTGATGGCTTTCTCAAGCTCTTCCCCTGTTGGAGTCATCTCTCAGGTTTTAGAGACACCTATAACCACTACCCTTATAGAAGTTGCCATTGCTAGTACCGCCATGCCATCAGCACTCACTCTTCCATTCGTTGTTGCACCCCAGCAGCATATGCTCTACCTCGAGACCTAAGTAAGTTCTCTTCTCTTTGCTCTTGCAACATTTCAGTTCAACCCGAACTTTAATTCAATATAATAAGTTATCATACAAAATTCAGGCTAGGAATTTAACAACCCTAGCTGAACTCTAGATTTGCCTTAGAATATCTTATATGTGGTTAAGTTGTAGTGAAAAGTGTTTATAAGTCATTTACACTGAGGTCCTACATGCAAGAAAAGTTCCCAAGAGTGACCTCGATATTTTCCATAGATAATAAGATTTAACTTAACCATTCATTGAACTAAGTCAACTCATTTTCTTTGTTATTGATACATGTCTCCAAACCTAAAGAGAGCTCTGCTCCAATTCGACTATGGATCATCAAAATCCTACTTAGAGAAAAACTAGTTGCGTACTTGCTTCAAGTATTCGGATTTTTGGATGGCATCGAGATGGATCTTTGGAGGTCAAAGAATGAGAGCAAAAAACTTAAGGGAGAGTTCAACTTTGTATTTTCTACTTTTTGGGAGTTATTTGAGGAAGGATTCAGGTATGTCATAATGACTTCACTCGAGACCTCCTAGTAAATTGGGACCTTGCTCTAGACTAACTCATTCCAAACTCTATGAAGCTTATCACAACCTTCTAAGTCCAAGCGAGTTACCCCTACAGTAGGTATGTTCTATGACACATTCAAGGGCTATAAGGGGTCGAATACTAGAGGAGGTGGTATTTTGCTCCGAAAAATAACTTGAAATGTTTTGCATCTAACCTTTCTTCTATCCACTTTTAGAAGGACCACCCAATTAGAGTTTTCACCTGAGAGGACCAAGACCCTTTATAGTGAGTGGAGTAATCCAACCAATCATTGAATTGACCCCAAAATTTCTGTTGAGACACATAAGCAACTCAGGGTCAGGTTGACCCCGTCCTGACCAGATTATCTTCCAAATATAAAAATTTGACCGCACTAATATTATTTTATTCATTTAAATTTTTATCAGGTTTTGACTAAAATACCCTTACTTAATCTGAACCGTCGGATCTCGATCCAACAGTTCAGATCGGGGAACTATTCTGCCCCTTCAACCCAACCCACCCCCCCCCCCCTCCCCCCTGGGGATGCCGCCGCCCGCAGCAGAGCTCCTTCCCTGTCGACGACGCAGCAGACGCTGCCCGGCGAGCTCTGCGCCCGAGCTCGCCCGGCGAGGAAGATGAACAGTACTGTGTCAACAGTACTCAACGAAGGGCATTTTTGTCCACAAAAAATTTTAACCATCTGTTAGCCAGATCAGTAACCAAATAGGATTTACTTGACCGCATTAGCGTTTTACACTTTACCCCTTCCTTTAACCTTAACCTTGACCTTGACCTCGTTCCAAACGGGCCCTAGTGTTCTAGGTTGAGAGGAACGAGGGAGTTAGATCAGCTCCTAGGCTGTCCACCGAGGTGCAACTTTTAGCAAATACGATCTTTTGGTAGCCCACCAGTCTTATATGCATCTTATCCACCCCTTTTTTTGATCTTGGTATCCAAGGCTGAGTTGGTACTAATAGGCTCATTAATTCGTGCTGTGAATAAGATTGGAGCATATTGCTTTCATGAATGACACACTCAAGAGAAGAGCTAGTGCCTCTTGGGTCAATCCTCTCCAATAGCTAAGAAAGAAAAAAGACTCAATGGGAGAGGCAGGTGAGCCTTCTGTGGAGTAGGAGGCTTCTCAAAAGAAAAAAAAAGAGTTTGGCTGAGGAGGGCAGTAGTCATGCCACTCGTCAAGAAGAGAGGAAGAAGAAGAAGAAGGGGACCTCCCAACCCGTTCCTCCCATTGCTCCATCTGCCAATCTCATTTTGCTGATTAAGGTCACTGATCCTCCAACCCCACCATCAACTATCCCTCCAACTAAGGTTCCCATGAGCTGACCATGACACTAGTGGATCATTAGGAGAAGCTAATTGAGCTATCACTAGCTCCTTCGCCTCTCCTTGACTCATAAAACTAGATTCAAACTCCATCGGCCATTGCTTAGGGAAGGATATAGCCGATTTGAGCATCGAGAAGTACTTTGAGTTAGACCTCGGTTTGGACTTTAGCTCTCCAATTATGAACCTTCCATATGACGAGCCTTTTTATGGAAGGGGGCTCAACTATGAGAGTGTACGTAACATGTCTTCCGTAACTAATATCTATTATTAATTTTTAAATATCCAATAACTTCCAATTTGGATTTAAGTCCTTGAAAATCTTCCATCTGGTTTGGGGAAGATTCTTTGGCTCACAATGGAAGGTATCCAAGTTATGGGCCAAGGTTACTACAGCTGATTTTGTGATGACTATGCTCCGATTTTAGCTTGCCAACCTCCAACTTGATAGTCCAAAGGCCAAGGATGATAAGACCGAGGCCAAGAGGCGAGAAAGTTGGCCGAGCACGCTAAAACTTTGATTGAGGCTGACATGTTGTTAGTAAAGAATACTCGAGGTAAGGTTGAGTGAAAGCTTGGGGATCTCCAGCTTGGAGAGTCCCGAGTTGAGCTTTTAGCTTCCTCGTTTGACAAGGGATACCTTTGCTGTAGGGACTCATCATCTAGCCCTCCAAGAAGCTCAACTTCGACATTAAAGATCCTCGAACTGAGCTATACGACCCTGAGCGACATCCTTTGTTTAAAGGAGGAGTACAATGAGGTCCTTGCTTGGGATGAAGCCGCCCTCAAACTTAGTCCCAGCCCGGATTATTCTCCAAATGGAAGTGAGGCCGATGAAGCAACTAGGGCATCTGCTAAGTAGTCAAAGCTCGGGGCTTCTTCTTTTTGTTCCTAAACCAAAGTTTTGTAACTTTGAATTGTAATGTGTCTTTTTTATTAATAAAAGTTTTCACTCTTTCGTACAAGTTGTAATTCGATGTGATTATTTTCTTGGCTCAAATTCTCTATTTGTCCATTATCATAATAATACTCTAATGAGTTTTACCTCATTTTTCACCAAACCAATCACGATTTTTCTCAAATAAAAAGTTAAAAGATATTTTATTTTAAAAATAATGAGTTCTAATTTGGATGTGATTCTTCATTTTGGTCTGGATTTCTTTACTTGTTAATTGTTGTAATGATAATCCAGTGAGTTTCAACTCCACTCCGAATCAACCATGATTTTGTCTAAAATAAAGAACTTAATTGAACAATTAGTCTCAACTCAGGTTGTGAGCTAAGAATTTGAGCTGGGTTTTATCTTGAGAGAGTTAATCAAAAGTATTAAGTTAGTTTCTTACTCAATCAATCATAATTTCATCTAGGAAATAGCTCAATTCAGTTGTAAATTATTTCTTGAATCACAAGATGTTTTCATTAAGCTTTAACTTGGATGCATAATCCTTTTAAATTTGATATGATCTCATTATCACAAGCCTAAAAGAACTTTACCTCAATGCAAAAGACAAGTTTAACTTGTATTCCCCTTTTGGAATAAGCTTTACTTACCGTAATAGATTCTCCAGTGGAGCTTTTATTTGTTAGGCAATCTGGTCTCTAGTTGGCTCCTACAGTGACTCAGGTAGATATATAATATGATGTTGTGAGATTGTTTTTAGCAGCCTAGGATGGTAGAGACCCTGAAAAGTAAGCTCAAATTCCAAATTAAAATATGTTAATTTAAGTGCATTATCAGGTATTGTAGGAATATTGACTTTTAATATGTGCAAACCTTTATTGCTAATTACCCCAACAATTGTCAAGAACCTCCTAAAGTAAGAAACCTATATGATAAAATAAAGACACAAAAGAAAAAAAGAAAGTATTATTTGATTGATATAAAAGAAATGGTATATGACTTAAAGAAGAGCATACCCTCACTTTATAATAAATGTTAATATGAAATTATAAAAAATATGAAAATAATAAAAAAAAAAAGGAGTGGGAGAGAAGCTCTGATATATATCGCTACCCAACATCCACATATTGGACCATCTAGCATTGACTCGGGTGAGTCTTGACTTCATCCTTAGTGGGTGTTGATGATTTAATTTGATGGCGTCATCTGATAAGGCGCAAAAGAGAATGAGAGAAGCTTGAAGTATCTCTAATAGTTTTGAATGTTAACGATAACTTCATTGGGTTGAGGTGTTTCTGTTAGCCTGAGCATTGGTGATAACTTTCTTGAGTTGGAGTGTTTTCATTAGCCATAAGGCATTGGCGATAACTTCATGAGTTTGAAATATTTCTGTTAATCAGTAAGATATTAAAAATAACTTCATTTAGGGTTAGAGTGTTTCCATTAGCCAATAAAGCATTAACTATAACTCCATGAATTTGAAGTATTTTCATTAGCTAATAAAGCGGTGAAAATAACTTTATAGTTTAGGGTGTTTCTATTAGCCAATAATCAATAGCAATAACTCTATTGATTTTTAAAATGTTTATGTAGCTAATGAGGTGTAGGTGATAACTTTGTTGATTTTGAAGTGATATTATCCTTCGCATGTAGAGTCGGGCATAGTCTTGGAGTGCCATCAAAGACTTTTATAGCATACTTAGTTGAATTCGTTTTGACCCTATTTACTTCTATTTGAATTAGTTTTGGTTCAAATCAGGATGGTAGTGTCCATCATTGCTTATGGAGTTAGATATGGCCTTAGAGTGTTGTCAGACTTAGCACAACCAGTGGGACTCAGTTTAGTTTGATTTAATTTTAATCGAATTCATCCGAGCCAAGCTTGAATTGTGTTCTAGTTTTGAGTTTGGCTCCACCTAACTTGGGTTTAGCTCAAACTTAATTCAATCCGACTTGCCTTAACTTGATTGGATTTGGTCCAAACTCGTCTTGACCTAATTGGGCTTGGTTCCAACTCATTATAGCTTAGTTCGAATGGCTTTTGACCTAACCGATTTTCAATTCAAATTTTGGCATAGCTTGCTTTGACTAAAGTTTGATTCAAGCTTGTTTTGATTTAACTTGAATGATGTCTAACTCGATTGGAATTTAATTTGAATCTTGTTTTTATCCTAGGTTGTCTTGGTCGAACCTAGAGTGGGCCAAGTTAGGATTGATCAAGACTTTATTCCATTTGAACTAATTCTAAACCTAAGTTGTCAGTTTTCTAATTGAAATAGACGACTAATTGGGCTATTGGTCATCTGATTGTGAATAGGTATTATTTCTCATTTGACAAAATTAGATGACCGGTTTAGTACTAGTCGACCAGTTGGAGGCTTTTTTGTCCGTCAGAGCTAGTTACAGTGCACTTTTTTTCCATTTATGTTTTTTGCCCACTTATCTAAGTTTGACAAGATTGGGTTGACTTTACATTTATCAATCTTGGTTTGAGAGTCCACAAGCTATCATAATACATTATAATAAGCTTGCAAGGTAGCTATGAGTCTGAATTAGTTTTAGAGTGAGACCACAGTCTCGTCCTAAAATAATTAACTATCAAATGAGACCGCAGGTTGACTGTAAATTAAAATTTTATTTTCAGATGAGACTATAGACTTGTCTTAAACTGATTAATTTTTGGATAAGATCGTAGGATAGCCCTAAGTTAAAGTTGGTTGTTGGATAAGACCATAGATTGGCCCTAAATTGATTTAACTTTCAGACAAGAATATAAGCTGGCCCTAAGTTGAAGTTGGTTATTAAACGTGATCGCAGACTAACCCTAAACCGATTGACTTTCGGTTGAACCTGCAAGCTAGTCTTAAATTGATGTTGATTATCGAGTGAGATGTAGACTGACCCTCAGTTGAAGTTGGTTGTCGAGTGAGAACACAAGCTAACCCCTATGTCAAAGTTGGTTATCAGATGAAACTACAGGCTGACCCTAAACTGATAATTAGGATGTTCTATTATGTTTTATTTGTCTTGTTCTTCTCTTGTTCTTATTCTTGTTTTTATTCCTTTAGTTCAAGAATTTCTCCTCAATGACTCTTCTTCCAAGACTTTGATAGGAGGGGATTTCAAGATAACATCATGGTGGTAAGCAGAACCTCGGGTGGTTGCAATAGTGATGGAAGCTCACAAACATACTAGGCCATCGATGGTCACAATATTAGTGGGGATTTGCTGTTGTAATAGCAGTTATGGGTGGTCATGATGCTAGTGGAGTAGAAGAGCTCTCATGAGAGTTTGTGCACCCTTAGGTTTGGTCGCTTAAACACAGGTGATAGTGTGTTCATCGGGGAAGCTCGTTGGCGTACTAGACTACAAGTGGCCACAGTGTTAATGGGGATCTGTAGTCATATGAAGGGCCATGGATGGCCACAGTATTTGATGGAGTTCATTGATGCATGAGGGAGGATCATAGGTGACTACGTTGGTGATAGGAGCTTGTTGGCGTACTAGATTGCGAGTGACCATGGTGTTGGTGGAGCATAAGGAGCACCTGCATGAACAGGAGCGGCAAGAGCTCAAGGTGGTAGGAGTATGAGGCAGCAATGGCAACAAAATTCTCGTGGGAAACAAGAGGCAAGAAGAGTAAAATAGAAAAAGAAAGACAAAGAAAGGGAAAAAGCCTTACATCTCTTCGATTTCTTGACGACACCTTTTTGGTCTTTTTCTTGATGTTGAGATCTCCTTGTCTTCATAATTTGTCCAAATTTTCTCTTATAATTCATGCAAAATTCCTCCAAAATTAATTATGAATTCTTGTAAAATCACGTATCCTATCTCTCTTTTATAGGATTAAGAGAATCTCCAATTTTGGTGATTGATTAATTTGATTTTGAGATTTGGTAGATATATTCTTGCCATAAATCTCATATTCAAATTCTTGATTGATATATTCCAAGATTGCACTTTTCTTATTTAAAAATCCCATTAATTCTCTAACGATCTGAAAAAAATTCTATTTCTATTTTTGTAAATCATGTCTGAATCGGATAACCAATTAAGGAACCGGTTGTCTACTTGAGCACAAATATGCCCAGTCTATCAAGTTTGATCATCTAAACCTTTGGGTTCAGTTGCCCGAACATAGGTCGAATTGGGCCCCATTTTTTTATCCTTTTTTCACTTTAAATTGGACCCCATTCATCACAAATTGGAATCAAAAGTCCAACCCTAATCCTTATCAAACTCGAAGCCAAAGTTGGGTTGTAAGAAATTACCTAAATAAAGTGTCCCCTTCACATCTACTTCATAAGTTTTTTTGACGAGAGGAATGAATGTGAAAAGAAAATAGTGAGAACTTAACTTCTCTTTGTTACTTTTGCAAGTGTTTGACACGTAAGGCTCTTTATTTATCATTTTGTGTCTTGCAAATAGCTTCTTTTTCTTCCCCCTTTCCTCTTTTTCGTATGTTTGCCTCCCTTTTCATTTGAAGGTATTATGGAGTCTCTTGTGATCCAGAGAATTCAAGATGGGAGAGAAAATAGTTAGGCTCTGTGACACTTTCTCCCTATTTTAGGAACTGATGCTAAAGCGATCATTACATATCAACCTCAAGAGCATCGAAAACAAGTGAGGCTTGATAATTATTATCCCTTTACTTATTTTTCTAAAGAGGAGATGCCATGTGTTGACGGGATTAGCAAGTCCTTCAAATTGGAATCAATTGGGTATTTCAGGCCGTGAGAGATTTCAGAAATCTTGGGATTTCGTAATTTCAATGGTCATTCACCTATTTGGGGATGACATTTCCTACTTGCCAGAGCAGTACCAGTTTTGTCAAATTACTTAGAGTAGGTTGATGATGTGATATCTCAATTCTTAGCTTAACTTGCATGCCTTAGCATTTTAGGAGGGGTTATAGCATCCAAAGAGTTTTATGTATGAGACTCAAAAATCTTACGTGATGTGATCGAGATATGGAATCATGCTAAAATGCCTTTCACACTCCATACTACGAGGTTAGTATTTCTCTATAGGACATAACACAGCTAACTAGAATTTCTATCCTCGAGGATTTTTATGATGAATATATCCCTATTAACTACCATGTAGGTCTCAAGTTTAGCTGCACCCTGCATGGCCCCCTCATGATTTATTAGTGGATGGTGACACAATTTTCAAATAATCAAAAGCAGGTGTACTTTGACCACTAGATTGGACTTTTCTATGAAAGATCTCAAATGAGCAAGCTAATTGAATTTAATTGGATTATGCATGAAATGGGAGATATCCTTCCAAATTTGGTTGGCGTAAGATGGCATTGTAGGCTAACCATGTCCAAACTACCATGAACTTGGACTTAACTATGACATTTTTTGGGCTTTCTCCTACTGTTAGGAGCATGCCAATCACACCAAGCAGAGTAATCAAGCCATCTATAAATTTGATAAACATCTTGATGTACAATTCTACCTTTTACTCTATCTTCATTTGATCATAAGCTCGGATAAATAGAATATTTGCCAAGTTTCTTGTATCTATCATGATACATTGTGTGGTATAGCCATTGAGGATCATCAAAATCACCAACACGTTATTATGGATGTTGAGACTCCTTCGAAGTCTTTGTAGAGAAAATCATTTCCCTAGGATTCAATTTATGGTGTTGCATCTTCACTTCTTCCTACCCCCCACAGTCATAGTTCAATGTTTGCCGATAGATGCAAAATCTTCATATTGACTCGAAGGACCCATAAGGATCACATTGAGATATCTTTTGACTAGAGGGTTATGGAGTTTAGGAGTGAGGTTTCTTTGAGGCAATCCTTGTTGGTTCTCTTCCTATTATCAAGTTTCTTTAGCTCAAACACCCCATTTAACGAATTATCTGAGGTGACCTTCTTGATGAGTTGATGAGTATTTCAATCTCATCTTTGAGGTGCCAATATCTCTAAGTGGGTCACTTTAGGTATTCTCTGTACTCAATTTGAGCCAACACTTCAGTTCTTGGTATGTACACCTAAAAGCTACTTTGGCCCTCTCATCGCATCATTCTTTATTTCTTGTGCTTGGAGAGTTTGACCTCTCAAGTATCTCTCTTTAGCTTGTTTCTTCCCTCAAATTTCCTTTTACCCAATATCATCCACTCAGTATTAATGTGTTCTCTAACCCACTAGATGAACTCAGTCAGGCTTCGAGGAGGTTGGCATGGCATCTCATAAGTCATTTGGGTTTGGTATATTCCATTGATTGTTGTAGTAAAAACTATTGAGTTATCCAGTTTAGTTACCTCCAGTCAGCTTTATTGAACTAAGTTAAATACTCTTTGAGAATTTCTCTTTCCTTTTGCTTCAATGATAGAAGAATGGAAGGGTCCTTATACTGAGATACTAATGAGATGAATTATTCTATGAACTTGTCTGCTAACTTGTCAAAATAAGTCATCAAATACTTCAGTAGACCAAAACACTAGGCTCAGGCTAGATCTTGGAGTATCATTGGGAAAGCTTTGCATGATGGAGTCCCATACTCCTTATAATACCAGGGCATTTTGGAAGGTGCTGATGTGATTCACTATGTCCTTTAAGCCATCATAGGCCTAATAGGAAAGTTGCCTAAATTTCATAAGCATAGAGAATACATTATTTTGGGAATCAAGAGGGTATTGTACCTTATTTGGTTCGGTTGAACTCCCACCTCATCCCTCTTCTGAACTATTTGTGGTGCTACCTCCCTGAGCTACAGGTAAAGCACTAGCCGAAGCTCGGGTGTTATAGGTGTAATATATGGACTCGTTGGCCAAGTTATAGGTAGAGTCATATCTCTTAAACTCCCTTGATGTTTGACATCAAAGTGAGATGCCAACCGAGTGACTATAATGATAACAATAATGATGGTGATGATAATGATGCCCCAATGTTGAACTTTGGTAGCTTGGATGATGTTGTTCACCGAGACATGCTTGGCTCATGTATATGACTATGACTCATGTCATTGATTCACTGCATGCACCTGAGCATGAGCTTGAGCTTGTTGCTAGGCATACTAAGCCTAAAGCTTTTGCATCATCTAAGTTTGATTTTACAGTTGTTGGGTCTAAAGATTTTTCATAGCTTGAACTTGATTCTCCAATAATTGGGTCATTTGCTAAACTGTGGTAGCCAAGATTTAGAACTATTATTGGCTAACCGCATGAGAGGGACAAGTTTGTGCCTTAGGGATGGCTCCCAAGGGGATACTCCAAAGTTGTTATTGCATCGGTGATTGAGACATTAAGTTGGATTATTGGTATGACTCATATGATGCTCTTGAGGAGTTGTGTGACTTTTTTGGGGTTGGAGTTTTTTGCCCTCCAAGCTGGTTCTTGGACAATGATACCCTTGCAACTCTTGGAGGCATTGTTGAAAATCTCCTAGATTAATGAAAAATAGACAGAGCTTATCTCAATAAAAATACCAACTATTGTGGAAGCTTGGTTCACCGTCGACTTTGGTTCGAGAGGCTCCTTGAGATCACGATCCGATAAACCATCTTTCCATCGATCTATAGAGAAAGAATTAGAAAAAAGATCATTAAAAATTCTTCAGTAGATGCCACTCTGACACCGAAGTCAATTGTAGAAGAAAAATAAAGAGTAGATTTAGAAAATTCGCTTTAGTTCTTTATGTTTATAAATATTCTAGTATTTATAGTGTTTAGAGGTGGTTCGACATATCCTAGATTTCTTAATCTTAGGCAAAATACCATTCAGATCTTTTGTAACTAATTATGGTGAATTCCAAATTTTGAGGGATTGCCTTTTGCAGGATGAAATATCTCTAAGTGCTCATATAGTTAGCCAAACTATTAATGTACTGAGGTCACTAACCTTTATGGATCATCTCATGTTAACTCTTTATTACGTTTCTTGAGTCCTAATTACTTTTGATATGGGCTCGATTTAAGACCTCAGTTAGCTTTACTAATAGTTTGATTTTAAAACATGAAGAAGATTTTAAGACATGAAGAATTTGGTTCGATATTGATTATACCTCAAATCATAAGGAATGGCTCGATAAAGTCAAGTAAACATAAACTAAAACTTGGGCCAATGGCTGAGGTGATGGATAGTCAACTTTTGAAGTGAATCCTAGTTGAGGTAGCTAAGAGTCAACCTCCGAGGTAGTCAACTGAGGCAGAAGCCTAATCATACAGTGAGCTTGATAATCTTGGTTCAGTAATGGACTCATCCACTGACCCATAACTCCGTGAGAAATCTACTTGGGGCTATTAATAGACTTGAATGTTCCAGCTGATTATAACCAAGCACCATATAATTATAGTATCTAACCTATAATTATCTAGAGAAGTCAACTCCGAAGGATTCAAGATTAATAGCTATCCATTATGAGAAAGTCCAACATAATAGTTACTTTAGATTATGGGATACTAATGTGATAGATCTCCTATTGGAACACCTTATAAAAGAGCACAACAAATAGGAAGGTAGGGGCTAATACTTAATCTTTCATAAAAGGCTATTACACTAAAGATAAGGTAGACTTGAGCATTTTTTATGATGCTACAAGGCCCTGCTCGAGCCTGGTACTCTAATCTCCTGAGGTATTCAATCACTTACTTTGATGACCTTGCTGATAAGCTCTAGAATAGTTTATTTTACTAGTATCTTGATGGAAGAACCCTTCTACACTTTTAACTCTAAAGAAAAAGGAAGAAAAAAGCTTGAGAGAATATTTAACTAGAGCTCGGCTGAAAGTTTTAGAGCTGAACAACTCTATTGTCCTAGCGACTGTGGTTAATAGGATTAGATAACCTTAGGTAGCCTACAAGATAGCCTACAAATCTCCCAAAAGCTTAGCAAAATCCATCCAGTTGGCTTGAAAATATATTGATGTTAAAGAAATAATATCGACAAAGAAGGAATCTGAAAGTGACTCTAAACTAAGGAAAGAAACATAGGAGTCCAAGCCTCTTGAACCAAAGAAACAAAGGATTGAATGATGAGAATATTGGTTTGCATTCTGAGTATACACTCCCTTGAATAATTGAGGTCTGAAATGTTAGCATAGATTGAGCATAAAGATTCCTTGAGAAAACCTCAACCTATTTGTGTGGATAGGCAAAACTCAGATAGGTCGAGATTTGCTATTTTCATAAAAGTTATGGTCATGACACTGAAGAGTGTCGACAACTCAAAGATGAAATTCAGAGGCTCCTCAAGGAGGGCCACTTGAAACACTTCATCCATCAAGGTGAGAGAGTCAAAGAAGCCTTTGTTTGGGAAGCTTGACCACAAGGTTCTCCTCAAAGGGACTCAACTTCTCTAGTTCAGGTTCACTTTAATACGATCCTAATGAACCTAATGATACAAAGTGAAACCTCAACATTAGTTGGCAAGCATTAAGTCATTTCCTCGGGGGCAGGAGGAGGAGTTGAATATCAAATGTCAACATTGTGATCTTGAGTAAAAAGATATAGTCTTCTGGTCAAAAGATCTGTAGGGTATTTTGACATCTCATAATAATACTTTGGTTATCTTAACAATTCTAGAAGGCTACTCCACACAATGCAATATAATTTATATAGAAAGCTCACCCAACATCTTATTTACTTGGGCTTATGACCAAATAAAATAAGTAAAAGTTGAAACCATATGAAGGAACATTAAATGACTTTACAGGGGATCCAATCACCCCACTCGGTATGATTGACCTACTCTTAACGGTCAGCAAAAATTCAAAGAGTGCCACGATTGAATCACAATTTGTGGTGGTTCAAACTCCCTTAGCTCATAATGAAATCCTGAGTTATCTAGCATTGAACCATCTCTAAGCAATAATTTCAACTTTTTATTTAGGTTTGAGATTTTTCACTAAATATGACATAAGTGGAGCGTGGGGACATCAAAACCTTGTGAAGAGGTGTGAGGTGGCTTGCTCAGAGAGTAATCTTAGCCAAAAAGGGGGAACTTAGCAATTGCAGAGGTCCAGGAACCTGCCTTTGATCTAATAAAGGTTCATGCTAAACTCATAGAATAACTTATCAAGTTGACTATTGATGAAAGCTCAGGAAGAATATTGAAGCTCGAAGCAAACCTTGCAGAGTCCCTCTACACCAAACTTGAGAAACCCTTACAGAAAAAACAATATGTCTGTGCATGGTCTCCCAAAGACTTATCGAATATAAATCCCTCAGTTGCATAACATGAATTGACAGTAATAGAGGACTATAAATGAATCAAATAGAAGAAGAGGTTTTTTACCCCTGGACATCAAAAAGCTATCACCGAAGAGATAAATAAATATCTCAATAAGGGATTTATCATAGAGGTTCATTACACTAAATGGCTAGTGAATGTGGTAATGGTCAAAAAACTTAATGGCAAGTGGAGAATGAGCATCGACTTTACCAACTTAAGCAAAGCTTGCCCAAATGATAGCTATTCTTTATTGAAGATAGATTAACTCATCGACTCTATTTTGAGGTGTCAACTCCTAAGTTTCTTAAATGCATTTTTGGGCTATCATCAAATTTAGATGCATCCCAAAGAAGAGGAGAAGACGACTTTCATCACCAACCAAGGGACTTTCTGTTATATAGCAATATATTTCGGACTAAAATTTACTAGGACAACATATTAGAGGATGGAGAACAAGGTCTTCGAGCACCAACTTGGCAAAATTGTAGAAACATATGTCGACAACATACTCGTGAAGATTACCCAGGCCAGGGAACACTTAAAAGACTTTGAAAAATTGTTTGACATGCTTTGACAATTCAAGATGAGGTTGAATCCAGAAAAGTATACTTTTGGTGTGGGTTTAAGGAAATTCATTAGATACCTCATCTTAGAGTGAGAAATTGAAGCAAATCCTGAGAAGGTCTAAGAAATTTTATAGATGAAGCCTCCTAATTCTATCAAAAAAATGCAAAGACTTACAAGTCAATTGGCAGTACTCAATTACTTTTTATTTAGGTCTAATGATAAGTATTAACCTTTTTTCAAAGTACTAAAACAAAATTTTGGATTTAAATGGACTGAAGAGTGCAATCAAGCTTTTGAAGACTTGAAAAGCTATTTAGCTGGACCTTCTCCATTGGTGAGGCCTAAGCCAAATAAGACATTGTATCTCTATGTGGTGGCCTTAGATCAAGCTGTTAGCTCAATGTTAGTAAGTTACCAAAATAGAAAATAACATTCCATCTACTATGTGAGCCACGTACTCATAGGTGCAGAACTCTAATATTCCTCATTGGAGAAACTAGATTATGTCATAATATTGGTAGCTTGAAAACTTTGCTCGTACTTCCAGGCGCATTCTATCATGATGCTATTAATCTCCCACTTCAATAAATCTTACAAAAGCTGGAGATCTTGGAAAGACTACTCATGTGATCTTTTGAATTAAGCTAGTTTGAAGTAATTTTTGAGCCCTAGAAAATTAGTAAAGCTCAACCTTAACTGACTTCTTAGTGAAAACTATCTCATATCTTACTGGGCTAGAATTTGAATCTTGGAAGGTTCGAGTAGACAGTTCTTCTTGTGAGTTAGGCTACAAAATCAGTGTTATCCTCTCAAGCTCGGATGGGAGAGTGGCTAAATATTCAGCTTAGCTAGAATTTGAAGCCCTTAATAATACAGCTGAATATGAGGTCCCCCTCCTCAGCTTGTGCATAGCGATAGCAGCAGGAGCCAAGAAGCTAAAGGTACTCAGTAATTCTCACCTCATTGGTTCGCAAGTCACTGGAGAATATGAAGCGAAGAATGAGATTATAACTAAGTATTTGATGGAGGTCCAAAAGCTCATGGCAAGAATGGATCAGGTGGAAATCTGTCATGTACCTTGGAATAGCAACATTGGAATGGATGATTTAGCTTGGTTAGCTTCAACCTCATCCAGTTTGATTTTAAGGTAAATTTTTATGAAGAATCTTCAACAATTGAGCTATTCTGAGGCTATTAGATAAATGTAGTGGACTTAGAGCCTAGCTGAATAGACCCTATCGTCACATGCATTGAAAAGGGGAAACTTTCCAAAGAGCCAAAAGAGGCTTAAAGGATCAAGAAGCTTGCTTTGAACTTCATTTTGGTAGATGGGGTATTGCACAAAAGATTACTAACAAAGCCACTATTGCGCTATCTAAAACTTGATGAAGCAAACTATGCCCTCCACAAAGTCCATAAATAGATATGCAGGAGCCATGGGGGAGGAAGATCTCTTGTGTACAAGTTTCTTAAATAAGGATATTATTGGCTCAATATGGCCTATGAGACATCCAAGTTTATTTCTAAATGTGAATAGTACTAGAGACACGCTTCATTGTTTCACACTTCCATAGTTCATATCCAGCAAACCTAGTTTGCTTGGCCCTTTGATCAATAAGTAATAAACATATTGGATCCATTTCCCTCGGCCGCTAGGCAAAGAAAGTTCCTTATACTTGCTATTGACTACTTCATTAAATGGGTAGAAGTTGAACCCTCGCCATTATTATCGATAAGAAGATTTGAAAGTTCCTCTTGTAAAATATAATATGTAGGTTCATACTATCTCAAGTGCTAATCTCAGGAAATGGAAGGCAATTTGATAGCATGAACTTTAAGGAATATAGTAGTAACCTTCGGATTGAGCAAAGGTTTGCAGCAGTTGCTCACCCACAATCCAATGGTTTAGTTGAGGTAATGAATTGAACTTTACTCACAGGCATAAAAAAGCACCTTGAAGATGCCAAGGGTGCTTGGGTTGATGAATTCCCACATGTTTTGTGGTTTTACCGGATCACCCCCTGAAAAATGACTAGTGAATTGCCATTTATGCTTGCCTATGAAATTGAAGTGGTTATTCCTATAGAAGTCGGCTTCACTTCACTATGACTCAGGACCTATAACCCAGAATCAAATGAAGCCAATATTCATATTGAAAAAGATTTGATTTTAGAGGTCCAGGAAAGAGCTCACACTAGGATTGCCGAGTACCAATGGTAAGTGGTTAGATACTACAACGCTCGAGTCCTAAGGAGGGAACTATAGTCAGGTGATTGGGTATTATGTCAAGCTGAGCTCATAGATTGAGACTTCAGAAAGTTATCCCCAAATTGGGTTAGCCCTTTTAAGCTCATTTACATAGGAGGGACAGGCACCTTCAACCTTGAACACCCATATGGCAAATTGCTCCCAAGAATATTGCATGTCTATAATCTCAAAAAGTTCTATATCTGAGATAAATTCTCTTCTCTTTATTTTCTAGAAAAAGTTTTATATTTAGGATCATGTATCCTCTAGAAAAGAATCATGTCTTAAGATACCATTTGGAAAAGAACTCTCAAAAAGATCTCAATTATCCGAGGTAAAAAGACCTTGATCTATGTAAGATATAAATACCTTGCTCCATGATAGGTGAAAGACCTTAGTCCATCCAAAATATAAGACCCCTTTTGAAGGGAATGCCAAAAAAAAAAGAGGGCAAAAGGTCCTTGTTTGATTTATCCCTTGGAAGAATCTACCCCAAAAAGATTAGGTCTATCTGGCCCTCTTGATGATTGATTAGAGGAAGCATTAGAGTTGAACTGACTAAGATCAACCTTTCAGAAAGGAAATTGGTAGAGTATCTTCACAAGATGAAGGTTTAAAAAGAGGACAAGAATTCTATCAAAGCTCTGAGACAACACTAATACAAAAGTTCTTTCAAAAAGAAAATAAAGTATAACTAGTTAGAAATACGTAGAGACTTAGAAGACTTTGCTGGCTCAACTAACCCCAAGATGCCCTTTTTGATCTCTCTCACCTTCGCCACTTCAATCTCCTTTGAGGTGTTAAGCCCTCAAATTGTCATAAAGTTTAGTTTGAAAGAATGTAGAAGCACCTTCAATTTTGGCAGTGTCAAGGGTAACCCAATGCTGGATCTCCTGGTCTTTGCAAATCGGACAAAGTTGGTTCTCATCCAAAAAATGATACTCCCACCATGATTAACCTTCATCATCATTCAGCAACAAGTGAGTGATTGAGCACCTACCCAAGTAGTCTCAGGTTAACGAGGAGGCGAAGGAGCATGAGGTATCAACTGTCCTCTCCTTGTCCCTTCTTCATGGACATATTGGCTCTTCTGCTTTTCTCTCTTTCCATGGGCTAGAGATGTTGAGTTTTAGATGTCTCAAACTTGAATTAGAGTTTGAGTTAAAGTAAGAATCTAAAGTTGGATTTAGAGTTATGATTTATTTGTAATATTAGGAGTTATAATTAAGGTAAAACTTAGACTCAATAGGGGTCTATAAATATACTATAATACATAGGGTTTATATATGGTAGCATAGTATTGAGGTTAAACTAGAGAGAAATAGAGAGAATAGAGAGAAGAGAAAGAGAGAGTGTGTTGGCTCTCGTGTGTGGGTCTTTCTAGTACTTCTCGGTGGTCTCTCGTGGTTTCTCATGGTGCTCTCTTGGAGATTCTCTCTAAAGGTAGAGGCGTTGCCGAGGCTTGGAAAAAGAGTTTAGTTGAGTAAGAAAGAGTGAAGTCTTTCTTGTAGACTCTTGTAAAAGCTTTTATCTTTTGATAGTAGATTTCTCGCTGTCTTATCTTATTATTTTCTTTTATCTTGTATTATTTCTCATTTCTTATATTGTTTGAGAACAAGGTGATTCGTGAAACTTTCGCTGCGAATCCCAACATAGAGATACTATCTGAAAGTGGGCAAGAACCTTTAATGCTCGAGGGATACCCCAGGAGGACAATGTCGATCTAGCATGGGGAAAAGAAAACTTTCTCATAGGCAGTGATACCAAGCCTGAGACCTTTAAAAAGGTAACACTCTTATCTATAAAGGGTATTATCTCTTCTCTCAGAAGGAGAAATTCCCTTATAAAGCCAAAGAAAGAAAAAGAGGATACCATTTGAAAACTAATTTGTCTACGAAAAAGAGATTGTGGATCCTTATATAAGATTCTCCTAATTGTCTGATCGTTCCCATGTAGCATAACCCAAGCTGTTGAAGTTCAAAAGATGGGAATTTTAAAAGCATCCCCTTGGATTTAAGGGATATGTATCCACTATCTAATTAATGAACAACCTTGAAAAAAGCAATTAAAAGGCATATGGAAGGTCATCTTGGAGAGAAACAGGCTATTGCCTTAAAAAAAGAAGAAACCCTAACAATTACAAGGGTCTTGGTGAACAATGGTTTACTTCCCCAAGTAATGTAGCAGCTGGTATCACGTGTTATGAAAAATTAGAGTAAGCAAAGGTGCGACTCCTTGAGTGACATGGCAGCTGATGCTCAACTAGGACCATGATCCCTAAGGTTGGGTTGCTTTTCTGGTTATCAAGAAAGAGAAAAAAAATTTGAGCCCTCGAGTCAACAAGACGGGGCCTAGAGTTGAGAGCATTGATGATACCTCAAGAACCGGCTCAATGAAGTTAGGTAGGCATAAACTGAAACTTGGGTTGATGGCCGAGGTGATGGATAACCAACTTCCAAAGTGAATTCTAGCTGACGTAGCTAAGAGTTGACCTCCAAGGTAGTCAACTAAGGTGAACTTTTTCAGTTGAAATGCTATCAGGATCAAATCTAAAGGTTGAGCGATAAACAAATATCTTCAAGATCAAAGCCTAATCATACAGTGAGCTTGGTAATCTCATTTTAGTAATAAGCTCACTTGCTAACCTGTAACTCCATGAGGAATCTAATCAAGGATATTAGTAGGCTTGAATGCCTGGACTAATCCATAACTAATCATTGTATAATTATGGTATCTAATATATAATTATTTAAGAAAGTCGATCTTGAAGGATATAGAATTAATGGTTGTTCATTACGAGAAGTTTAGTGTGACAGTTAATTGAGATTAGGAGATACCAATGTGATAGATCTCCGGATGGAACACCTTATAAAAGAGCATGGTAAACAAAAAGATAAGGACTAATACTCAATGTTTTATAACAAAACTATTACAATAAAGATAAGGTTGACTTCAGCATCAGAGCGACTGCTATTGGAGAGATCCCTCACAGTTTTTTCTTTGTGCAGGTTGACAGAGGAGTGACTTAGTAGATCTGATCTTAAAGAATTTCTCAGACTGAAATCAGTGTAAAACTGGACTCTATCAACAGATATATTATCAGTTATATTAATTATTATGGATTCAATTTTAAATGAAAATAATTTATAAATCATTTTTGATATAAAATAAATGTTGGGGGAGTTGAAAGAGTGTCAAACTGGATCAATATAGTGGATCGGATACCAAATCATCCCAAAAACTTAAGTTCATGGGATATGAGACTTTTTTACTATATATATTATATTTTATCTATCCAATATTCAATGTAGGATTAATTCATCATATCTGACATTATAATGATCTTTCTCTTTAAATATGATTTGACCACATCAATTTTAATACTCTCAATCAAAAATTTTTAACTCGATCAGTTTTATCATGTGACCCATACTAACGTATTTTTGTCTCAATTTTTTATTTTTTTAAGAAAGACTAATATTTGACTCAATTTAGTCGCATCATCACGGTAATTTCGATTTTAAGAATTTGCACAACTTCGAATCTGAAGCTCTGATATTATTTGTTGGGAGAGTCAAAAGTGTGTCAAACTGGATCAATATAGTGAACTGAATATCAAATCATTCCAAAAATTTAAGCTTATAAAATATGAGTTTTTTATTATATATATTAAACTTTATTTATTCAATATCTAATATGAGAGTAATTCATAGTATTTGATAATATAATAAATTAAATCAAGTTCATATAGATAAAAACGACTAATTGATGTGGACCATTCGATTTCATGGTTAGACCATTTGGTTTAATCGGTTAGAATTTTAGATAAAAAAACCTAGTTCGATGCTGATTTAATCCAATTCAGCGGGCGATCCTGCCCGATGTTGACTAATTTAATTTTTGATGACTTAACACATGTATTTCTGTAACTCAATCCGCAGTTTCGTTATGCCGTTTTCGTGGACCATGGATTAAGCCGTAAGTCTTGCTCTCCTATTTCTAAGAAACACTAATATAGTCCAAAGTATTTATCAAAGCGTCTAGTAAAACATGATTACTTACGAGCCCAGTAACCAATAAGATATTTGACATCTATTTAACCATTTACTTAGCATTTAAGCAACAATTAAATATCTGATTGTTGTTTTTTATTTTGAATAATAGCCTAATTCAATAAATAAATATTTACATAGTTGATATTTTTGTTATGGAGTATCAAATATAAAATTATAATTTTAGAAATGAAACCGTCAAGGTCACTCTTTAGATGGGGATTTGAAAGATATATAAGTGAATCTCGATTAGAATTGCTAATCAAGTAATATGTGGTTACTAAAAAATGTTTATTCAAATAGTTTTAGATTAATTTTGACTTTTTTTAATGAAATTTTAAAATAAGTTTGGATGGATGGAACTCCAACAAATTTAGATTGGCTGCCACAACTCAACATCTGCATTGATAAGTGGCAAAACCCATAACCCATATCTTAAAATTAGAATGAATTAAACCTATGAAAAGCCGACTGAATATTCGAATTAAGCCTACACAATCGAAAAAAAAAATCTTTTTTTTAGATAATTTAAATTAAAAAAATGGAAAAAATTTCGCTAAAACAATTGGGAACTGAAACTCATTTTTCATGTTATGGGTAATTCATTTCTTATTTTTTTCAATGTCAATCATAATTCAATCTAATTAAATGTCTATTACTTGTGATGTCAATTTATTATCAAGGCATCTTAAATTTTTCATAAAATTATAGTTATTTTTGCAAAAAATTACCCAGACTGATTTACCTAGAGTTTTAAAAATCGGCTAAATCGTTCCGCCGAAACGTTTTCGAAGTTTCGATTTTTTAAATTATATTATATGTATTTATATATTATATTAATATTACAAGATATATTTAATTTTTTTATTAAGATTTTCACTTACGGTGTGTTTGTTTCGATTCTCGGAACCGGGAATCGGGGAAATGGAGGGAATTGAGAGCCTAATTCCCTCTATTCTCGTATTTGTTTCGATTCTCAAGATGCGGAATCGGGGAAAATCGCCCATTTCCGATTTCCCCCGATTCCCCTTTTTTTTTCCCGGCCAAAACGCAGGGAAAACAACGATTCCCTGCGAATTCGTCTAATTTTTACTGTGTTTCCCGTGATTTTCCTCCCTTTTCCCACGATTCCGGGTCCATTCTAGACGTCGTCTTCTTCCCCTGCCTCCCACGATTCCGGAGCTCGTTGCTCGCGATTTCGTCCAGCTGGCCGAAGAAGAGCTCGATCGGCCCGACTGCTGCCCCGAAGCACTACGCCAGAGTGCCGGAGAGCCTGCCTCCCACGAAAATCGCCCCAGAGGCAGCGTCTCCGCCTCCTCATTTCTTCCCATTTCTTCGTCTCTCAGGCGTATCTCAATTTGCGGCGGCGAGGTTTCGATGCAGAAGCCAATGTCCAGTGTTTCTGTGGGCGAACGCCGAAAGTCCCAATTTTGAGGTTCGTCTTCTTCGTTTTCCTCTCTCTCGATCGACCTGCATGATTTTTGGCTGTTTTTTGCGAAATTTGATGAATTTTGTTTTATTTTTTGATGCTAATTTGAGTTCTGAAGCGATGATTTTGTTTGATGATTGTGAAATTGGGATTCTCGAACCGGAGAAAATTGGAAATCAGGTTGAAGTTTTGA
The DNA here is from genome assembly GCA_005019695.1 of Trichopus zeylanicus subsp. travancoricus. NCBI lineage: Eukaryota > Viridiplantae > Streptophyta > Magnoliopsida > Dioscoreales > Dioscoreaceae > Trichopus > Trichopus zeylanicus. The sequence goes on from RXID01011010.1 coordinate 1,394,688, forward strand.
CCTAATCGGAGCCCTAGAGAATTTTTGCAGCTTGATCTGTATTCTTGGTTGTCATGCTCACGAGTTTGATGATTGTATGGTCTTAGATGATCAAAAACTTCGCAATCAGTTTGTGATTGATATTCATCGATAATGGAGTAGATTTATGTAAAATTTTTCTATTGAAGCTTGGATTTGTTGGCCTTTCATGTGTTTTAGCAACTCTAGAAAGATTTTGACTTTGTTTGATGGATGAATGATATCTCGTAGCCTTTCCGATTTTTCCGAAGTGGTATGTTGAGCGCTGCTTATGTTTCCCTTTTTTCAATTTGAGACTAGGTTGCCTTTTTGTGTTTTTTTTGACATTTTAATTCATTATCGATATATCATATTTTAATTCCTTTAGTTGCAGATTTTTAGAGCTCTAGTCATTATTTATGTTTTATGTTTTAGGGTCACCATGTAGGCTACTGCTCGATGTTCTCAATGCAAAGTGTAGTGCACAAGCTTCAAATTTCAATAGATTCTGTTCTTAATGCATTACCTCCAATTTTAGAAAATATTCCATTGATTTGATGTTGTTAGAAAACTTCTCATTTCCCACTGTATTCTATCCACATAGTTAGGCTTTTTGAAGAACTCCTGACTTGGACTCATTTCCCCTTTGTTCTATGACTAATTGAATTGAATGTTTTGTGGGAAACAAAACTTATAACTAGTTCTGTTGCAGATGGCAACCTGAGTTTCGCTGGAAATGCTGAGATTGGCATCCGTATGTGTTGGAACCCCAAGGCTGAGTGACGCATTCTTTGCTAGTTTTGTTTGCATTTTCCTCGACTTTGGAGCTAAGTTTTTGCCTGTTAGGAACTTGTACAAAATCATGGATAATAATATGAATTCAACGGCAGATAACTCAGTTGGACCCTTTTAACTTGCGTAACAGTTTATCGCATTCAAGAAAGTTGTTTTGTCATTAGTGAGACCACCTGGTTATTTTCTTTTTTCTTTTGGTAGAAGTTCAGAGTGTTTGCTTTTGAATATGACTATTTTGGGTGTTGTGTATTTTGATTATTTTTCCTGAAATTTGGATTCAGATAAGAAGTGTCATCCATAATTTTACACAAAGTTAGCAGTATCCAACATTTCAGTCAGTGATGTCATTCTTTTCTTGCCGATCTCTTGCAGACGACTAGTCCCTGAATCAGAGATATTAACAATAGACATCAAGCCTGGATGGAAGAATGGAACGAAGATTACATTCCCTGACAAGGGGAATGAGCAGATGAATCTACTTCCAGCCGACCTCGTCTTTGTGATCGATGAGAAGTCCCATGAGGTGTACAAGAGAGACGGCAACGACCTCGTTTTTGGAAGAAAACCGTGTATCCAACTTTGATGAAGTTCAAGGAGGAACGATTTAGTAAACCTTTTCTGAAACTTGCATGTAGGTGTTTACATGAGGACGAGGTTGATGACATGACATTTGTTGATGGTATGGATGATGAGGACAAAATTGAGTGGATTCAGGAGTTTATGTATGATATAAGTATGTAGTTATATATTTTGTAATAACTTGTTAAGTTAAACTATGCATTTAACCATCTTTTGAGTGGACTTTTGTATTAACCTGTTAAGATGTCTTTTCTAATATATTAAGTTGTCTCTGTAGTAGATACAAATCATCGTAATATTTATTATGATATTTGTATATATAGTGAAACAGAAGTCTCTTCATTTTTGGGTCTTTTTGTAAAATCTTATTAATTTTTAAAATTATTTCAATAATTTTAAAATTAAAATTATTTTATTACTCAAATTACTTAAATATTAATTATTTTCAAAAAATAAGTATATATTTTCTATGTTTATTAAAAATTATTTTAGAAGATAATAACAAAATTATATTAAATAAATCTGTAATTGATTATAATAAGTTATTTACATAGTCTGCTTTTTTTTTAAAAAAAATATTTATTATTTTTAATTATTTATATATATTTAATAATAACATTATTATATTTTTATAATTATTTATAACTAAAATATAATAAAAAAGAAACTATTTTTTAAAAAAAATTTTTTACATGAAAATAATAATATTATATTAAATAATAATAATTAGTTAATATATATTTCTCTAATTCTAATTTTTTAAATTAAGTTTATTATATTTCTGTATTTATTTATATATAAATTAAATATTTTTTGTAACATGCTAATTCTCAATTCCTTACAGTAAAAACTCATCCAATACAAAAATTTAAGAACTTATGAAATTGATCAATTCCATTTGTCAACTAAACAACGGAATTTAGAATTTAGGAATTGGCCAATTACCAATTCCGTACAGTAAATATTCATCCAAATACTGTAATTATCTAATTTCTTTAATTTTTTCAATTCTCCGGAATCACTCAATTTCTACGATTCGACTATTCTTAAATCCGGAATCCAACCAAACACGTCCTCAGATTTGAATTCAACCAGTTGGATTCACCAAAATGGAATTAAAACGATTAAAATCTCTTAATTTTGATAGATGTCAAAATCAATTGAAAATGGAAACTTAAAAGTTTGGGTTTACGTCACCTGAACCAAAATATTTGGTCCGGTTTTGGCTTGCCTCGCACTAAACTTCTTTTTCACTCGTGTTGGATTCGGCCTCAACCATCTCCGCCGGCGTCGTCCTCCTGCGCAAGTCCAGAGTTGCCTCGCCGCCGACAAGGATCGCCTCCTTGCCGTTCTCTTCGACCAAATTCCGGACAATCTGAAACTTGTGAGTTAAAAAGACTTCATTTTTGTTTCCAAAGACTTGTATTTTGGCCTATTTGATCTCCTTTTTCTTTCGATCTCAACACAATGTTGTTTATTTTTCCCTAATTCACGAAGAACATTGCTTTGAATCGGTTTCGCATTGCAGTAAAACGAAAAAATTCTGGTTCAGTAGGCCGAACCGACCGCTTGCTCGCTCCACAAAACCCTGGTTCTCTCGGGGAGTTGGGGGCGACGAGGGGGAAGAGAGAGGGAGATGGCGACGAAGACGAAGCAGGTGGCGAAGCGATCGAGCAAGTACCTTGAAGAGGCTCTCCACAAGCGCCTCTTCAGGGGCGGGAGCTCGTCAACGAACATTCGCAATGAGCTCACCGAGTTCCTCAAGAGCCGCAAGCGCGTCTTCAAATGGGACGTCGGCGTCACAGTCCGCAAGCTCCGGTCCCGCAGTCGCTTCCGCTCAGCCCTCAAGGTACTCTTATCCATCTAAATTCGTCTCCCGTCTTTCTCCTGTGCTACCATTAATCAGATTGTTCCAAATTTATGTTTTTTATATGTATTTTGGGCTTCATCTTTTTCTTATTCTCCTTTCTGGAATATACGTGAACCTTTTCAGTTAAGATGTTGTGTTCTGAATTATGCGTTTAACCTTCTCTGATTTCCAAATGATCAGAAGTTAATATTTCGTCAAGGTTATTACAAATTTTTCTGCTAGACTTTTTCTGGTAGGGATCAAACGATTTAACTTCATTAATCAAAATAAGCTAAATATGTAATTTCTTAGCTTCTTTGTGCAAAGGGAATGATTAAATTGTCGATGTTGCTTTGAGACAAACTGCAAGTTGTGTTATTCCAAACAAACTGAGGATAAGTTGAAATAGTGTCTCAACCTGATGGGACAACATGGTTGTCCATAATGTTCAGAAAAAGTTTTTGGGAGTTGCTACATTTGTTGGTTTTGGTACCACTTATTAAACATATTTTCTTGTAGATTCCTAATTTCAATATTTAGAGTGCTACACTAAACTATTACCTATATTTTACTTATTTGTGGATTAAATGGTACAGTTTTTCTTTGAAATAAGTTAGGGACAAGTAGAGATTAGTTTCTTTCTGCAAAAGAAGCCCAGGCGGCAGATGTTGCATTAAGAAGCAGGTGTACTTTTTTTCATTTGAAACAAATTGAGGATAAGTAGAAATTAGTGTCTCTACCTGGTGTGGCAAGATGGTTGTCCATAACCCTGAGGAAGGCTTCTGGGAGTTGTTCAATTTGTTGGTTTCAGTACCTCTTGTCAAATAACATTTTGTTGTAGCCTCCTTGTTTCAATATTTGGGTGCTATACTACACTATTACCTATGTTTTTACATATTTGGTGATGTAAAGGATGCAGCTTTTCCAACATGTACTTGGGAACTACTTGGTTGCTGAGTTAATATCTTATGGGATTAAATGCCAAGAAAGCATTCACAAGTTTGACTTTTGAATATCTGCTGATGGCTTACATTCTTATAAAAGCACATCAGCTTAAAAAGCTATGGTTTTGGTATTAGATATACTTAAGTAGTTTGAAATGCAGCCTAATAGAAGCATTTCAGTTTTGTTGTTTATATGTTTATTTATATTTTATGATTCAGTGAGACAAACAAAAGCCATGCTTGTATGTTTTGTGCAAAATGCTGGAACAGAGAGTTAGTAATATAGATGCCAGTCTACATGCTTGAAGGGGTCAAATAAGTTGTAAGGCAGGATGGAATTTGTTATGTTAGTTCTGTGAGAATTATTTTTCTGGGAACCAATTCAATGTCCCTAAGGTTACTGCATTGGATATGATTTTCATCTCTTAGATGAAGTTTTACTCTCCTTTGAATTCTCTAGTATACACATATGCTTACTTTCCCAGAACACAAAGACTGTTATTCTCTAGTCATTGAAACTTAAGTTCCACACCTAGAGTATTTTTAATCCCTATTTAAGAGAGAAAAACATTTATCTTTACGTACAAAAAATTAAGTTTTAAGAAAAAATCCGGAGATAATGGTACATCTTGGTCATTTTGCAAAGCATGTCATAAGCTGAACTTGTTGAAGCATTTATATAATCACTGCTAGCAAAAAGTACTAGAAAGCATGGTTGTCTATTTGATAAGAAATTCAATTCCATTAACCAAATCAATTTGACCTAGAAATAAAACTTTTAAAGAAGAAAGACATTGCCTGCTACTTAAAAGTAAATGTCATCAGCCAGCTGAATTTAAGAGTTTTTACCGGATTTCTTGTTATGACTGCAACTGCAGAAGTTGCTCCACATTATATATCCCAAAACCTAGTCTCGTAGGCACCATTTGATTCGGGATTAAGATCAAGATCAGAATCAGGACTAATGAATTACTTTTGGAAATTAATATTTTTTTTATCAAATTTAACGCTTCAATTATTTAAAGTTTGAAAAATTATTTAATTTTTTATAATAATTTAATTTAATAACAGTGCAAAATAAGTAATATTAATTTTACAAAAAAAAAAATTCTGACATGGGCTGATCCTGATCCTGATCCTGATCCTGATCCCAAACCAAACGGGATCATAAATTGCAAGGTAACCACATCACAGGAAGGATTAGAAATGTTTGAAATTCCTAGCAGAAGAATTGCACAATAGGATAGGCAGAATGCTGGTATTGACTATTCCTCTAAGACTTGATAAACCACAAGGGCATATTTTGGGAAGAAATAAACAAATATCCTGTGGAAACTGAAGTTTTTGTTGTTTACCTTTTGTCTTGATTTTACATTTTTCTCTTTATGCTGTTTGTCAGTGTTTAGCATTTAGTCTTGTTTTCTTATGTTATTTCATGGGATTGTGTAGTAATTTAGAAAATTTGCACTGTTGCTTTGTCTGATTATTTGGACCTATTATTACCTTTTTGTTGGTCATACATCCTACTAACTATAGCCATGGAAAAATGAAGAAAGGATTTTAGGCCTGGTTTTGTGTTATTGCGGTTGAGCCTTGAGTTGCTAGTTATATTTGTGTTAGTCACAGTTGTAACACAATGATGATATATTGGAGCTTATGTTTCACAATAATATGCTATTATTTGTTATTTTGTAACTAAAATTTGTTTATCTCTTTATTAGTTTCATTTACTCCTGTTAGTCTTTTGGTTAATTCATGTCCTGCCCTCTTCCTGTCTAGTGGCATATCTTGTTTTGCCGAACAGCTGTGGAAAACTAAATGTCCGGTATAACACAGGCGTCAAATACTATATGATCATTCTTTCTGTGTTGTACATGATGCCAGCCCCATTTTTTGAACTCATGCTACTTCCAGTCATAGCCTTCTCCTGTTAGGTAGCTTGCAGAGGAAACTTGTTTACGATGACATCTGCCATTTATTCTTTAGTTCATTGCGTTTCATGTCTAGTAGTTTTTAATCATCTGATTGCAATGTAACTGTGTTTTTATAGTTCTTTTATGTTGGATCATGTAGATTCAATATCAAACACTTCAGGGCCATGGATTAAGTGTTACCTTATATAACATCATCAATCTCTGATGGTTGTCTTTGCTACTATTTAGAGCTCACTTACTGTTATTTTCTGTTAATTTCAAGTAACATGAATGAATCTTGTTTGTGCAGCTCTCAGAAAAAATGGCCAAGAGAGGTATGAACCCGACTATGAGCGATTATGCCATCTGTCTAGACCTTGTAGTAAAAGCCAGAGGCATTTCTTTGCTGAAGAATACTTCGTCAACCTCCCAGAGCCTGCTAAGAATCATCTCTCTTATGGTGCTCTCCTCAACTGTTATTGCAAGGAACTGATAACTGAGAAAGCCGAGGCCCTCATGGAAAAAATGAAGGAGCTGGGGTTTGCCTCAAGCGCCATGGCGTATAACAGCCTTGATGACCCTCTATACTAAGACTGACCAACCCAAGAAAATTCCAAGTATGATACAAGAAATGAAGGCCAATGACGTCATGCTAGATTGCTTCACATACAATGTCTGGATGAGGGCCCTTGCTGCCATTGAAGACATCATTGGTGTTGAAAGAGTGATTGGAGAGATGAAAAGAGATGGAAGAGTGACAGCAGACTGGACAACTTATAGCAACTTGGCATCTATCTATGTTGATGCTGGCATGTTTCAGAAAGCGGAAGAAGCTTTCAAAGAGCTTGAGAAGAGAAATGTGGGTAGGAATCTCGGAGCCTATCAATTCCTCATCACTCTTTATGGACAAACTGGAAATCTTGTGGAAGTATACCGCATCTGGCGGTCTCTGAAGCTGGCTCATCCGAAGATGGCAAATATAAGCTATCTGAATATGATCCAGGTGCTTGTGAATTTGAATGATCTTTCTGGTGCTGAAGCTTGTTTCAGAGAATGGGAATCCAGATGCTTGACTTATGATATCCGGGTGGTAAATGCTTTACTTCAAGCTTATATGAAAGAGGACATGTTCAAAAAAGCCGAAAAGCTAAAGAGGGATGCCAAGACCAAGGGGGCAAGGCTCAATGCTAAGACATGGGAAATTCTTATGGAATATCATCTAAACAAAGGTGATATGAAAGCAGTTGTTTACTGTGCCGAAGGCGGAATCAAGAAGGGGAAGAGCCACTATAGAATCTGGATTCCCAGAAGGAGGTGCTTACAGCTATAATGTCATTCTTTGAGAAGAGTAAGAATGTAAATACGGCAGAGAAATTCATGGAGCTTCTGAAGACGGTACAAGCACAATTGGAAGCTGATGTGTTCGAAGCTCTCATTAGGACATATGCAGCAGCTGGAAAGACAAGCCTGGGAATGCGACTGCAGTTGAAGATGGAGAATGTGGAAGTAAGCGAGGACACTGAGAAACTGCTCGAGCAGGTTGCCGTGGAATGAGCCCTTTTTGTCACATAATAAGATGCCGGATCATAGCTTTTGACAACTATAGCATATTTCTTCTTTTGTTGCATTTGATCTTTAACTGATGGGTTTGTCCTAGCTCTTCCTATTTTTGGTGTTTGACGCTGATGTGATTATGCAACATGTCTTTTTTCTTGTTTGTTTTGGCAACAATGTCAAAAATAAGCCACGAAAACTGGTGTATTGTGGAGATTGTTCAGCGTGAAATATCTTGTTAATGGTGGCGTCGTGCCAGTAATGAATTGAATGGTCCAGATTTGAATTCATATATTGATTGCGTTGTCAAGTAATATTTTATATACTTTTCCGGCGTGCTGGGCTGCTGTTAGCTTGCGTATTTTAATGGTTTATCTGAACAATCTTGTATAACCTAACGAAAAATATGGCAGATTTGTGGCGGCTGAAATGGGCGCTCGAGTCCCCAACACCACCCACTGCAACAGCATTCGAAATTTACAAGTAATAAAATAGGAAGAGTTGCCTGGGTTTGTGGTGTGGAGCTGAGTTCCTTTGGCGCGCGCGGCTTTCCTCATGGATGATGCTCCCCTCGTGCAATCCTGAACACGTCTCTACTACCACTTGTTGTCCACAGAGCGGGTAGGCCTGGTCGGTCTACACTCTACCAAGTCTTTCTTTAGTTCGAATTAAAAATAACTTGGGTTAGCAAATCCTAATCCTATTTTATGTTTAGTTTAATAAGAATTAGCGTAGGCTTAGATCAGTTCTGGCAAAATAGACTCGTGGCCTTCTCGGGATGCGATCTGATTTGATGTCAGGAAAGAAGTAGGGGAGACAAGTCACAAGGATAAACCAAGACCAAGTAAACAATTCCTCCTGCCCAAAATCAAGAATAATCCTTCACTTTCGCTTTTCTCCACAATTTTTTTTTTAAAACTACTCTTTATACAATATTTATTATTAGAAAATATTTTGAATTTTTGCCAAAAAAAATCAAATACGTCAGTTTTGACGGATACTATAATTGAATAATTTAAAGATTTATTTTAAAAATATTAAAATTTGAAAATTATCAGGTATTTAAAACCTTCGAAATAATCGAAATAAAATAATTAAAATAAATTGATTTAAAAAGGTGTCGAAATCATTTCTAAACTCAAAACTTAAAAACCATCATATTACGGTCTCCCGGTCGGCCCGAAGAAACCGAGAAAAATTATAAACTATATATTTTTTTAAAACGAAGACAGAGGAGTTGGGCGTGGTTAACGTGGCGTTTGGGAGGGAGTTGGAGCAATCTCAAGTCAACCGCGACCGCGACCACCATTTGGATCATCTCTCTTTTGAAAGTTGCAGCGATAATCCAAAATGGTCATATCAAGCTTCGTATCATAACGAGACTGTTTGGCAACTAATCCTCCCTGAACCTGCCCGCATTTGGGCGAATCGGTTGACCGGTGAACACAAACGGGCCCATTAAACCAACTCGACCACACAAACCCCCCCCAACTAACACGCCACACTCGCACCACCACACGCCAAAACTCCCCCCTCCTCCGCTGTTACTTATAACGTGACATCCCCACACCACTTCTGTGAACCCTAACCCTAATCCAAACCTTCTTCGTCATCATCGTCTTCTTCGTCCTCTCATGGCAACAAGGAGACGGATAGACATCGCGGACACCGCATCCTGGTACTGCGCCCTGGCGCTGGTGGCCCTCATACTCGTCGGCGCGCTGCGGGATGGCACGGTGGCGCCGGAGTCTGACAGCGACGGGCCGGTCAGAGGAAGCAAGCTCGTGGCCCGCCCGTGCGATGAGATATATGTTGTAGGGGAAGGAGAGACGCTGCACACCATCAGTGATAAGTGCGGCGACCCGTTCATCGTTGAGCGGAACCCGCACATCCACGACCCGGACGATGTCTTCCCTGGCCTCGTTATCACTCTCCAACCGACCAAGCAACCCTGAAGCACGCTTCTCTCCTGAGTTACATGTACATATGAGAATCTTTACCCTTACAAACATTTTCTTTCCTTTTTTTTTTTTTTTATGTTTATGTTATTAGCAAGAAGAATCTATTCTGATCAAGATTCTAAGGTCTGGTTTCGGTCTAATCAGGAACATTTCGATCTAAAATTTAATTTCGAACATAAAATTATATTATATTTAATTTTATATTATTTTTATTTATAATTTTAAGTTAGTTTAAGCTAGCTAAAGACTTTTGCTTGAATAATTTTGGGAGACATTTTATTTTTTTAAATATTTTAACACATTTTTTTAATCTTTTAAATAATTTTTTTAATAAATTTAAATGAATATATGTGTATAACTTATTTTCGAATTTTTTAATTTTTTAAAACTTTTTTTAAATTTAAAATCTTAGTATAATGAAAAAAAAATAAAAATAATTTAGCTAAAAAATGAAGTAGAGGCCTCGAACTCTCAGGCTTTGCAGATTCTTGTAATAGCCTTTGACGTTTTATTTATGTATTCTTCAAAATTATTTGTTTATAAGAGAAACAACCAAGAGAAATTAGTGAATTTGATGATAACTCCTACATGACAAAATTTCGATTGAGATAGCAAGAAGAAGAGGAGGATTTCGTCTGCAAATTAATTATAACTCGGGGGTTTCTTTGCAAAATACAAGAATTTAAGTACTGGAATTTGGATTGAAGCACTGGTACTGGATAGTCTAAGGTCGATCAGAAGGTACAAGTTAAGGAATTTTGACGGTAATTTGGATTTTGTGTGGGACCCACCATTTTTTTTTGTCTGCATCCCTCAAGGAGCGGGGGACGTGGATAACCCCCTTTTTAGTTTTTGTAAAATATTTTTATTTCTTCTGCTGAAAACAATGGTTTTGTAAAATAAAATAAAACAAAAACTAAAAAAATCTATATATATCGAAATTTTTGTGCTAAATCAAGTTGTCCTAATCTATATGATACTATTTGGTTTAGGATCAGGATCAGATTGAGGGTTAAGATCAGTGAATCGCTTTTGTAAATTAATATTTTTTTTATCAAAATTAAAACAAATAATTTAAAATTCAAAAAATTATTTAATTTTTTATAATAATTTAATATAATAAAAATATAAAATAAATAATATTAATTTTATGAAAAAATAATTTTAAAATAGACTAATTTTAATTCTAATTTTAAATCAGACGAGCTTATAGGATGAACCAAAGCAGTGATACAATAATAACGGAGTAAATAAATATTCTGAAAAATAGGTATAAATAGTTTGAGTGGAGGCCATCAGTTTACCGGTCAATTTCGCCGGATAGCGGACGGGTTGGTGTTTGGAGTTAGCTCGTCAGGTCGGATGGTGATGTACAAATTTGGGACTGCAACTCAATAAAATCGGGTCGCTAACCAAAACCAAATGTGCTACTCGTACAATTGACTCGTATAGTTCTGCCAAATGTCTTTGTTTCCACGGAAGAACGGAACCAAACTTTAACCAAAAACGAAAAAGAAAAAACGGAACGGTTGTTGTCGTGGTCCTCCTCGTGGTCATCTGGCATGTATCACACATGAATTCGTATATATAAATATAATTATTATATTTTTTTATTTAATCTTCGTCACAAAAAAGAAATATAATTGTATTATCTCTGACACATACCTTAATTAGCTTTAATCTATAACTAACCAAAGTATAAGTAATTAAGAGTATTGAATGCCACGTCATTGGTTCTAGGTCTCTTCTTTTTAGCTCACTTGACTGGTTTTTTTCTTTTAAATGTTCGTGTTTTTAGATCTAATTCAACTGAGGTTTTAGGTCTCCACTTAGAACATTTATACAATTCTCCTAAATATTTTAAGAAAACATTACTGAAAAATTTCTAATCAATTCTTACAAATTTTTAAAATTTAAAAATGAACCTCTCAAGCAACTAATTCTTTTAAAATATTTATACATATGAGATAAAATATTTTTATATATAATACAATATTTATAAATAATAATAAATTTATATATTTATTTACAAGGTTAATTCCTTTATAAACTAATTCTGAATTTTAGAAATTTTTAAAGATGAATAAAATTTTTTAAAGAAATGAGGAACTGATACAAATTTTAGAAAATTTCAGAAATTATCTGTAATTTTTTTTCATATTTTAGAGATTGGTCTTTTTGATAATGAATTGATGTTGTGACTATTTTAATTATATTTTGATGATACACTAAATTAAACTAACTGAGTTAAGGATTAATAGAACTGAATCCTAGTCCACTTGCGAATCAATACATGCAAGATGAGAAATCGCCTTGGGATCAAGCCGTGGAGAGCTCTTGGCACACGGGCTGTGAGTAGTCTGAATCATCTCAATATCGAAGTAGGAAAAGGTCGATGTCCTCGACCGAGGGTTATATAAAAAAATTATATTGAATTATCATTAAGCTTAGATATCTTGGTATGAGTAGAATAGAGTCTAGATCATTATGGACTCTTACTTATAAGAAGATCTCTAGAGATCTACAATCTATAGCTATTTGTTACGAGCAATTCAGCGAGATTACAGCTCCTAAATTACAACATTCAGATATATTTCACACCCTATAAGCATCATCGTCTTTGAAAAAGTAAGAATTAATGTCTTTTTCTTCTCTCAATTATACTCTTAAGTGTATGCAACTGACTTGAGCGTCGAAGCAGTCACCACCGAAGAGTTCTCAACGGCCCTCTTCATTTTTTTTTTATTGCAGATTAGTAAGAGAGCAACCTAATAGATCAATTTTAAGAAGTCTTTGAGACCAAAATTAATATATAAACTGAATTCTATTAATAAATCGGTGCTTTTATTGAGTTCTTCTCTACTTTTCTTTCTTGCTAATCGAAGAGATCTCAGACAATCTCTCCATCATGTCTCCTAGAGTAGCATGACTATTGTCGTCAAAGAATTTGCTTGGGGGGCAAGTTGCTCCAACACTAGTTGAGTCACATAATTTATCAAGCAAGCCACCTAGGTCGCCCTAACAAACCAACTTGGCCTCACAGCTGTAGCAATAGCTAAGGGGAGCCCCCCTCCAAGCAATCCCCAAGGTGCCTCCGGAACCCTCCAACTCGGTGAGTCAGCATGAGTTTCAAATCTTGGCCACCTCTGTTCAGCAGATGATATAGATACTTGAGGTTCAAACATAAGCTATGTAGAACCTACAAGCTCAACAATAAGCTGGACTTTAGGATCAAGCTCCAATCAGAGGCACTATACCAAACCAATCATACAAACTGTCGTAGCACGCCACAGGCACGCTACACCCTAGTGCGCAATAGCATTCAAACTATCTTGAACCATTGGCAGTATTTTTACTTTGATACCAAACCTTGAGGAATTACGACAAGGAAGATCCCACCTATGATTTGGTTGATGAAGCCACATATCTCCCATATGCCCGTCAAGCCATAGCTAGAAATACGTGAGACATCCACCATAAAGCGACAATATTCACAACTTGGGAAAGGTTGGGGGCATTGCACCACCTGAACCAGATAAGGTATTAAACTCTTTTTGATCCTTGAGATAGCCTACTCTCTGATTGAACCCAAGTTTTGATGGCCTCCTTATGAGGTGTATGATAGTTTGAAAAACTCGATCAATCATGTTAGTACATTTAGGAATGCCATGTTCTTGTAAGAATAATGGTACTCCACAATGTGTAAGGCATTTTTTATGACACTATCAGTCCCATCCCAGGCCTAGTATATTGGGCTCCCAAGGTATTCTGTCATATACTTTGATAACTTAGTAGACAGATTCATAGAATAGTTTATTTCATTGATATCTTAGCAAAAAGACTCTTCTAAGCTATTGATACTGAAGCAAAAAGAGGAAGAGAGCTTTTGGCAGTCTTTGGTTCGTTTTAACAAACTTTTGTTAGAGGTTACCAAGTTGAACAATTTTATTATCCTCGCTATTATAATCAGCAGAATTTCACAAGCTCAAGTGGCCTATAAAATAAATTTCCGACCTCCTAAAAGCTTAGCAAAGTTTATTTGGATAATCAAAGAGCACATTGATACCAAAGAAGTGATATCGACCAAAAAAAAAAAATAATCTAAAAGTAGTACTAGGAAGACGAAAGAATCTTGGGGGGTTAAACTACCTAAGCTAGAAAAGCAAAGAACTAAATGAAGGGAGTGTAGGCCGAAATTTCAAATTTATACACCATTGAATAACTTGAGGTTTGAGGTCCTTACTCAAATTAACACTAAGACTTCTTACGAAGGCTCTTACCAACTTGTAATACTCGGTAGCATGTTAATAAATCAAGATATTGTCACTTTCATTGAGATTATGGTCGTAACAATAAAGAGTGCAAACACCTCAAAGATGAAATTAAAAGATTCATCAATGAAGGACACCTTGAACAGTTTATTCATCGAGGTGAACAAACTGAAGAGGCTTATGTGCAAGAACCTTGTCCGCAAGACTCTCCTCAAAAGAATCTTACTCTTGAACTACATAAGCCACAAGTGAAAGGCAACATAAATATGATCTTGATGGGCCCATTAACTCAGAGTAACATTTCGGCACTAACTTATGAATGTCGAACTATCATTGAGGGACATGAGAAGCAAAAAGAGGGAATAACAAGCCACCACCATGCATGCCTAAGCATTAGAATGTAATTTTTTCAGCAAAAAATCTAGAGGGATTTTCGATGCTACATTAGTGATTTCAGCAATCTTGGATGACTAAGCTACACAACATATTATGGTTGATATGGAAAGCTCAACAAATATTTTGTTCATCCAAGCTTATGATCAAATGAAGACCTAACAAAAACTAGAGCCATATGTTGGGTCACTCATTGAATTTATAGGAGATCTAGTTACCTTGCTCGACATAATCAGTCTGCTCCTCATAGTTGGAAAGAATCCTAAGAACACCATAGTCAGAGCAAAGTTTATGGTGGTTCAAACGTGTTCCACCTACAATGCAATATTGGACCACCTAACACTTAATTAGTTTCAAGTGGTAATATTGACTTTTTATTTAGTTATGAGATTTTCGACTAAACATGACATAAGTAAAGTATGGAGAGATCAAAGTCTTACTAAGAAGTGTGAGGCGGCTTATTGGCAGGCCAACTCTAACTGTAAAGGTAAAAGATCTACCAGTGGTAGAAGTTAACGAGCCAATCTTTGATCCAAGAAAAGCACATGTTGGACCAACAACGTAACTTGCCAACCCGATTTTGGGTAATATAATACTTCTAAATACACAACATGTTGAAAACCTCAAAAAAGTTTATTTCTAAAATAAATCATCTCATTTTTACTTTTAGAAAATTTATTTTTGCCGAGTACTAGATTGAAAGACCTCATTTTGCATGAGACATAAGATCTTGGCTTCATGCTAGACACAAAGATCTCATTCTGTATGAGACATAAGACTTTGGCTTTGTGCTACCCACAAAGACCTCATCTCACATGAAACATAAAACCTCGGCTTTATGTCAAGCACAAAGATCTCGTCCCGCACAAGGTATAAGATTTTAGCTCCGCACAAAGCACAAAGACCTTGTCCCACATAAAACATGAGCCTTCTGCTCTGCACCAAGTATAAAGACCTTATTTTGTATGAGGCATAAGACCTTGGTTCTGCGTTGAGCACAAATACCTTGTTCCACATGAGGTACGAGACTTTGGTTTCGTGCTAGGCACAAAAACCAGCCGAGTGGGGCAACCGCCAATGAACACCACCATGAATATAATTCATCTTAGGGAAGGGCCCAAACTCAAATTTCCAAAATTGTTGAATTAAGCCTCAGCCCAATTTTTTTACCAAGTCATACCCAAAGGTTATTTTGGCTTAAACATGCAGAGGAACTGAGCAATTTCAAATAAGACAATTAGTCTATATTGGCTTTGATAAAATATACTATCAAAGTGACACTAACAAAAGAAAGCGAATGGAAAAGAGGAGTTTTTGTACGACCTAAAGAGTCACTATGCTAATGCAAGAGGCTGATTACAAAAGATAGGTTTGTGATATCTTAACTATCCTTTGACAGGTTAGGAACTTCTATTGAGCCCCCTTCATCTTCAGAGGAGTCAAGAGAATGTGTAGAACCTGGGCTAGTAGGGGCCTCGTGCTCCCACTTGGGAGTCAGTATTAATTACCTCCCCATACTCCTGTTGAATTCACTCCACTCAATCCAAATCGAGGAGCTCCACATGTAGACTATGTGGGTTGAAGTTTAGCCTCACCAAGGTATGAATCTCGTATCTTGGCAAGTCAGATACTCATCTTTGTATGCCCTAATGTTGAGACGACCTAACTCCCTCAAGTACTCCTTAATCTCTTTTTGTTCCTTGATTGTGAGTCCCTTGGTGTCTTTGATGAGTAGTTTGAACTCTTCACTTTGACAAAATGAGGTGATCACATTTTCCTCGATCTTGATGAGCTTAGTGGCATAGAGCTTTTGTTGTTCACTGAGCTACATTGCACTCCTCCTCAGCAAATTTCTGCTTCTCCTTGATAGCTCTCCAATTTTCTTTAGCCGAATCCCTCTCTTCCATAGCCTTTTTCTTGGCTTGGAACTCGACATCAATGGAAGATCAAGACTCGGTGAGCTCCAACTAAAGTCCAACTATAATTCAAGGGCTTCGATGTTGGCCTCGACAGTACTAAGCTTCACTTTGTAGCCGAAGGCCTCCCCCTGTGTTTGAAAAAAAAAAAAACCTTTTAGCATGATGAAAATACTCAACCATCTAAAAGTTGAGTAAAAAGTCAATGCAAAGAGTTACATGTAGGAAGTGAGGATAATAGAGATTATCAATATGAGAAAACTTACATCACACGAGGCATCGACCCCATTTAAAAATAATTTTTCAATTGGCATCCTTGCAATATAGGAATTCAGGTCAAAGGGCTCTTCAGGAGCATTCCCATCAAGCCCCTTGTTGTAGCGACTCATGGGGCTTTGTGTAGCACGTCGATACTTGACCGGAGGGGAATTAGAAGTAGAATGTTTACCTCCCGAGGTAGCTTAGGCTCAGGAGGACTCTCCTCCAGCACCTCAGTAGCATCAAAAGGGTTTCCCTTCGGTGCCTCGGTGGACTCGAAATCTCTTGAGATGTTAGCTGGGGCCGATGGTGAAGGACCCCTCTTCTGCTCATTTCTCTTTCTCTCACTTCGTGGAGGAGTCGAGCTGCTTTCCTCACCGACTATGGGCACTTTCTTCTACTTCTTCTCCCTCCTCATTGGGATTGATGGTTCGGAAGGTTCATCAACACCCTCTTTAGCCTTCTTAGACTTCCTGGGAAGCTAAGGAGGAGCAATTCGAGGTGTGCTAGCTCATTATTGGAGAGCCTCATTTATGAAAATGATCTTATTGAGACCTGCAAGCAAAATTGGGATAGCTGTTAGGTGAATAATTCAAAATAATTAAAAAGCTCAAGGGTATGGAACTTACCAGACTCCCAAGCCACTAACAATCCAAGGTCACAGAGCTTCTTCTTGCTCAACCACTTAGGTGTGGACCTTGTCCTTTATGCCTCATCTACCCATAACATGGGAAGCCGACAAATTTTGGGAGACGAGTTGAGAGGCCTCTAATGATCGGAAGGCACTCTCCATTCACTTTGAAATCTTGAGTCCTCCTTGAAAACACCATTATTGGGTGATTTTTCCAAAAATAGATCAAGGAGGGGTTAGTTTCGAAGAGATGTCATCCCTTCCCTGATGCAAGATATTATATTCTATCCAAGCACAAGCTACAACCACCTCGAAAAACATCCTAAAACATTTCAACATCAAGGTCATGCCCTTCGCAGTCATCAAGGTTTAGAACATGATAATGAACCTTATTACATTAGGGATGAGCTGATCTAGTGCGGTGTTGAGATCGGCCAGCACATTCGAGATGGATTTATCTATAGAGTACCTTAATCTCCCCTCAAACATCTCCTAGAATGTTGTGAATATGTGGCTAAATTGGTCCTTGAGGGCAAAGCTATTCTCATTAGAATCCCATACGTCGACCTCAATGCCATCGAGAAAGCCATACCTAAACAAGTTATTCTATCTTCTTCTCCTAGAGGGTTTGTCTAATTATCTAGACTTGAATGGATAGAGGACCCATATTACCTATCAAGGTAATAGAGACTGAGTTCAAATTATGAAAATTTAGTCATAGTTTGTATTAAAATTATGAAAAATAAGTTATTATGTGAATGGTTCAAGAAAATTAAGATTAGATATTTGACAGACCTTGCCACATAGTTGAGTCTTGAAAATGAGTTTGTGTACAGATTAAGCAATCCAAGAGCATAGAGTGCCCATGCCTAATAAGGTATTGAAGCCTAGAGGAAAGTCGGTTCTTGCCTAAGCCAATATTTATAAGAAACAAAATCTAGCTCTCACTTCTCTAGGTGAGAATAGCAACGAAGAGAGAGTACCTGAGGTATGGGTAGCTAGCCAAGCAGAGGTGATTGGCATAGAGTTCCCATAAGCAAAATTAGAATACACAAGCACCATGATGAAGAGATGGTATGCTACATTGATAAGGGGAGATGGTTTGATTTTCAATAGATTATCGAGTATCTCAAAAAAGAAACTGCCTCTTAATAACCCTAAACACCAACACCTAGAAGCTTGGTGTCTAAGCTTGGGAGCACTGATAATACACTAAAGTAAACAAGTGAGTTAAAGGGTCAATAAGTACTGAACTTTAAATCACTTACAAATTGATACATTCGATGTGAGAAATCGCCTTGGGACAGAGCTGTAGAGAGCTCTTGGTGCATAGACTGCGAGTAGCTCGACCGATGTCAACATTGAAGTATGAGAAGCTCGGTGTCCTCGACTGATGATTATGTAAAGAGATTATACCAAGTTATCATTAAGTTTAGATACTTCGATATGAATAAAGCAAAATCCGGATTATTATGGACTTTTATTCAAAAAAAGATCCGAAGAGATTTGGGATTCATAGCATCACGGACTCAAATGCTTTGATGCTTTGCATTAAGAAGACCTACATCAAGATTGCTGTTGATGCTGCTAGACTTTCTTTTTCGGTTTCTCAAAATAGGTGATGTCCATGTGGATCGTATTCGCTCTTGCATGGCTGAATTCTAAGCGATGGAACGCGAAAGATTTGACCAGCTGATGTCGATCGAAACCAAGATAATACCCCCAACGAAGCCCAAGTCGATTATGTCTATGGAATCTATTTAATTAATAGAATTTGAGACAATTGTAAAAGAATTAATAAACAAGAAAGATGTAAACAAACAGGATATATAACGTCCTGAGTGCAAGTTTGCTACTAATCTTGTACATATTCCGTTGTGTCAAATCACTGTTATTTGTGCGTAAGAGACACTGGTTTCTTGAAGGAAGACCTTAAGTTCGAATTCCGCGACATTTACGTGGCATCCAGATCAGGGTTTTGTCAGCCTTTACTCATGAAAGCTGCAGCATTAAAGATCCCTACGGAAACACCTAAGGGCCATCTCATCCATTTAAAAATAAGTGACTACAATTTTAATTTTATATAAATTTAATTTCATTTGAAGCAACTAATTCTGTCAATTTTACAAAAATAATAAAATAAAAAATCGTCAATTTTAAGATTTGGAATTATCGAAAGGCAACTTAAAGTGTTACAAAGATTTGTTGCAGTTCATTGTTTGTTTTGACACTATTCCATAAATGATCCCATTGCATGTCCATTCAAACTTTGCTGATTTCATTAATAGACTGTTTGGTTATTTAAAAATAAATAAAAATGTACATAAGTCATTTTCTCTATTTTTAATCTATTTATAGAACTAGTTTAAAGTGATTTATTTTTGTTTTTTGGTTGGACAAAAGTATATTATGAAAATATAATTTCTAATATCAAAAATATTATTTATTTAAAATTTTTGTATTTTTTAAAAATTATATTATTATTATATGTGAGGTTATTAATATTATTATAGTTTAAATTATCATTAGATCCAATTCCAAATATCACTTTGAATTAAAAATATAAAAATAAAATAAAAAATATTTTTATTTTTAGTCCAGAAATAAATTCACTTTCGAAAAATTATTTCTAAATAACTAGATACTAAAAATGAAGAAAATGTTGAAATAGAATAAAAAAATAGAGAAAGAATATTTTAGAGAACTTATATCTCCTATTATATTTTCTTGTTCACAAACACTATTACAATATAAAATATTTATAAATATTAGATGATGTTTTGTATACCTTGAAGAAATCATATGTGCTGATGTATCTCCATTAGAACTAGGGTTTTAGCTCTTCTTTTCGAAGAATAGAAACATGCATGGATCACTACTGGCTACAACATTTCTTTCCTTCTTTCTGTGCATCTTAGTATTATGCTACTCAGAGAAAGGTTCGGCCTCTTCTTGTTTTGCCTAGATATACTAGTTTTATGTCACCCTGTGTATAGTGATAGTTTCAGTTAGTAACTTCTGTGTTCCTTTTTTTTTTTTTCACAATGAAGTTGGGTATCCTTTAATCTATTTTTTTTTTTAGTGTTTGAGGATGTTTGTCTCTGCGAAAGCAAGTCTTTAATAGGGGATCGTGTTGTATTTTTCTTCGTCGCTTCATCTCGGATACTTCGTGTCCAGACTGTTAAACCATGCTAAGTTATTCTAAGCTAGACAAGGCTAAGTTTGGCTAATTAAATTAGGAAAATTAAACTTATAAATAAATAGCTTAACCACAAACCAAACATGCCCCTTAAGGATTGTTCATCAATAAACCATGAGTCTATTTGATGATTCAATGAACTAGATGGATTTCGAAAACAAGTATTTTGCTTAAAAAAATAAATAAATAAATAAATAATTTAGTTATTAGAGAGTGTTTTTCTGTCTCTTTCTTAATCTCAGCTCAAATAATATCTTCTTTCTCTGTCTCTTGTTTACAGCGCCGGACTACACTTTCGTGAAGAATGCAACACAAGCTCCAGCAGCTCCACACTATGACTACATCATCGTCGGCGGCGGGACTGCCGGCTGCCCGTTGGCCGCCACCCTCTCCCAAAACTTCAATGTCCTCCTTCTGGAGCGAGGCGGTTCGCCTTACGGCAACGCAAACGTATCCAATATGGCCTACTTTCTGGACACTCTCGCAGACACATCCCCGACGTCGGCCTCACAGTTCTTCGTCTCTGAGGACGGGGTGATCAACAACCGCGCCAGAGTCCTCGGCGGTGGAAGCTCCATCAACGCTGGCTTCTACACAAGGGCGAGCCCGGAGTACGTCCGGGAGGTCGGATGGGGCGGAAGATTAGTGAATCAGTCCTACCAGTGGGTTGAGAAGTTGGTGGCTTTTGAGCCGGTTGTGGTGCCGTGGCAGTCTGCAGTAAAAGAAGGTCTCATAGAGGCCGGCGTGACTCCGGACAACGGATTCACGTACGACCACATCTACGGCACCAAAGTCGGCGGCACGATATTTGACAAAAACGGCCACCGGCACACCGCCGCCGACTTGTTGCAGTATGCCGACTCGGCCCGGCTGACAGTGCTCTTGCATGCCATAGCCGAAAAGATATTGTTCAAAGGTAAAGTTGCTTATGGAGTGGTTTTCAAGGACTCGACGGGGAAGAAGCACGCAGCTTATTTGAAAGCTGGTGGTGGAAAGACCGCAAAGAGAGAGATCATTCTATCGGCGGGGGCACTGGGGAGCCCGCAGCTGCTGATGCTGAGCGGCATCGGCCCTAGAGATCATCTACACTCCATGGGGATCAAGGTGGTCATGAACCAGCCCATGGTGGGGCACGGCATGGCGGACAATCCGCTCAACTTCATTTACATTCCTTCGCCGGTGATGCTCGTTGCCGGTAGCGTACAGGTTGTCGGCATTACAAGTCAAGGAAGCTACATAGAGGGACTCAGTGGCTACGATTTCGCTAAAATGATCCCTGACGTTACAACGGAAGCAGCAAATGATGCCGATATTTCCTCCTTCAACGGCGGGCTGCTAGGTAGCAAGATCATAGGCCCCCTATCTACAGGCCATCTTCGGCTGCGGAACACCGACCCCGGAGACAACCCCTCTGTGACATTCAACTACTTCAAGAATCCTACAGACCTCCAGAGATGCATCAATGGCATGAAGACGGTTATCAAAGTGGTACAGACGAAGGCGTTCTCCAGGTTCAGAGACCCTAGCTACTCCATTGACGACCTGCTTGGCTTTAGTGCGAGTATACCACTTAATCTACGGCCAAGAAATGAGAATACTGGAAAATCACTCGAGCAATTCTGCAATGATACTGTGATGACCATATGGCATTATCATGGAGGTTGCCGCGTCGGCGAGGTTGTGGACCATGAATACAGAGTCCTTGGCGTGGAGGCGCTTAGGGTTATTGATGGATCTACGTTGAACATCTCGCCTGGGACTAATCCTCAAGCTACTCTCATGATGCTTGGAAGGTGATCACCATATGCCAACTAATTTGCTTTTTTTTTTTTTTTTTTTTTTTTGAAACAAAAATTTCTTTTGTTTGTGGCTTTGTAGATACATGGGAATCAAAATACTGAATGAAATGCTGCAGCATAATGAGACCGAACCGAAGGACTAAGCATGTTTCTCAACGTTGGATTTGAGAAATGAAGAAATCATG
The DNA here is from genome assembly GCA_005019695.1 of Trichopus zeylanicus subsp. travancoricus. NCBI lineage: Eukaryota > Viridiplantae > Streptophyta > Magnoliopsida > Dioscoreales > Dioscoreaceae > Trichopus > Trichopus zeylanicus. The sequence continues at coordinate 1,416,932 of RXID01011010.1, forward strand.
TTCTTGCTGGATATTACAAGAACAGTGAAAGGATTGACTTTAGTGGAACCAATAATACAATTGAGAGATTGGCCTGTTCTAGTTGGAATGGGAAGACATTTGTCCTTCAAGTAAAGCATATTGTAAGGGTTTGAATAAAGGTGTTCGGGTGTGATAAAACGATTTATCCGTATATCTCAAGAAATAGATAGGATGATGATATACCTAAAGCAAACAAATGTGAGATTTTTTTCTTCTTTGGCGTTGTGCCGTTTAATTATCATTCAAAGTGCGGAACACTACCTACCACCAGAATGGCAAGCCAACAAGGACGCTGGAATCCGGAGCTTTGGTAAATATTCTGTGTGATTTTTAATAACATAATGTTATTTAAATCGCGTTGATATGTCCGCGTGATTAATGAGACAGACATGAAATCTGTTGGGATTCTACTTCATTTATTTACTTATTTTTTAAAACCTGCTTCAGGAATATTCAGAAAATAATCATCTACTAGGTTTTAGTTTCGTTCAATTCTTTTTGCTCATCTCGTTTTCGAAATTGTAAATACGCATTCATTATATTGCCAAAATACTAGACATTTTATATATCTTATAAACTCGTATTCTCACTCCTTTTATTTTATAATTTTTCGAAAATGATAGAAGTTCAGTTCCACTATGAGTAGGGTTTCAACATGCTTGCGTAGTAGAAACTAGAAATCATGACCTAATCCAAAACCAGGCAAAATATTTTGAGGCTTAGCGGAATGGGACTAAGTGCGTAAACAAGCCAAGGCGAGCTGAGGTGAACTCTGAGTTCAACTTAGATCTCAAAATCATGGTTGTTGCCGGGATAGTCGCAATTATTATTGACGAAGGCTGTATGTTGTTGTCTAGGCCCTGAATTATGTGGCGTTAGAAGTAAAAATGAAAAATAAATTATTTAAAGAAATATAATTTCATTCACTTTATTTTTTAAAAAATATTTACAAAAATAGATCTTACATATAGTCTAAAGTGATTTTTTTTTTGTATTTTAAGTACATGCATCGAAAAGTTCATAAAATATTTATTTTCAAGTACATTCAACTTAACCTATAAATATAAACTGAATCACACTACTTTCGAAGTATTATATTACTTTCAAAACATCATCTCAATGTATTTTGTTTTAACAAACTCTCTCCTTAAATCAAAATCTTTTCAATCAATTATTCCAAATAATAATTTGAATTTGTACAAGAGATCTATGAGATCGATTTCAAAGATCCGAGGGGTAGCAGAGACCTTAGGAATTGACCTTGATATATAAATTAAAGTGTATTTCAATTTGAGTGTGTTGTCCGGTGTTATAGGAATATTTACTTTCAATAGCCACAAGCCTTTATTAGTAATTATTTCGACGATTGTCAGGAACCTTCTAAATTGAAAAACCTAACTAATAAAATAGAGATACAAAAAAAATAAAAAATTTCATTTGATTGATTTTGATATGGTACATAAATTAAGTAATGACATACCCATATTTTACAATAGATTTCATTATGACAAAACATAAAAAATAAAAAAATAAAAATAAAATAGTAAAAAAGAAGCTCTGATGCGTGTTGCTACACTACTCTTGTGTGTTAGATCGTATAGAGTTTGACTTGAATGGGTCTTGACTTGATCCTTAACGGTTGTTAATGATTTGGTTTGGTGACATTGCCTGACGGGACATGAAAAGGGAATGAAGGGTGAAGTGTTTTCAATAGCATGAGTATTAATAATAACTTCTTTTGGTTGAAATATTTATGTTAATTAATAAGATATTGATAATAACTTGAAAGTTTGAAGTATTTTTATTAGCCAATAAAATGTTAGTAATAACTCCATTTGTTTTGACATATTTCTATAGCCAATGAGGCTTACATGATAATTTCATTTGATTTTGAAATATTTTCATAGCTAATAAAGTGTAGGTAATAATTTCATTGATTTTAAAGTATCACCATAGCCAATGAGGTGTAAGCAATTACTTTATTAATTTTAAAGTATTTACATAACCAATGAGGTATAAACGATAACTTCATGAGGTTGAAATAATTTCATAACTAATGAATCATAAGTAATAATATTATTTGATTTAAAGTGTTTTTATAGCTAATGAGATGTAAATAATAACTTCATTTAATTTAAAGTATTTTCATAGACAATAAGACACAAATGATAACTTTATTTGATTTGAAGTGTTAAATTCAAATTGGCTTCAGGGTGAGACTATAGATTGGTCCTAATTCGATTGGTTATTGTGAGATACTGCAAGCTAGTTCTAAACTATTTGATTTTTGGATCAGACCGTAGGCTGTCCCTAAATTAGATTAGTTGTCGGATGAGACCACAAACTAGTCCTAATCATTTGACTTTTGGGGTAGATCATAGGTTGGCTCTAAATTAGATTAGTTGTCGGGCGAAACTGCAAGCTGATCCTAAACTATTTGACTTTCAAGTGAGACCACATGTTGGCTCTAAATCAGATTGATTATCAGATGAGATTGTAAATTGGTCCTAAATCGTTTAACTTTCGGACGAGATCGTAGGCTGACCCTAAACCTTTGACTTTCGGGCTAAACCATAAATTAGCCTTAGGTTGGATTGGTTGTTGGGTGAGCCCACAAGTTCCTTTAAATTGTTTGACCTTTAGATGAGATAGTAGACTAGGCGTAAGTCAAATTGGTTATCGGATGAGATAGTAGAACGATTCTAAATTATTTGACATTTGTGCGAGATTACAAGTTGGTCATAAGTCGGATTGGTTATGAAACGATATTGTAGGTTGACCTTAAACCATTTGACTTTTAGCAAAGATTGCAAACTAACCCTAAGTTAAATTGGTTATTGGTAAGGCCGTAGGCTAGCCTTAAACTGTTTGACTTTTAGGTGAGACCACAGCTTGGCTATAAGTCAAATTGATTGTTGGATGAGACTGCAGACTGACCCTAAATTATTTGACTTTTGGGTGAGACTGTAGATTAGTTTTAAGTTGGATTGATTATCGGATGAGATCGTAGGTTGATTCTAAATCTTTTGACTTTTAGGTGAGATCGTAGGCTGGTCCTAAGTCAGATTGGTTATCAAGTGAAATCACAGATTGGTCCTAAAATAGATTAGTTGTCAAGCGAGACTACAAGATGGCCCTAAACTAAATTGATTATCGGATGAGAACACAGACTATCCCTAAACTATTTATTAAGATGTTTTATTGTATTTTGTTCTTTTGTTCCCATTCTAGGAGAGTTTGGGTGTCTGATCTCCTCATGTTCAATTGTACGAACACAAGTAACCACAAGTGGCTATGATAGTGATGGAGTCTGTCAATACACCATGACTGTGGGTGGCCGTGGTGGCGATGGAGTCCATCAATATGCCAAAGACTGTGGGTGGTTGTAGTGGTGATGAAGGAAAGGGGTGTCTGCTATGAGGTTTAGGCATTCGGTCCTTCTATGTTCGGTCGTCCAAACACAGAGAGCTGAGTGGCCAATGAAGCGAGGTCACGAGTGGTTGCGGTGTTAATAGGAGTTTGTGGCATGGTTTGGGTGTTCGATCTCCTAGGTTCGGTCATCCAAACTTGGACCACTGTGTAATTTGCAAACGTACGGATGGCAGCTTGATAAGAATGAGACTGTGGGTGATCGCAAGTTTGGAAGTGGAGGAGAAGGAGGCTGTAGTGATAGAAGCACAAGAATGCTGATACCTCACAAGAGATAGAGGAGGAACAAGAGAAGCAAAGAAGCAAAACGATGGAGATAAGATTGGGGCTTACATCTTTCTTGACTCCTTGATGATGCTCTCTCAGTCTCCTCCTTGATGATGAGATCTTCTTCTTCAATTTGTGAAGAGTCTCTCCAAGATTATAGAAAAAAAATTATTTCTCTTTTGTGTCTTTTTAATTCGTATGCCCTAACTCCCCTTATATAGGATTGAGAGAATCTCTGATTTTGGTAATTAATTAATTTGATTTGGAGATTTAATGATTATATTCTTTCTATAAATCTCATATTTGAATCTTAGATTATATATTCTAAGATTACAACTTTTTTTTTGTGTGAAAATCCTGTCAATTCTTCAAGGATTCAAAAAATCTATTTCCTTTTTTTTCTGTAGATCACGCCCGTCTGTGAGGTTTGGGCACATGAACCTTTGAGGTTTAGTCGTTCAAACACGGGCCGATCTAGGCCCAATTTTTAGCCCCTTTTCTATTTCAAAGTGGGCCCCTACTCATTTGGACTCGATTAAGATTGGACCCTCACCCATCATGAATTAAACTTAAACTCCACTTCTAATTCTTACCAAATTTGAAACTGAAATTAGGCTGCAAAATCGACTCAAATAAATGTCCCCTTCATATTTGCTTCGTGAGCTCTCTTGACAAGGAGAATGGATGCAAATGATTTTTTGGTGCTTCCCCTTTACATCAACATTCTAGGAGTTGATTATATGAGTTTAAATTTTCATGTAAAAGTGGATTTAGTTTACCACATGGAGTAAACTTAATCTATCATGTATGTATGAGTTTGATTCCCATGCAGAATGATGTTGAATTTATCACATGAATGCAAGTTTGATTTCTATGCACGATGGGCTTCTCTTACTATGTGATGATGGACTTAAAAATTTGTCATGTAAGAGTGGACCTAATGTGCTACATGAAGGTGGGCTTGAATTACTACGATAAGTGGACTTAGATTGTCATAATGAGTGAACTTGATCTGCCATAATAACTAAACTTGATTTGTCATAAGAAGTGGATTCAATTTAACACAAGAGGCGGACTTAATTTTTCATAAGGAGTGAATTTGATTTTCCATAATCAGTGGACTTGAGCTACCACAATGAGTGAACTTAAGTTGCTATGAGGAGTGGACTTAAATTTACCATAGTGAGTGATTTGATTTGCCACGCGGAGTAGACTTAATTTACCATAAGAAGTGGATTTAATTTACCATAATGAGGGGACTTGAGCTATCACTATGAGTGGACTCAAGTTATCAGAAGAAGTGAACTTGAATTTATTACAAAAAGTAGATTTGATTTGCCACAAGAAGTTGATTTGATTTTTCACAATGAGTAGTCTTTGAGTTGCTACAATGAGTAGACTTGAGTTGTCATAAGAAGGAGACTTTAGTTGCCACAATAAGTAAACTTGATTTGTCACAAGAAATGAATTTAACTTATCATAAGGAATGGGCATGATTTACCACAAGGAGTAGGCTTTGAATTGCCAAAAAGAGTAGACTTAATTTGCCATAAGAAGTAGACTTAATTTGCTATAAGAAATGAACTTAATTTACCACAAAGAGTTAACTTAATTTTCCATAAGAAGTGAATTTAATTTGCCATACTGAGTGGTCTTGATTTGTCATGAGGTGTGGGCTTGATTGACCACAATTAGTGGACTTGATTTACCACAAGGAACTAGACTTGAGTTGCTACAATAAGTGAACTTGATTTGCTGTAAGGAGTGGGCTTAATTTGGCCATGAACTTGATCATCATACAAAATGGATGGGATTTTGTATCCATATTTTACCTCTAGAAATATGGAGTGTATATTTGCCTAGACATTATTTTTTTTGAGAAAGACAGAGGTTCTGTTATAGAAAAAATATTGTTGTTGCCCCCAAAAGCTTAGGCATAATACCTCTTCAAGAATTAGGCATTGATCAATGACATGGGTCTTTCCCTTGAATTGAGGTTGATTTTTATCAGTTCATCAATGGTGGTATGCCTCCCATCTTTGAGTTATGGTGGAGCTTCTTTTAATTTGAGGATTATGTCTTCACCAAGTAATTTGTCATTTTGAGTGGAACTTGGTAAAGGTTCCTCTTTCTGCTTCAAAGGTGTTTTGGCTACATCATGCCCCTTTTCTTTAGGTTTTTGTGAAGCTTTGGTGAGGACTTCACTCTTGTGATGTCTTGAGTACTACGGTAACTCAACGTATGTAGTTTGTGTGTCAGAAAGTATTGAGGCTTGATCAACCTCATTAGAGGTCCCATGGGGACCATGAGGCATGTATAGATACTTGGGGAATGTAGCTCAGTCTTTTAGAATTCTTCATTGGCACATTAGAGCAGAATTCTCTATAATGATTAGCTGAATCAACAAGTAGATGCTCAAGTTGATGCTTGCTAAAGTATAATAATTCAAGCTGATAGTTTATCTTTTAGAATGCCAAATTGGTGTATTAGTCTCAAGAGAAGTAACCTTATATAGTAATATTCTCTCTTTTCTTTTTGATTGAAATACTGGAATAAGCAAATAATGCAGAGTACATTGTTTATAAAAGATTTTTAGAGATTCATTTTTTAAAATATTTTAGTAAATAAGTGAGGAGTCTTGCCATCTTTGATTAAGATCTCCAATTTGATTTGGTTTGTTGAAGTTTAAGGATGATTTTATCTTATGATATAATAGACCTTCCCTTATACCTTTTTCCTAGTATAATATTTTTTCATGAATCTATTTTTCCATCGACTTCACTATTTTCACCATGTCTCTATTAGTCAGTTGCTTCTTTAACTTTGGCTTTGATCTCGGATGTCTTTCAACCTCAATTTTCAAGGTTTACACACCTGTAGATGCCATCTGTTACTTATTTTTGGGTAGTCTTTTTTGATCGATAATACACTGAGATGAGATTGAGTAGTCCTCCTAATTCTTACATGTGAGCCAATTTTTCTTCCCTTTTTCTTTCTGTTTTTTTTTTACTTAGCAATCTCATCTCTTTGAGGATCCAAGGCTTCCAGACTCACAAATATCAACCAGTCCTTACTTTTTGAGTCTATCTCTCTTGGTTCGGCTTTTCATATGAGATTTATTCATTTAGAATAATATTTTCTATTCTTCATCTGAGGAGTGATCTTTTACCTTCAGCAGAAGATTCTTGAGAGGTTATCTTTTGATCTTAGTACTTTTGTCTTTAAAGCAACATCTTTAATAGGGTTTTAGCTACTTGTAAATTTATTATCATATTTTTAGGGTTGCATTCCTGAAGTTAGCTTTGGATGTTGATAGGCGAGGGAGGTGCAGGGATTTCAACTCTACTATATTTCATTATCAACCATCCTTACCTTCAAATATTACCTTTATATTTTTTAGAGACCTTATCGCTAAGATAGATGGTGATTCACCTAATTACTAAAAGAACTTTTTTTGTTATGTCACTTTAAAAAGTTTATTTTTTTGTCTTGAGAAGTATTAAATACATACATACTAGTTAGTTTTGACTACACATTCCATTAGCAGCTAAATATTTTTTATTTTATGCTTTTGAAGCTTATGTAACTATTTGACTCTTCCATACTACATATTTGGTGCAAGTAATTTTCTTCTTATCTATTAGTCACTCTGCCATTAAAAGATGACATTACTCCTTCCTCAATCGAAGACATTGAATGTGCATTCTTCTTTTGTTCTTCTCTAGCTTTTGAAACATTGTCAAGGAGTTAAGAGGTAGGGATTGTAGCATCTAGCTTCAGTTTGATGTGACATTCTGAAGTCGATTGAATACTATGTTGATCCTTCATTTGGCAAGTTGTAGGTAGTCAAAATTGACTTTTATCTATTACTTTGTCTTTGAAAGATCGATGTCCTATTTTGTGTTAATAGGTCCTATGTTTCATTATCGAGATTTGACATAATGAAATTGGCCTTTTTCCCTTGGATGGACTTGACCTTTTTCCCTGTGAGTAGACTTGGTCTTTGCCCTTTGGATAGCAGGCCTTTATTTGCTAGATGGGAGGTCTTTGCCCTTTAATGGAAAGCTTTTTTTTGCCCCCTGAATGAGAGGTCTTTACCCTATGGATGAGAGATCCTTGCCCCTCGAATGGGAGATGAGGAGTTGATCTATATTTTTGTGGACTCTGGCTGTCCCCTTAGTGATCATTGATTGATGAAATATACCACAAATATTTCACTAAGGATGATGGTATAGATTGAGACTAAGATGATCACTTCGTTATGCCATTTCCATTTCTTGCAATGGAAAATCAATCATCAGCTTTCTTTCTTTTGATATATGTCTATATTAGATAGATTTCTATACTTGGAGAAGAAGTTAAATCTCATATGGAGTGCTAGAATTTGATGGGTCGATTTCAATAGTTCGAGAGTAGCGGAGACCTCAGAGAGTAAGCTTGATGCATAAATCAATGTGTGTTTTAATTTAAGTGTGCTATTAGGTATTTTGGGAACATTGATTTTTAACAAACACAAGTCCTTATTATTAATTACCACGATGATTGTCAAGATACTCCTAAGATGAGAAACCTAACTAATAAAATAAAGACATAAAAGAAAATGAAAAGTATTATTTGATTAATTTTGAGATGGTACATGGCTTAAGTAAGGGTATACCTTCACTTTACAACTGATTTTAGTATAGAAAAAATATAAAAATTGAAAATTGAAAATAAAAAGTGAAAAGAAGCTCTGATGTGTGTTACTGTCCCATTTTCGCACATTAGATTGTATAGAGTTCGACTCGAATGGGTCTTGACTTGATCCTTAGTAGTTGTTAATGATTTAGTTTATGGGCATTGCCCAACAGGACATGGAAAGGGAATCAGGAGTGAAATATTTCTAATAGCTTGAGCATTGGCGATAACTTCTTTTAGTTAAAATATTTCTATAAGCTAATAAGGTATTAGTGATAACTCTGAGATTTGAAGTATTTCTGTTAGTCAATAAGGCATTGATGATAACTCTATTTGGTTTGGAGTATTTTCATAGACAATGAAACATAGGTGAAGTTGGATCTAGTTTTGAAGTGTGGCCAATAGGTTTGTGCATATTGGTAATTAACTTCTTTGGTTTCATAGTATCACCAACAACTTATGGAGTTGGGTATAGTTTTGAAGTGTAGCTAGTAGCTTGGAGTGTATTAAAAATTAATTTCTTTGATTTGGCGGTGTCACCAATGGCTTATGGGGTGGGATATAGCTTTGAAGTATTGCTAAAGACTTTTGTAGCACATCCAACTTTAGCATTAGCTCATTTGATCCTTTCCCAAAATGCTTGCTTCTTCCTTTAGTGCTTATTGGTGTACGATATTTCAAAGTGGTTATCAGGTATTTTCAATTAGACATAGAGTCTCATTCTTCGTCCGTGCCTTGTATGCATAATTCCTCTAAAGTTGACAAAGCACACCCTTCTACAAATTCTAGGATTGGGACCTCATCAAACCAATGGGTTGAGCATTTGTTGCTGGATTGGTTGATAAAGACTAGGATAGCAACTTGTTGGCATTGCCCTTGGATGTATGAGTCACATTACAATAAGAGGTCATAGACTTAGATAACTCTCTTCAATAGTGTCTAGCTTTGTTGATCCGTCTCTAGAGTAAGTGGCATGCATGGTCATTTTGATCCCAAGGAGGGTCGATAAGTGGTTTCTCACCACTCCTATAAGGTCTTTTGTATGTCTTTATCTTTTCTGCTAGCACCTTCTTCATCCTGTTGACTTTCTCACAAAGCATGATAGTTGTATTTGTTACACTTTCTATGTGGACAGTTGGCTTGCATGTGTTTTCTTAACATGCCCTTTAACAAATCTTATGTTCAGTGTAGCTAGCTCTTTTATAGTATCTAACTATAGTTTAGGCATCACATAATCATATTCATGGGCGAACTACTCTCTAAGATAGTAATCTCAATAGTGGCTCTCAAGGAGACCTGTGGGATCTCTCATTTTATCAGTAGCATTTTTAGTAAATTTATTCACTTCTTCTTGCCTTGCACCCCGAATTTCTTCATCATTGAAGCGATAAGATGGGGATCAGCTTGGTTGTAAACCTCTAACGATAAATATAGTAGAGTATGTTGCCACTGGAAGTTCACTTTCTTTATTTCCTATATCAGGGTTCTCTAGTAAAGCTTTGAGTTTAATAGTGAAAAATTTTTCAAGAGTTACTTGACTTGTTTCTCCCTGAACATATTTATTCAGAGTATCAATATATTCTTGGATGGGTGATTTATTGATATCATATTCATCTGGCGAACCAAGTTCTTCTTCTTGCTTTTGTTCTTTCTCTTCTTGAAGCTTCGAGCAGGTAAGGCAGTTTGTTCTGATGAGGCTTTTTTCATTACCGTCCTGGGCTCTTCAGGTTTTTTTTTTTCATTATCTTCATCAATTTCTTTAGTCTTTTTGAAATGTAGACATTCCATAAGTGCCTTTGTTTAGGGGTATATTGTGCTTCTTCCCCAAAAAAGATTTTAGCAAGTGGTTCATGATCCTCGAACACAATAACATGATTGATGTGTTTGGTGGGTGTTTTGAATAGGGTTGCCTTCAAAAAAGTTAGCTTGCCTTCTCGATATTGTTTCTCGATCCAATCCTTGAACACATAGTAATCTTCAATGGTGTGCTCCAAAATTCTATAGCAAAGACAATAGTTTAGATAATCTATTTTGTTGTCCTCACCTAGTCTTTTGGATTCTAGCAATTGAAGGTTTAACTTTAGTGTATCCTAAAAGATTTTACCTATCCTTTCTCTTTTGAAAGAGTATTTCTTTTTGAGACTTTGTTGGAGATCATCGAATCATTCCACTTCTCAATCTCCTCTAAGAGTTGGTGGTTTTTAAGGATTACCTTTTTTTATAGTGGGATTTGGAGGTTTGTTTTACTCAGTTACTGTGAACGTAACCTTCACATTTTTGGAAGATAGTCCACACCTTACCTGATATTTTTCCAGTTTGAAAGTTTGTAAGCTAGATAAAGTTGGTGGGCTTATTCTTTCCAGCTTCTTGACTTGTATGATAAGGCCTTGGAAGATATAAATAGAAAAGATGCTCAAATAGGGTGCCATCTATTCTCCCCTTATGTTGTCAAGAATTAAGTTCACTACCTCAAATTGGCCCATGGGTTATTCACACTTAATCCATAATCAACTCATTATTGCATTTTGGTGTCAAGATAAGGTCTGTAAGGGTTAGTTTATTGCCAACTCTTTCAAATCTGATTTGAAAGGCCTTGAGTTTGTATGAATTTCGGTTGCAAACTAACATACCACTCGAATGCTACTCTTGTCAAGCTTGCTGAAAATTGGTGAAGTAATAATGAGGGATTGTTACTTGAATCTCCACACAAAGTCACAAAGTGAGCTATGTGATGTTCAAGATTGCCCATGCCATTGAACTATTTGAAACTAGGCACAGTATAGCCTTTGGAGTATGGCACTCAGTCATGTTTACTAAGGTATGATTTGTCAGTACCATTTACCTTACCGGTCTCACTTCCTTATTTCAACTATGTAGCTACTATTTATTGTACTTGCTATTATATATATGTCGGAAGTTCCACATTATTAGGGATTCCTAAAATCGAGAATTGGGTATCCCTTACTGGAGGAGGTACTTGCGAAGGGCCTACATTTTTATGGATCTCATCTATGGGAGATGCCTCTTCTACGACCTTTGCTCCTTAAGATGGCTGTTTAGATTATTTCAACTTATCGAGCTTCTGGCTCATTTGTAGCATTATAGCCATCAACTCCATGACCTTGTTTCGAGCTTCATCTTTTTCTGTGCCTTGCTATCTTAGTTATTTTTGTAGTGCTTCTATGGTCACTTCTTGATTAGAGCTTTCAATTATGACCAAGGCTTCTGTTAGAACATAATGGTCTATGTCTTGAGAATCAAATCTAGGTTGGGTTGAGGTTAACTCCTCCCATTAGTTGAGTCATCTCATTTAAGAGTCTACTCATAGAGCAAGCTGCCACACCTTCTTTTTGGCATGGTAGCAAAGATTGGTCCATAAGGACCCTCTCCTCTTAAATTTATTCTCAGTAAATCTCATTCAGATAGTCTTCTTTTGGCATTTGCCTAACTGAGGTACGAACTCATGGTCCTTCTTAGAGTTATGATGAGAAATGACTCTGATAGTGTGTGTGATCTTCCTTTATGAGTTCTCATACTGAGTGGTAGTCTTATGATGGCTCTTATTATTTTACTTGGCAATTTACCCCTTTGCCATAGTTTTAAGGCAAGACTGTACCCCTATGACTTGCTCTACCCTTCTCTAAATTACTTAATGGAGCAAAAAAATTGGAGGTAGGGATGACAATGATCGACTTCTTTTTGGAGGTAGGTTTCCTAAGTTGGCAAAAAATTTTAATAGCTTTTCCTTTATTTGTGACAGTCAAGATGAGCTCCTTTTCATCGATGCTTGTGTCTAGATTTGCTTTTAATTGATCCTTGTGAAGAGCTGGTGAAGGCAGCCAAAAAGTGAGCTTTGCTTTGGTCCTAACCTCTGGAAGATTGACATCCTTGTTGGTTGAGGCATGACTTCTGGCTTTTCATTTGAACAGCCCTTCTCATTAGAGATAATAATATTGGGCCTCCTTCCCTTTCATGGAAGATGAGAAATAGGCTGATTTTGAATGACAATAACTTCAGTTGGTGTATAGTAGGTGCCTTCTTGAACTAGATAACCTTAGAGATGGTCCTGAACTCGATTTGAACTTTCATTGCTTTTGTAATAACCATTGACTAAAATAAATGTACAACTGATATTACCTCTAGGATGATGGTGTATCTTAGGGTAGAGATATTCTTTGTTGTTGGTATTTAATCTTATTTTCACAAAGGAGAATATAATTGATCAGTCTTCAATCGTAATTCTACCTTATTAGTATTTCTATTGTATTAACTAGGTTTTTACACTTGGAGGAGAAGTCATGTCCCACTCGGCATGCCAAAATTTGTGGATCGAAATTGACCACCCGAGATAGCGGGACCCCAAGAAGTAATCTCGAATCACAAATCAAAATTTATTTTAATTTAAAGTGTACTATCAAGTGTTGAAAGAACATGACTTTCAACAAACGCAAAATCCTATTATTAGTTACTCTGATAATTATCAAGAACTTTCTAAATTGAGAAATCTAACTAATAAAATAGAGATACAAAAAAGAAAAAAAGTATTTAATTGATTTTAAAAAATAATACATGGCTTAAGTAAGGATATACCCTTACTTTATAATGAATTTTAATATAGAATTATAGAAAACATAAAAGAAATGAAGAAAGGAAAAGCGATAGTGGAGAAAAAAATTTGATGTGTGCTATTGCCCTGCTCTCCCTATGCTGGACTTTGTGGCATCTGACCCAAATCGACTCAATCTTAAGCAAGTATTGATAACATTATTCGATAGAACATGAAAGAAAATGAGAGAAGTTCGTTTCCAAAAGCTTTGAGCATTGATGATAACTTCATTGGATGACATTGCTGATGGCTTGTCGGGATTGGCCTGAAGTATTTTTAATAGTTTTGAGCTTTGGTAATAACTTCATGATTTGAAGTGTTTCTATTAGCTAACAAGGTATCAACGATAATTTTATTTGGATTAAAATATTTTCATTAGCCAATAAGGCATTGATGATAATTATATTGATCTTGAAGTTTTTCCATAACCAGTAAGGTATAGAGAATAACTTCTTCGATTTTTTTGAAGTATTTCTATAGCCAATAAGATATTAGTGATAACTTTATTTGATTTGATAGCATCACCAATAGCTTACTAGGTTGGGTATAGTTTTAAAAATTACATCATTAATTGCTTTTGGGTAGCTTGAAAAGATGCATCATTAATAGCTTTTGGTGTTGACTAACTTGAGGGTACATTGTTAATTGCTTCTAGAGTTGTCTAGCTTGAAAGGGCACATCTCAACTGCTTGTGGGGTAGACTAGCTTAAAGGCAGGTTGTCAACTACTTCTAGGGTTAACTAGTTTAAAAAATGCATCATCAACTACTTCTGAGATAGATTAGCTTGAAGTGTGGCCAATGGCTTTAAGCATCTTGTTGGTTGACTTCATTGATTTGGTAATATCACTAACATATTATAGAGCTAGGTATAACTTTGAAGTGGGGTCGATAGTTTTGAGTGTGTTGGTGATTAACTTCTTTGGTTTGGTAGCGTCACCATAGTTTATGGAGTTGAGTATAGTTTTGAAGTGTGGCTAATAACTTAGAGCGTATTGCCGATTAATTTCTTTAATTTAGCAGTATTACTAACGACTTATGGGGTTAAATATATCTTTAAAGTATTGCTAAAGATTTTTGTAGCATACCTAGCGAGACTCAATTTAACCTCATTTAGTTTTATTTGAACCATTTTAGGTTCAGGCTAGGGTAGAGACATCACCCTTTGTTTATAGTCTTGGGGTATTGGCAAAGTTTCAGCACTTCTAGTAGAACTCATTTTGACTTTAATTAGTTACATCGGGACTAATATGGTTCAGGTTTGAATTTGATTTCATTTACTTTGAGTTGAGTTTGACCTTATATTGGACCTTTATCGAGTCCAAGACTACATCTTGATGGACTTTGGTTCAGGTTCAACTCAATTTAGTTCAACTTAATTTTAATTTAGGGTTAGCTTGGCTTGGTTCTAGTTTAACTTTGAATTTGTCCTTTCAATTTGACTTTTTTTAACCAAATTAGGGTTTAATGTGACCATAGTAGATTGGATTTGATTTGAACTTAACTTGATTTTGAATTGACCCAATTTGAACCTGATTAGGGTTGGCTCTAAACTAATTTGATTTAGATTAACTCAGCCTAGACATTGAGTCTAGCTCAATTTGGATTTAGTCCATTAATTTAGGTCCATTTGAGTCAACTTGGCCTTTGTCTATTTGTTTTGATTGAGTTATTTTACATTAATCAATTTGATTTGAGGGTTCTTGACCATTTATAATGGTTTTAGTTAGATTCATAGCCCATCTTTAAATATGCAAACTAGAAGGTTGGCTTAGTTCGCGAGCTCAAAAGCTGGTTTAGTGCAAGCCCCAAGACTGACTGGGTACAAGTTCAAAGACTAGCTTAGGTGCGAGCTCAAAGGCTAGTTGAAGTGCAAGCTCGAAGGTTGACTGAGTGCAAGCCCAAAGGCTTGTTCAGTGTGAACCTGAAGGGTGATTTGGATGTGAGCCCAAAGGCTTACTGAAGATGAGCCTAAAGGCTAGCTAAGTGTAAGCTCAAAGATTGGCTTGGATGCGAGCTGAAAGGCTGGCTAAGTACGATCTTGAAGGTTAACTTGAATGTAAGCCCAAAGGCTAGCTAAGTGCGAGCCTAAAGGCCAGCTAGGTACAAGCTTGAAGGCTAGCTTTGATGCGAGGCAAAAGACTAGTTGAGTGTGAGCTTGAAGACTAGTTGGGTGTGAGCCCAAGTGCTGACTTAGTGACTACCTAAGTGTGAGCTCAAAAGTTAGCTGAATGTGAGACTGAAGGCTGGTTGAATGTGAGATTGAAGGTTGGTTGAGTGTGAGCCTAAAGGCTAGCTTAGATGTGAACCTGAAGGCTAGCTAAGTGCGTTGGCTAAGTGTGAGGCTGAAGGCTAGCTTGGATGTGAATTGGAAGGCTGGCCAAGTGCAAGTTTGAAGACTGGCTGAGTGAGAGCTCGATGGCTAGCTTGTGGTGATGGGGATTCACTATCTTTGAGGGGCTACGAGTGACAGTGGGAAGTGTTGAGAGTTCACCATCTTTGTGTAGGGCTGCGGGTGGCTGTGGTGATGTTAAGAATCTGTTGTCTTCGAGTGCCCATAGGTGTTTGCAGTAAGGGGGTGATGAGGCGGTCCTTGGTGGTCCTTGGCAGTGAAGGAGGCAGCAGGGATTCCGGGCAAGACTTGGGTGAAGGCATGGTTCTGTGATCCATCAAGGAGGTGGTGCATGGTGTAGGCGGCCTGTGTGACATCACGGTACAGCCGTGAGGCAGGTGATGGCTCAATTCAGGCTGGATAGAGCAGGGACAAGGCTTGTACGGCCTTCTCTCTAGCGAGACATCTTCAGTGAGGTTGAGTGGTTCCTCATGCGTGGCTGGGGAGTGGGAAGGCGGCTTGGGTGGAAGTTGCAGGGCAAAGGCCGAAGGTGAACAATCAAGGATGGAGTTTGGCCCTGCCTTCTCTCGGATAGTAGATAGCTCGGGAGGAAGGGGAGCAATAGATTAATTGGTTGATCCTGTAAGGCAAAAGAAGAAAGCACGCAAGACAAAAAAGAGATGGGAAGGCAAGAGAAAGCTAAGTTGAAACTACCTTTCTTACTCTCTCTGAATGATGATTTTCTGATTATTCTCCTTAATAATGCTCTACTGATCACTCTTCTTTCTTTCATGATGTTTTAATAATCCTCTCCTCTAATTTTCTGATCTTTGATCTCTTTTTTTTAAGTCAATAGGTTTATATAGAGCTTAAAGAAATGAAGTTAGGCTGGAAATAATCTTCATTGTTCAAATTTTTGAATTTTGGATGTGGATGTAAGTAAATATGAATATGGCTAATTTGAAAGTTGGATAAACTTGTGATGAGATATGGATAAGTCTATTTATTATAGATGATATAATTTGAAAATTTTATTTACACAAATATTAAAATTATAAAGGGGTTATTTACAATTTTTTCAAAAAAAAATTGGACTAATTGTGATTTCATGCATTTTCATGGGCTTTTTATAAAAAAGACTTATTTATAAAATTTTAAAACTTCCCGTGTCTTTTTTGAACAAAATTTGGACTTATCTACAAATAAAAATTTTTAAGCGACTTATTTACAAAAAGTTGAAATTCTAAGGGCATATTTATAAATAAAAAATTTTGGAGGGTTTATTTACAAACCCTAGATTTCATAGGAACGAAATCATAATTATTGATCTTTGAAGGATTTATTTGCAAATCCTAAATTTTAAGAGCCTAATTTGTGATTTTGGGATTTTATTGACCTTTTTTGTAAAATTTTTATTCCAGGGATATATTTATAAGAAAAATCTAGCCAATAGCTAATTTATAAAGATTTATTTAATCCATGGGCTTATTTATAAAATTCTTGTATTTTTGTTATTTTGGCCTAAGTTTTAGATGAATTTTGTCCAATTTTGATCCAAAAATCCAGCCCAATTAGCTAACTTAAACTTGAATTTTTCAATGATTTAAGTCCAAAATTGAGCTCTATTTTTGGACAAACTTGGGCATGATTTAAGCTTTATTGAAATCCACATTTGAGCCATAATTTAGTGACATATAAATATCAATTTTAATCATATTTTAATCAAATTTAATTGTAGCAAAAATAGTTTGAAACTGGTGGAAGTCCAAAGATTGTCCTAGATGCAAACTCAAAGGCTTGCTAAGGTGCGAGTCTTGGTACAAGCCTGAAGGCTAGCTAGGTGCGAGCCTGAAAATTTGTTGAGTACGAGCCTAAAGGTTGGCTTGGATGTCAGCTTGAAAGCTAGCTCAGTGCGAGCCTAAAGACTGATTGAATGTGAGCTCAAAAGCTGGCTTGGATATGAGCCTAAAAACTAGCTAGGTGAGACCTTGAAGACTGGTTAAGTGTGAGCCAGAAGGCTGACTGAGATTCGAGCCCAAAGGCTATCTAAGGTACAAGGTCGAAGGCTAGCTAAGGTGCAAAATCAAAGACTACCTAAGTGCAAGGCTGAAGACTAGTTGAGTGCAAGCCTAAAGGATGACTAGATGCTAGTTTGAAGGCTAGTTGAGTGCGAGCCCGAAGGCTGGCTAAGTGCA
This sequence comes from Trichopus zeylanicus subsp. travancoricus, assembly GCA_005019695.1. Classification (NCBI taxonomy): domain Eukaryota; kingdom Viridiplantae; phylum Streptophyta; class Magnoliopsida; order Dioscoreales; family Dioscoreaceae; genus Trichopus; species Trichopus zeylanicus. Next base: position 1,434,457 of record RXID01011010.1, read on the forward strand.
AACCCGAAGACTAGCTTGGATGTGAGCCCGAAGATTGGCTGGGTGCGAGCTTGAAGGTTGGCTAGGTTACCAGCCTAAAGGCTGGCTGAAGCATAAGCCCAAAGATGGCTGGGTTGAGAGCCCAAATGCTGGCTTGGTTGTTAGCTTGAAAGCTGGCTCAGTGCGAACCCAAAGGCTAGCTGGATGTGAGCCTAAGGGTTGGTTAAGTGTGAGCCCAAGGATTGGTTGACGTGTAAACCTGAAGGTTGGCTAAGTACGAACCTGAAGGTTGGCTTGGATGTGATCCCAAATGTTGATTGAGGTGTGAGCTTGAAGCTAGCTTGGATGTAAGTCGCACAAAAGTTGGTTAAGTGCAAGCCTGATGGCTTGCTAAGTACAAGCTCAAAGGCTAGCTGAGATGAGCTTAAAGGTTGGTTGAGTACAAGCTCGAAGGCTGACTAAGTATGAGCTTGAAGGTTAGTTTGGATGTAAGTTTGAAGGCTAACTAAGTGTAAGCTTGAAGGCTGATTTAGTGTGAGCCCAAAAACTTTCATGGATGTGAGCCTAAAGGTTGGCTAAGGTGCAAACCTAAAGGTTGGTTAAGTATGAGCTCGAAGTCTGACTTAGATGCAAGCCTGGAGGCTTGTTGAGTGTAAGCTCGAAGGCTGATTGAGTGCGACCCTGAATGCTGGTTGAGTGTGAGCCCAATGACTGGCTTGGTGTGATATGGATTCACTATTTTTGAGGGAAGGACGGCGGGTGGCTGTAGCAATGTTAAGGGTTTGCTATCTTTGAGTGGCCACCAGTAGTTGTAGCAGTATCAATGATTTGCCATCTTTGAGGTGCCGCAGGTAGCCGCGGTGCTAATAAAGTTCTGCCATCATATAAGAGGTCACGAGTGGTCACAATTTTTATGAAGTTTCGCTAACATGCCATAAATCATGGGTGATTGCGATATCGATGAAGTTCATTAATGCGCCAAGGACTGTAGGTGGCCATAGTATTCATGAAATTCCTCGACACACCAAAAACTGGGGCTGGCCGTAATGATGGTAGGGCAAAAATCGAAATAAGAAGCTACTAGCCAAATCCTTTTTCTGACAACCCCTTTTTAGTTTGACTATTATAACAATTTCTTTTCTTGGTAGCTTCACTTCCAACGTGTGCTCTCACATGGGTCTCTTTCTTTTTTTTTAAAAAAAATAATCTTTTTTTAGGTCCATCGTCTTCTTTTCCATCTTCTTTTTCCTCATCTTCTTTCTTCAACCATGGCTTGCTCCTTTCCTAAGCTTTGATATACTCTTCTTCGGGTCATCCTCCCTGTTTCCTCGTTGGATTTGGCCAGTTGTAGCTGAATTCGGCTGCTTCTCCGACAATGGCGGGTTTGGGTGGTGTCATGGTCTAGGAGGTAGCTGGGCGCAATAGAGCGAGTGGATGAAGGGTTGAGAGATGGTGGAGCTTGGAGGTTTAGAGCAGAGGAGGTCGTGGGAGGCATTGAGGAGGAGCATGATGGCCTTCTTCATCGCATCCACTGTAGCCCAGACGTCGCTGCCCTTGAGCGCCTCCTTGATCTTGTTCGCCAACGTAGACATCAACTTGTCAAAGTGGGCGAGAAGCATGTAGGACTTCTCCATGGTAGAGGGCTCAGTGGAACAACCTTGGATCTGGGATCGGAGCAAAAAGGAGGCAAGGTGGTCGGGCACGGGGTCTCTAATGGGATATAAGCACGGATGTGAGAAGCAGGACGATGGACTATAGTGGAGGTAAGGATTCCATGACCAGATCTAGGTAGCCGGAGATGGGAACAACAACTGGCGAGCTCGAGGAGCAGGCTACGTGGGTGTGGGCTAGTGGAGCAGGATTGGGTAGCTTGATGGCCCTCTTCAATCTTTGATTTTCTTGATGAGCTCTTTGACGAGGGCCTTCTAATCCTCTCCTTGTTTTGTTCTAATCTTTATTTGATCTCTATCTTTGTCTTTGTTATACGGGTCTTCGTCAATCTTTATAGGTCCTGAGAAAATTTGAAATTAAATTGAGGAGATTTAAAACCAAATTGAGATATTTGAAACCAAAATTTTGATTCATTTGATTGCCAAATATAGTTGGATGGTGATTTGTAGATTGAATCTCCATCTCTTTGATTGCCATGTCTAGGATTGTAATTTGTAATTGGATTGAATTTTCAAATTTCTTGATTGACATACAATCTTCTTTGATTGAGATTTATTTCCCTAATGAAGAGATTCAAAATATGTATCATTTTTAGATGTCAAATTTTTAGGGGATTATTTGCAAATTATTCGAAAACTTTAGATCAAAATATAATTTCATAAGTTCTACGGATCTTTTGACAAAAAAATCTATTAATAATATTTTAAAACTTTTAGGGTCTTTTTTAAATAAAATTTAAACTTATTTGTAAATAATAATTCTCAAGCGATTTATTTGTAAAACTAAAAAATTTTAGGGGTTTATTTGCAAAAGTTTGAAATTTCTAGGATTTTTTGTGAATATAAATTTTTGAGGGCTTTATTCATAAATCATAGATTTTGTAGCAATCAATTTGAAATTTCAAAAATTTTAATGATATTTTTGTAAAATTTTTATCTCACGGACTCATTCATAAGAAAAATCTAGTCATGAACCTATTCGCGAAAATTTTATAATTTTTATTTTGGTCCTAATATTTGATGAATTTTGGGACCAATTTTGATCCAAATATCCAGCGCAATTGGCTCTCTTTAGTTTAAGTCTAAATTTTCTGACAATTCAAGTCTAAATGAAATGCAATTTTTGATCAAGTTGAGGCTTATATTTGAATCATAATTAAGTGATATTTAACTCTATATTTTGATTGAATTTTGTTAAATTTGATTTTTAGTCAAAATTGACTCAAAAAAGTGTCTCATTCGCATCCACTTCATGAGTTTTTTCAACAAAAAGTGTGAATGCGAACAAATTTCTCAAGTGCTCACCCTTTGTGTCAATGTCTAAGGAGTTGACCGTACATGATTGAATTACCACACGATAATGGATTTAGTTTGCCACGAGAGTGGATTTAGTTTGTCACAAGGACTGAACTTGAGTTGTCATAGGAAGTGGACTTAAGTTATCACAATAAATGAACTTGAGTTATCACAATGAGTGAATTTGATTTGCCACAAGAAGTGAACTTGATTTGCTACAAGGAATGAACTTGACTTGCCACATAGAGTTGGCTTGATTTGTCATAGGAAGTGGACTTAAGGTTTGACAATGAGTGGATTTGATTTGCCACAACTATTAAACTTTGAATTGCCAAAATAAGTGGACTTGACTTGTCGTAACTAGTGGACTTTGAATTGCCATTGAGAGTAGACTTGATTTGCCATAATAGATGGACTTTCATAAGGGCATGGGCCTGACTGTCACATAAATAGATGGAGTTTTGTGTCTATATTTGGCCTTAAGAAACATGAAGTGCATGTTTGACTAGGCATTCTCTTTTAAGAAAGTCAGACGTTCTGTCATAGACAACAAATAGATACTTTTGGTTGTTATCGTTGTTCTCCCCAGGACTTAGGCATAGTACCTTTTGAGAAATTGGCTGTTGATTGGTGGCATAGGCCTTTTCTCTTTGTTATAGATTAGATGGTAGGATCTTCCTTCAAATATCCTTTCAACGATGTAAGAGTCTTTCTAATTAGACTCGAACTTGTGTTTCTTATTTTAGTTTGGAATTGTGGGTCTTTTCAGAAGTAAGACCATTTCCCCCTTTTGGAATGACAAGTTGAGCCATCTTGTTATAGACCTTGGACATTTTTACTTGATACATTTTCAAGTTTTGCTGGGTGTGAGACATGTCTTGTCCAAGGAGTCTAGCTCGTTAAGGTGAAGATAAACGTTATCTTTTCTTGTAATTTCTTCTTGCAAGGCAATTCATAAAGAGGAAATTTGTACTTCCAATGTTAAGACTGCCTCAGTCCCAAACATCAATGCATATGATATTGATTGGGTAGGGGTTCGATATATGGTGCGATATGTCCACAATGCCTCAATAAGATTTTGATACCAGTCTTTCTTATTTCTGACAATAACTTTTTTAAAGATCTTGGAAAGGGTCTTGTTGAATGCTTCAGTAAGCCCGTTGGCTCTCACATTATAGATGGATAAATATTTTCAATCTATCTTGTGATAATGCACAAATTATTCTACCTTAAAACTTCTGAACGATGGTTTATTATCAGAAATGATCCTTCAAGAGACTAAATTGGTACAAGATATTTTTTTAAAAGAAGTGGATAATAGTATCCGCCTTTACCTCTTTCAATAAAATTACTTCAACCCACTGAGAAAAATAGTTGGTTGGTACTAGTATGAATGATGGCCTCTAGAAGAAGATGGTTCGATTGGGCCAATAATGTTTGTATCTCATAGCTTGAATGGCCATGAAGATATTGTTGGATGTAGAGAATTTGGATATTGATGGATGAAGTTACCATGAATTTAGTATAGGTGACATCTTCTCGCATTTTTAATATAATTTCCCACCATCATGGGCTAATAATAACCCATATGCTTAATCTTCATTATCATTTTTGGGACCGATTGATGATAATATACTTCATACATAACTTTTTTGACCTTTTTGTCTGAGAGATAATGCAAAAGAAGTTAATTGAAAGACTTTCTATAAAGAGTATTGTTTATAAGTAGAAAGTGTGCGGCTCTCTTTTTGAGTTGTGTCTATGCGGATTTATCTTCGGGGAGTTCTACACTCTTGAGATAGTTGGTAAAGAGCATTCTCCAATTTGTGATCTCTTCTACTAGTTTAGATTTATTCCTTCGTACTTGATGTTGAATATTGAGCTCATCACTTGTCTATTATAGACTGTGATCAAAATTTTTCCTTGATCAGGGTCAGCCAGTGACTTGGCTAGTTTTGTTAAGGAGTCAGCTTCTGCATTGATAGACCAAGGAATCTTATTTATTTGAATATGTGGGATTTACCTTATGAGCTCTTGAGCCTTTTCATGGTATTTCAGGAGCTCAGATTTGTGAACTTTATATTTATCTTGGGTTTTATTGATAACTAGTTCTGAATCATATAAAATATATAGATGTGATATTTTTATATTAATTCATAGCCCTTTGATAAGTGGTGCTTGCATTCTTGAGCTTAAAGGACATCACCTTATAGCAGTAAATGCCAATTGGTGTCTTGAAAGCTGTATATTTTTTATCATCAAGATGCATCTTTATTTGGTTATATCTTGAAAAGCTATCTATAAAAGAAAATATTTTGAAGTCGACCATGTTGTCAATCATGATTTTCATTATTGGCAATAGAAAATCATCGTCTGAACATACTTTATTCAAGTCCTTATAGTTTACACAAATGTGGATTTGGCCATTCTTTTTTTTATTAGCACAATGTTTGCTACCCAATCTGGGTAATTTTTTTTTCTCTCTGATGAAGCTTGCTTTGATTAGTTTCTTTATTTTTTCTATCACTTTCTGTTCTAGATCAAGTTTCATCTTCCTAGGTGTCTATTTGATAGGTGGAAGTTTAGGATTGATGGCCAGTTTGTGGGCTGCAACTTCAAGATCTAGTTCAAGCATCTCCTTATAACTCCATGTGAAGTAGTCAATGTACCATTGGAGTATTAGTTTGAGTTAGGTTTGGCTTTCCTCTGAAAGTTGATTACTGATGAAAGTTAGCTTGGGGTCCTCCTTTAAGCCTAGGTTAATCTCCATCAATTCGTCGACTATGGCTTGCCCCCATTTCTCAAGTTTTGGTAGAGCTTTTTTTATTTTGAGGATTATTTCTTTACCAAGTGATTCATAATATCGAGTGAGATTTGGCGAAAGTTCATGTGAAGGCACTTTGGCTGCATTATGCCCCCTTTTTTTTGGGTTCTAATGAAATTTCACTAAGGATGTCACCTTTTTATGATGTCTAAAAAGTCATGGCCACCTCAGTGCACATGTCAGGAGATATTAATATTATTTGGTCATCCTGAATATCGGAGAGAGGTCCAATAGTGACCATAAGACACATGTGGGCATCTGGAGTAATATAGCCTAGTCCTTTGTTATTCTTGTTTCCTCTTCCAGGAATGTAAGCATGTTCTTGGGGTGGATTCTATAGATTCTTAAAGAAATAACTTTCTCTCTTTATTTATGGACATCCATAGCTACATTTGTTGATTATTTAATGAAGCTAGTTGGAGAAATATTTAGGCATGACTATCAGTTGATGATCACCATCATCCGCTAGATCTTTAGTCACTAGGATTTCATTTATATTTGGGGCATAAGGGATTACCTTATAAAATAGTGTTTTCTCTCTCCCTTGCACCATGGAATAATGTAGAAAGTCATTAATTCTTCTACGACATTGATGCTCAACTCATCTGAAAGCTTAAATAAGCATTTTAGAACTTTAGTATGCATAATTCCTATAAAATTGGCAAAGCTTATCCTTCCATAAGTTCTAAGACTGGAGCCTCATGAAACCTAATAGGTTAAGGATTTGTTGCTGGATTGCTTGATGGAAGTTGGGATAGTAGCTCGCCAGCATTCACCTCGGATGTATGAGTTACCATTCAATAAGAGGTCATAAACTTAGATAACTCTCTTTGATAGTATAGCTTTCTTGACCCGTCTCTAGAATAAGTAGTATGAGTGGTCATTCTAATCTTGAGAAGGTTTGGTAAGTAGTTTCTCACCACCCCTATGAAAGTCTTTTGTATGGCTCTATTTTTTTTTACTAGCACCATCTCCATCCTCTCAACTTTCTTACAGAGCATGGTAGTCGTATTTATCATGCTCTTCATATGGGCAGCTATAGCTTTTATATGCTTGTTCAGCATTTGCATTTGCTTCTTGATAAATCTCATGTTAGTTGTAGCTAGTTCTTTCACAATATCTAGTTGTAGTTTGAGTATGCCATAGTCATACTCATGGGCGAATCACTCTCTAAAATAATCATCTCGATAGCAGCTTTAGAGAGACATGTGGGATCTCTCATTTCATTAGTAATATCCATAATGAATCTATTTGCTTCTTCTTGCCTTGTACCATAAATTTTCTCATTATTGAAGCGACAGGGTAGGGATCAGCTTCGTTGTAAACATTTGACGGTAAATATAGAACAAATATAGAACATGTTGCCACTAGAAGTTCACTTTCTTCATTTCCCGCATTAGGGTCCTCTAGTAAAATTTTGAGTTAACCAGGGAAGAATTCTTCAAGATTTTCTTGGCTTATTCTTCAAATACAATAATATGATTGATGTATTTAGTGGGTATTTCGAATAGGGCTACCTTCGAGAGAGTTACCTTGTCTTCTCAGTATTACTTCTTGATGCAATTCTTAAATACATAATAGTCATCAATGGTATATCCCAAAACTATATAGTAAGGATAATAGCTCGGGTGGTTTATTTTGTTGGCCTCACCTAGCCTCTTAGCTTCTGGCAACTGGAGGCCCAACTTCAGGATATTCTGAAAGATTTTACCTACTTTTTATTTTTTGAAAGAATATTCTTTTCTGAGCCTTTATTGAAAATCATTGGATCATTCCACTTCTCTATCTCCTGTAGCAATTAGTGGCTTCTGAGGATTACCCTTATTTATGGTAGGGCTCGGAGGTTTCTTTTACTTAGTTGCGTGAATGTAGCACTCATATGTTTGGAAGGTTCTCCATGCTTTACTTTGTCTCTTTTCAGCTTGAAACTTTGTAAACTAGATAAGGTCGGTGGGCTAATTCTTTCCAGTTTCTTGACTTACATGATGAGATTTTGAAGGTATGGATAGAAGAGGTACCTAGATAAGGTACCATTTATTCTCTCCTTGTGTTGTCAAGTACTAGGCTCACTATCTCAAATTGGTTCATGGGTTATTTACACTTAATGCTATGATTTCTCCAATGTATGATATAATCCAGAATCGATTCATTGTTGTGTTTTAATGTTGAGATAAGGTTTGCAATCGTCACTTTATCGTTGACTTCTTTGAACATAATTTAGAAGGTATCTTTTATGTGTGCCCAAGTTTGTATGGATTTTAGTTGCAAACTAGCATACCACTCAAATGTTATTCCTGTTAGGTATGATAAAAATTGGTGGAGTAACAATGAGAGACTATTACTTGAATCTCCACATAGAGTTATAAAGTGAGCTATGTGCTGTTCAAGATTACTTATGTCATTAAACTATTTGAAACTTGGCACTGTATCGCCTTTGGGATATGACACTCAATAGTGATGGTAAGAGTATGATTTGTCAACATCATTTATCCTAGTTGTCTTACTTTTTTGTCTCAAATATATAACTACCATTCATTATACTTATTGTTCTATGTATGCTTGGAGTTTCATGTTGTTAGGGATTGTTGAAATTAGGGATTGGATATCCCTTACTAGTAGAGGTACTTTTGAAGGGCATATATTTCATGGATCTCTTCTATGAAAAGTACACATTCTGTTGCCTTTGCTACTTGGGATAGATATTGAGATCATTCAAACTTATCGAGCTTCTAATTTATTTGTAGCATCATCTCCATCAATTCTATGACCTTCTTTTAAGCTTTATTTTTCTCTTTGCGTTATTGTCTCAGTTATTCTTACAATGCTTCTATGATCACTTTTTAATCGGAGCTTTCAATTATGATCAGGGCTTCTGTTAGAATATGAGTCTATATCTTGATAATTAGGTATAGACTTTGGGTTGAGCCTAACTTCTCCCATCAGTCGAGCCATCTTCTTCAAGAGTCTACTCATGGGCAGGTCACCACACATTCTCTTTCGTGTGGTAGCAAGGATTAGTTCACAATGACCCTCTTCTCATAGATTTCTTCATCAATAAGCCTCACACAGGTAGCCTTCTTTTGGCATTTGGCTGGTTAGGGTACAGGTCAGAGTTCCTCCCAAAGTCATGACGAGAAATGACTTTGACAACATAGGCAGTCTTCTTTGGCAAACCCTCATGCTAGGTTGTAGCTTTATAATGGCTCTTGTGATTTTATTTGGTGATTCATCATTTTGCCATAGTTTTAAAGTAAGACTATACCTCCTATGATTTATTCTTGCCCTTCTCTAAATTGCTGAATAGAGCAAAGGAGTTGGAGGTAGGAATGGTAATGATCGACTTTGTTTGAGGGATAAATTTTCCAAGTTGGTTGAAAATTTCAGTAGCTTTCCCATTACTTGTGACAGTCAAGATGAGATCTTCTTCATCGATGCCTATGTCCATATTTGCTTTTGATTGCCTCCTGTGAGGAGTTGGGTGAAAGCGGCAAAAAAGTAAGCTTTATTTTGGTCCTATCTTCTCGAAGACTGATATCCTTTTTGGTTGAGGTATGACTTCTAGCTTTTCATCCGAACAACCCTTCTCATTAGGGATAATGATGTTAGGCCTCCTTCTGTTTGTGGAAGGTGAGAAATAGATTGGTTTTGCATAATGACAATCTCAGTCAGTGTGGTTGCAAGTACCTTCTTGAACTGGACAACCTCAAAAATGGTTCCAAACTTGATCTAAACTTTAGATGCTTCTGTAGCGATCTTAGCCTAAGGTAAATGCATAGTTGATCCTGCCCCAAGGATGATGACATATTTTGGGACGGAGATGTTCTTCGATGTTGCCATTTGATTCTTTCTTCTATAAATGAGAACATAATTGATTAGTCTCCAATTGTAATTCTACTTTATTAGTGTCTTTATCATATTAACTAAGTTTCTATACTTGAAGGAGAAGTCAAGTTTCACCTGGTATGTCAGAGTTTGTGGGATCGATTTCGATGGCTAGGATACCGGAGACCTCGGGAGCAACCTTGAATCACAAATCAAAATTTGTTTTAACTTAAAATGTGCTATCAAGTATTATGAGAATACTAACTTTCAATAGATGCAAGTCCCTATTATTAATTACTCAAAAATTATCAGGAATCTTCTAAAATAAGAAACTTATCTAATAAAATAGATACACTAAAAGAAGAAAAAAATATTTGATTAATTTTAAGAGATGATACATGACTCAAGTAAGGGTATACCCTCACTTTATAATGAATTTCAACATAAAATTATAAAAAGCATGAAAGAAATAAAGAAAAAAAAAGAAAGAGTGGAAAAAAAAGCTTTGATGTGTGCTGCTACCCTATTCCCCTACTCTAGACCACGTGGCATCTGACCCAAATCGACTTGGTCTCTAACAAGTATTAATGGCATCGTCCAATGGGATATGGAAGGGAATGAGAGGAGTTCAAAGCATTTTGAATAGTTTTAAGTATTGGTGGTAACTTTATTTAGTTTGGTCACATCACCTATAGCGTATAGGATTGGGTATAGATTTAAAAATCTCATTGTCAATTGCTTTGGGGGTTGACTAACTTCAGGGGTGTATCATCAATTACTTCTAGTATTGGCTAGCTTGAAAGGGCATGTCGTCAACGACTTCTGGAGTTGACTAGCTTGAGGAGCACATTGTCAACTACTTCTAGAGTTGACTAGTTTGAATGGTGTATTGTCAATAGCTTCTATGGTTGACTAGCTTAAAAGAGTGCATTGTCAATGGCTTCTAGGGTTGACTAACTTAAAGAGTGCATCATCAATAGCTTTTGGTGTTTACTAGCTTGAAGGGTTTATCATTAACTACTTCTAAAGTTGACTAGCTTTTGGTTTTAGTTCTCAGCTTGGCTAGGTTTTGATTTGATTTTGAGCTTAATTCAATCCTTATTTAGCTTGATTTTTAATTGACATAACTTGAACTTGATTAGGGTTTGGGTTTGAACTACTTTGACTTGGATTAACTCATCCTGGATTTTGAGTCCAACATAATTTGGGCTTTAGTCTATTTGTTTGATTAATTTATGTTTATTTGCATCAACTTGTCCTTTGTCCATTTATTGTGATTTAGTTACTTTACATTAATTAATTTGAATTGAGAGACCATCGCTGTTTATCATAATTTTAAATAGATCCATGGTCCGACTTTAAATGTGTGAACTTGAAGAAGGCTCAACTTGTGAGCTCGAAAGCTGGCTTAGAAGTATAAGCCCGAGGGCAGATTGGGTGCAAGTCCAAAGACTGGCCTAGATGTAAACTCGAATGCTAGCTAAATGCGAGTTCAAAGGCTGGCTAACTGTGAGTCAAAAGGCTAGCTTGGATGTGAGTCTGAAGGCTAGTTAGATGTAAGCTCGAATGTTAGCTGAATATGAGCCCAAAAACTGGCTTAAATGTGAGCCCGAAAGTTGACTAAGTGCAAGCCGAAAGACTAGCTAAGTACAAACCCAAAAGTTGGTTGAGATGTGAGCCTAGAGGTTAGGTGAGATGTGAATCCAAAGACCGGTTGAATGTGAGTCTGAAGGTTGGCTAAATGTGAGCCCTAAGACTGGCTAAGATGTGAGCCTGAAGTCTGACTTGGATGCAAGCTTGAAGGCTAGTCAAGATGCGAGACTGAAGTATGGCTGATGTGCAAGCCCGAATGCTTGCTTGGATGTGAACTTGAAGGCTAGTCGAGATGCGAGCTTGCAGGATGGCTAAGGTGTGAGCTCGAATGTTTTCTTGGATGCAAGCTCAAATGTTGGCTAAGTATGAGCCTAAATGCTAGCTGAGTGAGAGCCCAAAGGTTGGTTTGGATGTGAGCTTGAAGGTTGGCTAAGTGCAAGCTCGAAGATTGGCTTCGATGTGAGCTTGAAGGTTGGCTGAGTGTGAGCCTGAAAGTTAGCTAGGTGCTAGCCCGAAGGCTAGTTAGAATGCGAGCCTGAAGGTTGACTGAGGCAAAGATTGATGGCTGGTTATGATTCAACCCAAAGGCTAGCTAAGTGTGAATTGAAGGCTGGTTAAATGCGAGCCTAAATGCTAGCTTGTTTGCGAGCTTGAAAGCTGGTTAAGTGTGAGCCCAAAGGTTAGCTAAATGTGAACCTGAAGACTGGCTAAGTGTTAGCATAAAAGCTAGTTGCGATGCGAGCTTGAAGGCTAGTTAAGGAGTAAGCCTGAAGGTTGATTGAGGTATGAACTCGAAGCTTTGTTGAGGTGTGAGAGTCTAAAGGTTAGCTTGGATGCAAGTTCGAAAGCTGGCTAAGTGTGATCTCAAAGGCTAGCTAAGTGCGAATCCAAAAGATAGCTGAGGTACGAGACGGAAGACTGACTAAGGTGAAAGCCAGAAGGCAAATTGAGTGTGAGACTAAAGACTGATTAAGTGAGAGCCTGAATGCTATTTTGGATGCGAATCCAAAGGCCAGTTGACTATGAGCCCGAAGGCTGATTGAGTGCAAGTCTAAATATTAACTTCGATGCGAGCTCAAAAACTGACTGAGGTGTAAACTTGAAGGCAGACTGAATTTGAGCCCCAAGGTTGACTGAGTGCAAGCCTGAAGGTTGACTAAGTATAGCCCCGAAGGCTAGTTTGGATGTGAGCCCGAAAACTGGCTAAGTGTGAGTCTAATGACTGGCTAAATACGAGCTTGAAGGTTGGTTAAGTGCGAGCTTGAAGACTAACTTATTGTGATGAGAATTCGTCATCTCCAAGGGAAGGGTCACAGGTGGCTATAGCAGTATTGTGGGTTCACTATCTTTGATTGACTATGAGTGGATGTAGTAGTATCAAAGGTTCACTGTCTTTAAGGGGTCATGGGTGGTAGCGGTGTTAGTAGAGTTCCCTCGTCATATGTAAGGCCGTAGGTGGCCATGATCTTTATAAAGTTTCATTAATGTGTTAAAGACCGCGAGTGGCTATGGTATTAATGAAATTTGTTAATGCACTAAAGACTATGGGTGACCATAATGTTGATGAAGTTTGTTGATGCATCAAGGACCACAAGTGAACATGGTAATGATGGCACAAAGATCAAAATAAGATCCTACTAGCCAAATCCTTTTTTTTTTCGGCAAGCAACCCCTTTTGTATTTTGGCTGTTGTAGTAAGTTTTTCTCAGGAGCTTCACTTCCTACAAGCCCTCCCATGTGGGCCTTTTTTTTTCTTTATTTTTAAAAAACTTTTTTGTACATCCTTTTTCTTCTTTCCGATCTTATTTTTCCTCATCTTCTTTCTTCAACCATCGTTGGCCCCTTTCCTAAGCTTTAATCTACACTTCCTCTGGTCGTCCTCCCCATTTCTTGGTTGGATTTGGTCAGTTGTAGCTGGATCCAGCCACATCTCCGGCAATGGCGGGTTCGAGTGGTGTCATGGTTGAAGGGGGCAAGCCAGGCTATGGCAGGTCAGGAGCTTGGCCAGCCAGCTAGGGCACATGAAAGAGGCAACCGGGTGTGACAGAGTAGGTGCATGAAGGGCTGAGAGACGACAAAGCTTGGCGTCATAGAGTAGAGGCCATGAGAGGTGTTGAGGAGGAGCATGATGGCCTTCTTGAACTCATCCATTGTGGCCTAGACGTCGCTGTCCTCGAGCACCTCCTTGATCTTGTTCACCAACGTCGGCATTGACTTGTCGAAGTGGGCGAGAAGCATGCAGGACTTCTCCACGGTAGAGGTCTCAGTGGAACAACCCTAGATCTGGGATCAGAGCAAAGAGGAGGCAAGGTGGACGAGCGTATGGTCTCCGATGGGGTATAAGCATGGGCGGGGGGAGCAGGATGACAGACTTTGGTGGAGGTGAGGATTCCACAGCCGGATCTAGGTAGCAGGAGATGGGAACAATGACCGGCAAGCCCAGGGACCAGGCTACGTGGGTGCAGGTTAGTGGAGCGGGGTAGGGCAGCTTGATCACCCTCTCCAATCTTTGATTTTTCTTGATGAGCTCTTCCTTCCAATCCTCTTCTCGTTCTGATTTCTATCTCTATTTCTGTTCTGTAGGTCCTCATCAATTTTTATAGAATTCGAGAAAATTTAAAACCAAAATAAGTAGATTTGAAACTAAATTTTTGATTGATTTAATTGCCAAATATAATTGGATTGTGATTTGCATATTGTATCTCCATCTCTTTGATTTATGTTTGGGATTGCAATTTATAATTGAATTGCATTTTCAAATTTCTTCATTGGCATATAATCTTCATTGATTGGGATTTATTTTACTTGTAAAAAGATTTAGGATTTGTATCATTTTTTGATATTAAATTTTTTGGGGGTTATTTATAAATTTTTCGAAAAATTTAGACCAAAATGTAATCTCATAAATTGCAGGGGCCTTTTGATAAAAAGAATTTATTCCTAAAATTTTAGAACTTTTAGGATCTTTTTTGAATAAAATTTAAACTTATTTGTAAAAATTTTTTTGAGGCACTTATTTTTTAAAACTAAAAAATTTTAAGGGTTTATTTGTGAAAGTTAGAAATTTTAGCTATTTATTTATAAATATAAAACTATGAGGGGTTTATTCATAAACGATAGATTTTGTTGGGATTAATTTAAATTTTCAGAACTTTTAAGGACTTTTTTGCAAAATTTTCATATCAGGATTTCATTTGCAAGTAAAATCCAGTCAGAAATCCATTTGTAAAGATTTTATAATTTTTTTTTTGCTCAGATATTTGCTGAATTTTGGATCCGATTTTGAACCAAGTATCTGACCCAATCGACTCTCTTTAATTTAAGTTTTAATTTTTTAATAATTCAAGTCTAAATTAAACCTAATTTTCGATCAAATTTGATCGCGATTTTGGTCTAATTGAGTCTCATATTTGGATCACAATCTAATGACATTCAACTCTATATTTTGATTAAATTTGATTTTCAGTCAAAATTGACTCAAATAATATATACATGAAAATGTTGCCACATACTCGATGTCACAATTTGAAAGAGTGACAATCAGTTGATCTTTAAAGTCCATGTAAAAACTGAATTTTTCATAAAAAAACCAAAGCCAGTGGTGCTTTTTCTATTATCCACATTAGCTCCCTAATCATTATTGGAATAGCAAAAAAGTTAAAAATTATTAGAATATGATTCGAATATGCCATGATTAAGTATACCTTTGATGTAGTAAAGAATTCTCTTAGTTAGAGAGGGAGGGAATGGGTTTAGGGGAGGTTCTTGGCTTTTCCATGTAGCGGCTCACCAATCCAACACTATAAAAAATATCGGGTCTTATACAAGTTAAGTATCTTAAGCTTTCAATAATACTTTTGAAGAAAGTGCTATCAACATGTTGTCCTTCATCAAGTTTTGAGAGCTTTATATTTCCATCAACTAGTGTGCCAACTGGTTTATAATCCTCATTATTAAATTTCTTGAGGTGTCCTTTGCATAAGCTTCTTGGGACATGAAGATTCTTCATTACTTTGACTCACTTTGATGTCAAGAAAATAAGACATTAGCCCTATATTTGTTATTTCAAATTCTCATATTAGGGCTTATTTGAATTCTTTGAACATAAGAGGATTAGTGCAATAAAGATCAAGTCATCTAAATATAAACAAACAAATGTCTCCCTGATCACTTTTCTTCATATAGAGAGTATTTATGTGGGCATTAGATATAAACATATTCTTTGAAAAAAGAAGTAATCCTACTATTTCAAGCCCTTGGTGCTTGTTTCAAGTCATCCAATCCAAGGCTTTTTTTTGACTTTAACACCTTTTCTCTATGCCCTTTCTTGATGTAACCTAAAGGTTATTTAATATACACCTCCTCTTCAAGATAGCCATTTAGAAATATCGATTTGACATTCATTTGAAAGTTATAGAGTCTAGAATAATATTTCCTATACCGTATATATATACATCAAAACGTCTACAAGATGTCTCCCTTTCTATGTACATTCAACTTAATCTAGAAATACAAAATGTATCGCACAACTTTCCAAACATCACATCACTTCATACAATGTATTTTGGTTTAACTCCAACATGATGTTGACCTTACTTATGGGTTTATATATGGTTGATATGTAGGGTTGATCTATGTCAAACTCGTACTCATTGTGTTATTGTTCAAAATCAATTAATTTTATTGATGTGTAGTTGGATTAACTCTATTTGGGATCTTAGGCAAAAGAAGAGACTATTTCAACTACGAGGCCAATTTGAGACCAATTTGGAAGCTGGCCTTTCTCTAATTTCATTAATAATACTGATCCTATTTGTATATTTCGCCTCCCTGTCCGTCCAACTTTGCACAAAAGTACTGAAAGCGACCAAACACGTCAACTCATTACTGTTTATTTTATTATAAAACCAGTTCATATCTCCAATTTCCAAGAGCACTCAACCAACTAAATCTGAGCTAATTCTATCAAAGATGCGGAAAATCAAAACATTCATTCGCTTGCTTGAAATGAGAGATAGTTAATTAAACAAAATATATATGTGGTATAATTAAAAACTCTAAGAATTAATTTTGAAATAATAAATAAAATTTTAAATGAGTTCCAATGCGTAATAAAAAAATTATAAGAACGTGACTTTTAAGAGTGCAAACTTTTATTATTTATTACTCAAAAATTAGAACAACATGACTTTCAATCGGAATTAATTTATTATGGTTTCAGTCAAATTATTTAGTTTCTTAGACCAAATTTTAACTTTAAATTTAAAAATATTAAAAAATAATTTAAAAATATGAAAATAATTTATATACATATATATTTTTAAAAATATTAAATAATTTTTTTAAATAAAATTAATTAAAATATTGAAAGGAAAAAGTTCAAATCAAGGTCAAACCAGACCCAAATTAAATCTTTAACCATGAAATTAAGTAATAATTATGATATAAAATTAATATATAAATACAAATAATAGTTTTAAATTTGAAATCACTATTTTACAAAGAAATATTTTGGATTAGGCTAAAACTGAAATATTTAAATTAAAATATTTTAATTTCGACCGTACCTTTAAATTATAATCCAAACTTCCCTGGTTTCATTAATGTAGGGTGAACTGTGAATCTCTCTACCCTATAAACCCCACTTGTGCTCTTTTAAAGAAATCATATGTGCTGAAGTATCTCCATTAGAACTTGGGCTTTAGCTCTTCTTTCCAAAGCATAGAAGGATGCAGGGATCACTACTGGTTATGACCATTCTTTCCATCTTTCTGAGCATCTTAGTATTATGCTATTCAGACCAAGGTTCAGCCTCTTCTTGTTTATCATAAATATTCTAGTTTAATGTCATCCTGTGTATAGTAATAATTTCAATCAGTAAACAAATAAATAAATAATCAAGTTACTAGAGAGTGTTTTTCTTTCTCAAATAATATTCTCTCTGTTCCTTATTTGCAGCACCGGATTATACTTTCGTGAAGAATGCAACACAAGCTCCAGCATATTCATACTATGACTACATCATTGTCGGCGGCGGAACCGCCGGCTGCCCATTGGCTGCCACCCTCTCTCGAAACTTCAACGTCCTCCTATTGGAGCGAGGTGGCACACCCTACGGCAACGTGAACATATCCAATGTGGCCTATTTTTTTGACATCCTCGCAGACACATCCCCGACGTCGCCCTCACAGCTCTTCGTCTCTGAGGACGGGGTGATCAACCAACGCGCCAGAGTCCTTGGCGGTGGAACCTCCATCAACGCTGGCTTCTACACAAGGGCGAGCCCGGAGTACGTCCGAGAGGTCGGATGGGACGGAAGATTAGTGAATCAGTCCTACCAGTGGGTTGAGAAGTCGGTGGCTTTTGAGCCGGTTGTGGTGCCGTGGCAGTCTGCAGTAAAAGAAGGTCTCATAGAGGCCGGCGTGACTCCGGACAACGGATTCACGTACGACCACATCTACGGCACCAAAGTCGGCGGCACGATATTTGACAAAAACGGCCACCGGCACACCGCCGCCGACTTGTTGCAGTATGCCGACCCGGCCCGGCTGACAGTGCTCTTGCATGCCATAGCCGAAAAGATATTGTTCAAAGGTAAAGTTGCTTATGGAGTGGTTTTCAAGGACTCGACGGGGAAGAAGCACGCAGCTTATTTGAAAGCTGGTGGTGGAAAGACCGCAAAGAGAGAGATCATTCTATCGGCGGGGGCACTGGGGAGCCCGCAGCTGCTGATGCTGAGCGGCATCGGCCCTAGAGATCATCTACACTCCATGGGGATCAAGGTGGTCATGAACCAGCCCATGGTGGGGCACGGCATGGCGGACAATCCGCTCAACTTCATTTACATTCCTTCGCCGGTGATGCTCGTTCCCGGTAGCGTACAGGTCGTCGGCATTACACGTCAAGGAAGCTACATAGAGGGACTCAGTGGCTACGATTTCGCTAAACTGATCCCTGACGTTACCACGGACGCAGCAAATGATGCCGATGTTTCCTCCTTCAACGGCGGGCAGCTGGGTGGCAAGATCATAGGCCCCCTATCTACAGGCCATCTTCGGCTGCGGAACACCGACCCCGGAGACAACCCCTCTGTGACATTCAACTACTTTAAGAATCCTACAGACCTCCAGAGATGCATCAATGGCATGAAGACGGTTATCAAAGTGGCACAGACGAAGGCGTTCTCCAGGTTCAGAGACCCTAGCTACTCCATTGACGACCTGCTTGACTTGACTGCGAGTTTACCACTAAATCAACGGCCAAGAAATGAGAACACAGGAAAATCACTCGAGCAATTCTGCAATGATACTGTGGTCAGCATATGGCATTATCACGGAGGTTGCCGCGTCGGCGAGGTTGTGGACCATGAATACAGAGTCCTTGGTGTGGAGGCGCTTAGGGTTATTGATGGATCTACGTTGAATTTCTCGCCCGGGACTAATCCTCAAGCTACTATCATGATGCTTGGAAGGTGATCCATTTTTCTTAGTAGTCCGCAGTACATGCCAACTAATTTGCTTTTTTTTTTTTTTGAAACAAAAATTTCTTTTGTTTGTGGCTTTGTAGATACATGGGAATCAAAATACTGAATGAAATGCTGCAGCATAATGAGACCGAACCGAAGGACTAAGCATGTTTCTCAACGTTGGATTTGAGAAATGAAGAAATCATGTTCTTGCTGGATATTACAAGAACAGTGAAAGGATTGACTTTAGTGGAACCAATAATACAATTGAGAGATTGGCCTGTTCTAGTTGGAATGGGAAGACATTTGTCCTTCAAGTAAAGCATATTGTAAGGGTTTGAATAAAGGTGTTCGGGTGTGATAAAACGATTTATCCGTATATCTCAAGAAATAGATAGGATGATGATATACCTAAAGCAAACAAATGTGAGATTTTTTTCTTCTTTGGCGTTGTGCCGTTTAATTATCATTCAAAGTGCGGAACACTACCTACCACCAGAATGGCAAGCCAACAAGGACGCTGGAATCCGGAGCTTTGGTAAATATTCTGTGTGATTTTTAATAACATAATGTTATTTAAATCGCGTTGATATGTCCGCGTGATTAATGAGACAGACATGAAATCTGTTGGGATTCTACTTCATTTATTTATTTATTTTTAAAAACCTATTTCAGGAATCGTCACTTGAATGTTCAGAAAATAATCATCTGCTAGGTTTTATTTTCTTTCCATTCTTTTTGCTCATCTCGTTTTGGAATTTGTAACTACGCATTCTATATTTTGCCAAAAAACTAGACATGTTATAGATTTTATAAACTTGTATTCTCACTCTTTTTATTTTATAATTTTTCGAAAATGATAGAGGTTCAGTTCAACTAGGAGTAGGGTTTCAACATGTCCCGTAGTAGAAACTAGAAATCAAGATGAAATTCAAAGCAACTCAACACATTTTGAGTTTTAGGGGACTGGGCCTAGGGGTGTAAACAAACCGGGCTGGGTCAACTCAAATTTGACACGATCGCAAAATCATCTGCTCAAGTTCGGCTTCAGCTTGAGCCAACCTCAGGCATAGAACTTGAGTTTAGTTCAAATTTAAGTTTTAAAATTAGTTTCAACTAATTTATATTAAAATAATTTTTTAGAAATTTAATATTAAAATAATAGATTGGTATGATAAGATTTAAATATAAAAAATTATATCAACCATAATATTACAATTAAATAATTAAATATATAAAATATATTTTTTATAATATTTTTTTAATATTATATTTTATATATTAAAAAAAAGTTCGAGTTGGAATCAATTCGTTAAAAATCAAATCCAACTGAAGCTGTGCATCAAATTAATATCTTTAGTGGGACTAAAAGAAGAGACTATTTTAACTACGAGGCCAATTTGGAAGCTGGCCTTTCTCTAATTTCATTAATAATATTGATCCTATTTGTATATTTCGCCTCCCTGTCCGTCTAACTTTGCACAAAAGCACTGAAAGCGACCAAAACACTTCAACTCATTACTGTTTATTTTATTATAAAACCTGTTCATAGCTCTAATTTCCAAGAGCACTCAACCAACTAAATCTGAGCTAATTCTATTAAAGATGCGGAAAATCAAAGTATTCATTCCCTTGCTTGGAACGAGAGATAGTTAATTAAACAAAATATATATGTGGTATAATTAAAAACTCTAAGGATTAATTTTGAAATAATAAATAAAATTTTAAATGAGTTCGAATGCGTAATAAAAAAATTATAAGAACATGACTTTTTTAAGAGTGTAAACTCTTATTATTTATTACTCAAATAAGTGTAGAATTTTTTAAAAATAAAATACCTAATTAATAAATAGAAACTCAAAAAAACCATTATTTGATTAATTTAAAAAAAGAATATATGTTCTAAGTAAGGATACGCTCTTATTTTACAAAAAAATTAAATTTATAATATAAATAATATGAAATGAGGAAGAGAATGGAAATGTCTTGATGCTCGTCATTACTTCGCTCTCATACATTTGACCAATTGAAACTTGACTCGGATGAACCTTATTTCGATTCTTGGTGGATGTTTATAACTTGTCTTAATTTCAAAGTATAACTAATTTTCTTAACTTATGTCAGTTAATCCTGTTAGGGTTTAACGTATCAATGACGACCTTTGACTTGTTGTTAGTTAACTGCTTTTGATCCTTAATTTGAAAGAATAATTAATGACTTTATTTTATATCAATCATTCTTAATTTGATAATTGACAATCTTTCTTGACTTATTATCGATGAGATTTAAAATGTCATTAATTTTGTACTTGTGTTAGTTAATTTTCTTCGAACATGACAATCGGCTGTCTAACTAAATAAGTTAAAGCCTATCTTACTTTAGTTTGGAATGGTTATCGGCCTTAACTTATGTTGACCATTTTTTATTTAATAATTGATGACCTATTTGATTTATTGTCAATTAGATTTAAAGTATTACTAATGATTTTGAGTTTGTATTGGCTGAGCTTGAAGTGTGATCGATGACCTTAAACTTGTTATCAGTTGACTTTCTTCAAATATGGCACTTGATTGACTAACTAAGTGAGTTCAAGTATGCTTTATTTCAATTTGAAATGGTTAGTGATCTTGGCTTATATTGACCATTTCTAATTAGATAAATAATGGTCTTTTTGCCTTATTGTCAATTATATTTGAAAAGTTACAAATAATTTTATGCTTGAGTTAATTGAAATTGAAGTATGATAGATGGCTTTATACTTATTGTCAATTGACTTTTTCCGAACAAGACATTTGGCTAACTGACTAAGCAAATTCAAGTCTGCCTTTATTCTATTTGAAATAGTTAATGACCTTGACTTATGTCAACTATTTATAATTTGATAATTAACAACCTTTTTGGCTTATTGTTAATTAAATTTGAAGTATCACCAATGGTTTGCATGCCTAGGTTAGCTAAACTTGAAGTGTCATTAATGACTTTATGCTTATTATTGATTAACTTTCTTCAAATACGATGTTTGACTAACTAATTAAGCGAGTCCAAGCCTATATTAGTTCTATTTTAATTTGAAGAAATAATTAGCAGTCTTGGCCTATTTTAATCATCCCCAACTTGATAACTAACAACCTTTTTTTAGCTTTCCAACTAATCCAAATTGATTTAAACTTGACTCGACCTAGAATTGTTACGGATCAAGTCTAATTTGGTTTAGTTTGAAGTTCTGACTTGATTTTGGTTTAACTCTAATTTAGTTTTGTTGATGGGACTCGGTTCACCACCAATTTTGGCCTGAGAGGCCCCTTGACATCCCAATCCGCTAGGCCTACTTTTTGCTAATCTGCAATAAAGAGACATCATGAAGAAGGCCATCGGGAACTCTTTAATAGTCGTTGCTCTGATGCACAAATCAATATTGTCCTCTCAAAATATAGGTAGACGAGATAAAATGACATTAGTCCCTTACCTCTCTGGTTGTGGTACTATTTATATTGTCATAAGAGATTAGGCATGTCTAGATCCCATAATTTTGGATAACCATTCCGCTGAATTTTTCGTAAATGGGGGATCGATCTCAAATCCTTCGAGATTGACTTTAAAATTAACTATCGACTAACCAACTGATATACTAACACTAATAGACCAAGCCTAGAAAGCTCGGTTATAACTGGGATATGATCGGCCTTTCTATATGTTCATCCATATCTAAAGTTACTAAGCCCATAATGGTTCAATGTATAGGTGAGTCTTTTATCTGGATCGCATCTATTTACAACCTAACCTTTAAGCTCAGCTTCATTGACTTTCTTGACTCAGGAAGTTCAGTTCATATATTATCTTTTAATTACCTCGACTGGAGGCTTTGGCTTCGGTTCCTACTCATCTAATCTTTCTCCATAATTACTTGATATCTCGATATGTCATCAGTGCCCCCAACTCTAGGCCATGTACAATTGGTTCAGGGACTTTAGTTTTCAAGCTCTCCCTTGTTGCTGATTGAGGTGGCTTAGCCTCTGATTATGACAGTTTGGCTGATTCGAGCCGATATTTCCTTCTTCGAGAAGGGTGAGGTATCAACCATTGTGAAGCTTAGGGAATGTGTATTTGTTCAACTCGATACCTTTTGGATTTGAGGATCTAGCTGCCATGATACTTGGAGAAATGGGCCATCGCCTCATTTTTCCCTACAAAATCATTTAGGATTTTGCTCCTTTTTGTGGTACCAATCTAGAGCCAATCACTCTCCTATCGGAGTAGTCTTTGGTGTGCCTCATGATTTATCTCCCCTTAGGCTTTGGAAAGACACATGTTACTGGATCCAGATGAGGATCTTGAAAATTTGTCCTTTTGGGCTTCATCAACCTTGATCAAGTCATGTGCGAGCAATCAAATGGTAAGGTGAGGCTCATATAAAATCTACTGTGTTTCTTCCCTTTTACTTTGGAAAATTTGCAAACGTTTGTCTTCCTTCCTCAGCCTTTCCATCCTCAAAGAGCTTGCTCCCTTAGCCCTTAAGACTCAAGCTTCCTTCTATTCATAGTAACTTTTACTTTGGTTCAAGGGGGTGATGATGTGCTTCCAAGGATTGTTGAGCTCAACTTCATGAATGAGCTTTTGAAGGAGCAAGGAGGGGCTCCTTAGGTATCATTAGCTCAGAAGAAGCTCGTTGCACCAAAAACTCCTACTTCTCCTCTTGCCATGGCCTCAAGCCAAGGGAAGGGGAAGAAAGGAGAGGAAGAGAAGAGTCAAGGAACTAATGAGGAGAGAGTGAAGAAAAGACAAGTGACACCTTGTTCCTCTTCTCCTCCTTCCTGAGCCACCACCTCGAGCAACCATGCTTGATCAGCTTCTCATGTGATGAAGAAGGTTGATTGTATAGCAAGGGAGTTGTCTCTACCCTTGCCTCTCCTCTAACTCACTTCAAGCCACGAGAGTGCTCTCCTCTAGGGCCTTGAGGTGCTTTGAGGGAGATTGATGTCATAGAGTATTTTCTTGGAGACTTCAAGGATAATGAAAACTTTTTCATCGCTAAGCTCCCCATTGATAAACTTTTTTTGAAGGGAGCAAGAGCTTGTCACAATGTGAGTTTATTAGAATTTGACTTCCTCTATTCTTTTCTTCTCTCAATATTCTAACTTTTAGTTCGCCTGTAGGTCTCGCACTTTTTTCACTTTGTAGGGCATCACATTTATGAAGCCCGGAGGGAAATAGGCTTTGAGAAGAGCAAGGCCAAAGAGGAGGTGAACCTGCTTCACTCTTAACTCAAATCACTCTAGAGTAGTGTCAAGGAGTCGAAGACAAAGACGGGGGAAGAGAAGAACCTCCTCATTGCTAAGCACAACTTGGCTTGTTGAATATGGAGGTGAGAAGACCAACATGGAGGCACTAAAGACCCAACACTAGACCTCCTTGGAGGTGTCCAAGAATGCCATTGTCATCACCTACCTCTAAAGCAACGAGTACACTAACACCCTGAAGGTGACAAAGCTGCATGCCTTCACAAAATTCAAGGATAGTAATGAATGTCTCAAGGATCATGCCAAGCTCTCCACCTAGGGCTTTAATGAGGGATACCTCATTTGTAGGGATACTATGAAGCAAACCCATCGTGACTCTAACTTTAACATTGAAGATCTCCGTGTTGTGCTCTACAATGACTTGAGGGTCCATCACCTTAAGTGGAAATATAAGGCACTTTTTCAAACGGAGAAAGAGGCTGCCACGGAGATAGTAGGCGAGGGTCAAGAGGTGGAGACAACTAAGGCATAGATCGAGGTTGTTCCTAGGCTCAAGAAGCCAATGTCTTTGAATATTTTTGATTAAATTTACCTCTTCTTTTGTAATAGAAATGTTTTCGTACCAATCTTTTGCTTTGTATTTCAATAAATTTTTCCTTCCCTCCTGTGTCTTAATTTTTTTTTAAGTCATACTTGCAGTTTTCTTAATTTTATCCAATCTCACCCAAATATTCTTGACATTTAAGATGATCATGCATGGCAACTTTCTTTAGGATGAATTCCTTAAAGTGTTAGATTGGCAATTGAGTTCTAAGATGGGTGCCCACAAGCACTTTTTTAATGCTTCTTTTACATGGTTTGGAAGTCTCCATAGACCCATTAGGATTCTCTTTAGGAGTATTTTTAAATAGAAATATTTTAGTTAATATACTTGGCCGAACTACAAACTTGACACTGCCTTTTGATGGTGACGCCTTGTATTAAGGTTTCCTTTGTCCAACACAAAGCTTGCCTTGGATTTTATTTGGACTTGAGCATTTTTCTTGGTATGAGGTTGAATCCTTTGCTTCATCTAAGCTATGATCCCTTATACTTGGCATTGGGTCAAGGTCTTATGTCTCATCTGATTTGAGGTCTTTGTGCTTAACTTTGGGTCGAGGTCTTATGTGTCATTTGATCTGAGGTCTTTGTACTTAGCATTTAGCCAAGATTTTATTTTTCATCTGATTTGAGATCTTTATATCTGGTATTGGGTTGGCCTTATTCCTTATCTGATCTAAAGTCTTTATACTTAGTATTGGGCTAAAGTCTTATGTCTCATTTGATTCAAGGTCTTTATATGATCTCCTAAGAAAGGACTTACTTGCAAATCATAAATCTTATTGGAAAATGAATGAGACATGGTTTTAAAGTTAGAACATTCTCAACTTTTTGATATGTCATGTCTTTGGGAGTACTCAGCCATCTAGGTGCTAGATCTTGTAGGTTCCTAGTCTCATAGTTATGGAGACTCTGAATAGGTCAATCTAGTTTGGAGAGAGCTTCCCTGAGGTTCGGCAGATAAGCTCGGCTTGGTGAAGTACCCAATCACCTGGTCTCAGCTCTCGGATATGGACTTGGGTATTGTAGTACTATATTGCTCATCATTGATACTCAGCAATCCCTAGTGCAAGCCTTCCTTAGACCTCTAAAATTAGGTCCTTCTCAGGCCAGTTATTTTCCTCATTTAGTAAGGGATCATAACTCTGAACTCATAGAGAAGTGAGTCCAATTTCTATACAAATGATTGCCTTGATATGTAAGCAAGCATATAGGGTGACTCCTTAGTTGTCATCCAAGGAGTGATCTGATAGGACAACAAAATATCTGGTAGCTCTTTGACCTAAGCTCCTTTTGCCCTCTTGAGGCATTTCTTTATCCCTACGAGCAAGATTCAGTTAGTTATCTCAGCCTTGGGGGTGTGCCACCAAGATGAACCTTAATCTGGAGGTTGGCACAATATTCTCTAAACTTTAAGCTGCCAAATTGCTTCCCATTATTTGTGATCAGCACACATGGAAATCAGAACTTGTAAATAATATCCTATCAAAGGAACTCTTAGATTTTCTTCTCGGTGATAGTGATAAGTGGCTCAGCTTCTATCTACTTGGCAAAGTAGTTAACAGAGATTACTAAGACCTTTCTCTAACCTGAAGCTATTTGAAAAGGTCCCAAAATATCCATTTTCCATTGGTTAAAGGGTCATACTACTTGAGTCTGTTGCAGCTAAACTGCAAGACTATGGTAAATTGAGGTATGCCTTTGACACTGTTCGTACTTGGATACTAATTCAGATGCCTTGGACACCATGTTGATCCAGTTATATCCTTGTTTGAGGAGCTTGTGTGTAAGTGTTCGTCCTCCTCCATGGCTTCCATATATTCTCTTGTGGACTTCATGAAGGGTGTAATCAGCTTCCTTAGGTTTCAAGCAGTGAAGTAGTGGTTGTGTGAGAGGACTCCATTTAGCATGGTGAAGTTCAGAGCTAAATAAAGTTCAAAGCTAACCTTGTGATCCTCCTACCTTCTATGGTTATTCAGGAAGTTGTCCTTTTTCCAATTAGGTAATAATTGGATCTATCTAGCTTGGTTTTGAGTTGGCTATATTCATCATGGTGTTTTCTAAATAACTTGGCCATTGGAGATTCTCTACAAAAATCTACCTCAATTTTGAGTTGGAGGAGACCTAGGCTAGTTGTGCAAGAGCATCCGCCTCGATGTTAAGGCACGCGATAAATTTCAACTCGATCCATACTTGCTATTAGCTTCTGTGCCTCAGCTAGGTACTGTACCATGGTTATTTCTTTTGTCTCATACTTTTCAATAACTTACAGACACATAAGTTGAGAGTCATTGAATACCTTGAGTTTTTGGCTTCCGCCATGAATGCCACATACAATCTAAGGAGAAATGGTTCATATTTTGTGGCATTATTTAAAGTCTCAAATTCTAACCAATTTGAGTACTCTGCCATGTGGGATCAATTTCGATAGCATGGGAGTAGCATAGATCCCAGGAAATAACCTCGAATCACAAATCAAAGTTTATTTTAATTTAAAGTGTGCTATCAGATATTGTAGGAATATTGATTTTCAACAGTTACAAGTTCTTATTGTAAATTACTCTGATGATTGTTAGAAATCTCCTAAAACGAGAAATCAAGTTAATAGAATATAGACACAAAAGAAAAGAAGAAAGTATCATTTGATTGATTTGAGAGAGATATTACATGTCTTAAGGAAGGGCATACCTTTATTTCACAATGAATTTTAACATAGAATTATAGAAAATATGAAAGAAGTAAAGGGAAAGAAAGAGTGGAAAAGAAGTTCCGATATATACTGCTGCCTAACTCTCATGCATTGGACCACATGGAGTTTGACTTGAATGGGTTTTGACTTGATATTTGGCAAATGTTGGTACCATAGTCTAGTAGAACATTGAAGGAAATGAGAGAAATTTAAAGTGTTTCTAATAACTTTGATAATTAGTGATAATTTTATTTGGTTTGAAGTATTTTCATAAACCAATAAGGTGTTGAGGATAACTTCATTAGGTTTGAAGTATTTCTATAGCTGATGAGGCAAAAGCGATAACTTCATTTGGTTTGAAGTATTTCCATCGCTAATGAGGCATAAGCAATAACTTCATTTGGTTGAAGTGTTTCCATAGCAAATGAGGCATAACTAATAACTTCATGGATTTGTAGTATTTTTATAGTTAATAAGGCATAAATAATAACCTCATTAATTTGAAGTATTTTTATAGTCAATGAGGTATAAGTAATAACTTCATTAATTTGAAGTATTTCTATAACCAATGAGACATAAACAATAGCTTCATGAGTTTGAAGTGTTCCATAGCCAATGAGGCATAAGAGATAATTTCATTTATTTGAAGTATTTTTATAGTTAATAAGGTATAAAAAATAATTTTATGAGTTTGAAATATTTTCATAGCCAATAAGACATAGGTGATAATTTCATTAGTTTGAAATATTTCTATAGGTAATGAGGCATTATTTCTATAACCAATAAAGCATAAGCAATAACTTTTGAGTTTGAAGTGTTTTCATACCCAGCTTCTCGAGTCTCTTTTCTTGGTTTTCTAGAACCCTCAAATTGTTTTTGGCTGAAATGACTTCTTCAACATCGATGTACTCGTGGACTAGTTATATGAACTCTACAAGGCTCTTGGGCGGTTGATGGACTATTTCATAGGCAACCCAAGCTTGCTGAATCTCATTGACTATAATGGCTAGGATGATGGAGATATCCACGTCGGTAATCTTGAACTAAGATTTGTTAAACCAAGCCAATTACTCCCTTAAGCTTTCACCCTCTTTTTGCTCCAATGTAAGCAAAGTAGAGGGATCCTTATGCTGAGGTATAAGTGAGATTAACTATTGTATAAATCAGCATAATAGGTCATCAAAACACATAATAGAGTTCCTTGAAAGTCTAGAGAACCAGGCCCAAACCAAACCTTTCAGTGTCATAGAAAATGCCTTATACATTGTAGAATCTCATGCTCCTTGGAGAATTATGACATTATGGAAAGTATTGATATGATCGATTGGATCTTTTGAGCCATCATATACCTCATAAGCAGGTAGTCAGCCGAAGAATATGCTACTTCAAGAATCCATAGGGTATCATACCTCACTTGGTTTAAACAAATCGATGCCCCTAATAATTTCTGACCTATATGAGACATGACCTCTCTCTGGGTGCCTCGAGTAAGTATATCTAAAGCTTAATTGATATGTGTATGATACATTATTTTGTCAATTGGATCAAACATGGGGTCATATCCCTCATATTCCCTTGAGGCTTGGTATCGTAGAGGAGCCATGGTCGGAAGGTCATGCTGACTTTGGTGGAGATGTTCGCTGAGCTGTGGTAAGCTTCATATGGCATGTTGTTGTGACTTGCCATTGAGCATTGGATTCGATGTAGCACCTCAGTTTAGAATTGAATCATAAGCTAGAGCTTTCCATTGAGTGTAATGAGTCTAGAGATTCTGCATCATTTAGACTTGATTCTATAATTGTTGGAATTGTAAGTTCTGCATGGCTTGTACTTAAACCTCAAGTAATTAGGTCATTTGTTAGATGGTAGTAGTTAAAGTCTAGAACTTGTGCCTACTCATCTAGTTGGAGGGTCCTGGTGGTACCTCAGATACTGTTTGCAGAGAGGGTACCTAGTCCATTGGATGAATTGTGTGATTTTATCAATGCTGGAGCCGCCATCTTCCTGTAGGGGGATTTTTTGACGATAATAGTCATGTTGCTCTAGGAGGCATGATGAGAGGATTGTCAAAGACCTCTTGGATCGGTAAGGAAGAGTGGCAAAGCAAATCTCAATAAAAGCACCATTGTCAATGAGACTCAATTCACCATAAGTTTTGATTTGAGAGATATCTTGAGATTTCCACCTACTAGGCCTTCGTCACGCCAACCTACAACAAAGAGATACCATGAAGAATACTGTTAGGAACTATCTGTAGGCAGTCACTCCGATGCTTAAGTCAATATTGTCCTCTCAGAATATAGATAGATAAGAGGAAAAATGACATTAGTCCCTTACCTCTGTAGTTGTGGTACTATTTATAGTGTCCCCAAAAATTTGGCATGTCTAGACCCCATGATCTTGAGTAACAATTTTGCTAAATTTTCTATAAAGGAGGGATTGATCTAGGATCCTCGGGGATTGACTTTGGAATTGACTACAGATTAATTGACTGATATTCCGATACTAACAAACCAAGCCTAGTAAGCTTGGGTACAGCTGGGATATGGTTGACCTTTCTTATGACCTCATCTATATCTAAAGTTACTAAGCCCATAATGGTTTAATGTATAGATGAGCCTTTTGCTCAGTCACATCTATCTGCAACCTACTGTTTGAGCTCGACTTTGTTGACTTTCTTCACTCAAGAAGATCGATTTAGAGGTTGCCCTTCAAATACCTCAGTTGGGGCTTTGGTTTCAATTCGCACTCATCTAATCTTTCTAAACTATCACTTGATAACTTAACTTATCATCAAATTACAATTAGATTCTAAGTGCATGTAGATTTATAAACTGATATGGTTGTATTTGGTTGGGTAGTAGTCCAAAATGATCTCAAAAATTCAAAATAGGGGCCCTTTTAATTTTGTCAAAAAAATGAATTTGTAATGGATGCATTGTACCTCATCAAGAGGCAACAATTTCAATTGAGCATAAACTTGACTTTTCAGCTTCACTACAGAGATAAACGATGCATGAATCAGAGCTTTCTACATAAAGTTGTGTTCAAGTAAATGAAACAATGTCAAGTTATTTCAGAATATGAAAAGGCAAATACTAGTTCATTGTATAATTTAAATTTTGGTTAAAGGTACATGTATCCATCTAGAATTCAACTGGTATAAATACCTATTGCATCGAGGCATTTTGTAACCCCCACCAAACTAAAATCAAGAGTTGCAAACTCAAGTTATATGTGAAGTATTGTATAGTTTCTCTCTAACTTATTCTTTATTTGAGTATTGTGTGAGTGCCCACAAACTTCCAACAAGTGGTATCAAGTGCGTAATGGCTTCAAAGAATATTTCATTTTCCTTTCAATACCTATGCCTCACAAAAGAGAACTTTGATAATTGGATAATCCAAATGAGGGTCATCCTTGGTTCTCAAAGAGTGTGAGAAGTTGTGAGTAGAGGCTATCAAGAGTCTCCAAATGAGGCAGCCTTGAATCAAATCCAAAAGGAAGCTTTGGAGAAAGAGAGAAAGTAAGATCAATGTGCTCTCACAATCATCCATCAAGGTTTGGATAATGATATATTTAAGAAGGTTGTTGCTGCAACAAATGCTAAACAAGAATGGGAGATTCTTGAAAGCTTTTCAAAGGAGTTAATTAAGTGAAGAAGATATGCCTCCAAACTCTAAGGGCTGAGTTTGAAAAGCTCCTCATGAAAGACAGAGAGTCCATCTCATATTACTTCTCACAAGTATTGGTGCTAGTCAATTAAATGAAAAGACTTGGTGAAGATCTTCAAGGTGTTCGGGTTGTGGAGAAAATCTTATGATCACTCAACTCTAAATTTTAGATTGTGGTGGTGGCTATTGAGGAGTCTAAGGACATAGATTCCATGATCATTGATCAATTGAATGATTCTCTACATGCACATGAAGAAAGGTTGAATAGAGGTAAACAAGAAGATGTGGAGCAAGTCTTGCAACTCTCCTTTAAGAACAAGGGAGATGCTTGTGGCCAAGAATGAGGTGTTGGTCAAAGAAGAAGGGGAGATGAACAAAATTATTCTAATGACAATAGAAGTCAAACATCAACAAGAGAGCATGGAAGAGGAAGAGTAAGCGATAATTATCAGAGAAGATATGACATGCAAGATGTGGAATGTTATGCTTGTCGCAAACTTGGCCATTATTCTTCGGAGTGCAAAAACAAAAGAATAGAAGAAGAAATGAATCTTGTTAAATGCAAATGAAAGGGAGGAAGCATTGTTGCTTCCTTATAAAGAAGATGTTGAAGATCAAAAGAGTAGTACATCGTACCTTTACAATGGCTCTATCAACCATATGATCGGTGATCATAGTAAGTTTGTGAAGCTTAACACCAATGTCAGTGGCCATGTGACATTTGGTGATAATTTGAGGTGGAGATCAAAGGCAGAGGTATGATTTTATTACAATTGAAAAGTGGGAATTATAATATACTTCTTAATGTGTATTAATTACATTTCAAAGTTGAAGAGTAATATTTTGAGTTTGGGGTAACTCGTAGAGGATAATGGTTGTAAGATCTATACAAAGGGGCATCCTTTGTGATTGAGAGACTAGAATGATCATCTCATTGCTAAGGTGGGAATGACAAAGAACCAAATGTTCATATTGAATGTTCAAATAATGGATGCCATGTGTTTGAAGAGTTGGATAGGAGATCAACTTGGAAGTGGCATATGAGACTTGATCATTTGAATTTTGGAGGATTCAAGGAGTTGCATAAAAGAAGATGGTGTTGGGCATACCAAAGATTGATCATCCAAATTAATTATGTGAAGCATGCTTACTTGGCAAGCATCCAAGGAAAAGTCTTCCTAAATAATCCAACTTATTCATGTAGATATATGTAGTCTAATCAAGCCTCCCACATATGGTAAAAGTTCTTACTTCTTGCTACTTATTGATGACTATAGCAGGAAGACATAAGTGTTTTTGTTAAAGAACAAATTTGAATCTTTTGAATTATTCAAGAAACTCAAAGCATGTATGAAGAAAGAAAGTGGCTATCAAATTCAAGCTTTGAGAATAGATAGAGGTGGTGAGTTCACCTCCAATGATATCAAGACTTATTATGAAGCTCAAGGGATTCGACATCTCTTAATGATTCCTAGATCCCCGCAACAAAATGGCATTATCAAGAGAAAGAATTGGACCATATTGAATATGGCAAGATCCATATTGAAGAGTGAGAAGATGCCAAAGGAGATTTGGATTGAGGTAGTTGTATGTGCAGTTTATCTATCTAATCATTCCCTTACTATGAGCTTAAAGTACATGACATCACAAGAAGCAAGGAGTGGATTGAAACCAACTATTTCTCACTTAAGGGTCTTTGAATCAATTGCTTATGCACATGTTCATGGCCAAGGAAGGTCAAAGCTTGATGACAAAAGTGAGAAGTTCCTTTTCCTTGGCTATAATGAAAGCTCCAAAGCTACAAGTTATGCAACCCAAGTACAAAAAATATTGTGTACAATAGATATGTGAGTTTGATGAAGAAACAACTTGGGATTTGACTTCTTAAGAGGAGGGGCCTTATGACTTTCTTTCCTACTTTCAAGAAGATGAAGAAAACACATACTATGAAGATCATGATCAAGCTACTCCACTATCATCACCATCTATAACCTCTCAAGTTTCATCTTCATCTTTACTTTCCACAAGCTCAAGTGAAGGACCACAAAGACACCAAAGTCTTATTGATCTTTATGAAGATACTGAGAGGTTAGATGATATTGATTTATTTTATTTTCTTGCTAAGAATGAGTCCTTATCTTTTGAAGAAGCAAGGAAAGAGAAAAGATGAATCTAAGCCATGAATGAAGAGATTCAAGCCATAAAGAAGAATGATACTTGGGAGCTCACAACACTTTCAGAAGATCACAAGCTAATTGGAGTAAAATGAGTTTTCAAATCTAGGAAGAATGGAGATGGAGAAGTGGAGAGGTATAAAGCACAACTTGTGGTAAAGGGATATAAGCAAATGTAATGTGTCAGCTATGAATAAGTGTTAGCTTCAATTGCTTGCTTAGAAACTGTTCATTTACTTATCTCTCTTGTAGCACACAATCATTGGAGGATCAATCAAATAGATGTTAAGTCAACCATTCTCAATGGTGTGCTTGAAGAGAAAATGTACATTGAACAGCCAATGGGATATGTTATTAAAGGGCATGAACATAAATTATTGAGATTGAAGAAAGCCTTGTATAACTTAAAGTAAGCTTGCCGAGCATGTTATGACCAAATTGATAAGAACTTTCAAAAGAATGGCTTTACTAAGTATATGAATGAACATACACTTTACAAGGAGAAGCAAAATGAAAAATTATTATATATTTGTATTTATGTTGATGATTTTATTTTCAGCTACAATTCTCCAATTATGTTTGAAGATTTCAAAAAAACTATGACAAGGGAATTCAAAATGACAGATATGGGACTTATATCTTATTATTTGGGGAAAGAATTCAAGCAAATGGAAGATAGGATTTTTATCTCTCAAGGAAGTTACACAAGGAGGATGTTGGAGAAGTTCAATATGATAGATTGTAATTTAATAAGTACTCCTATAAATATGATTCAAGACTGTAATTTATAAGTACCCCTATGGGATATGGTTCAAAATTTTCAAAGAAAGATATGAAGTGTTGTGGGAAGGTGAATCCAACATCATTCAAGAATCAAGTGAAAAATCTAAGGTACTTGACTTGCACTAGGCCAGACATTCTCTTTGCCTTTGGAATTGTCAGCCGATTTATGGAAAGTCCTTCAAATTTCACTTCCATGAAGCTAAGAGGATTTTAAAGTATTTTAAGGATACTCTAAATTATGGGTTTTTCTATTCCTTCTTAAAGGACTTTAAACTCAAAGATATTGTGATAGTGATTTTGCTAGAGATGTTGATGACCAAAAGAGTACTACTAGTTGTGTTTTCTTCTTGGGAGATTGCCTAATTTCTTAGTGTTCCAAGAAGCAATCTATAGTGAAACTCTCTACATGCGAGTTTGAGTATATTGCCACAACATTAGGCACATGTCATGCTATTTGGCTAAAAAAATTATTAAAGGAATTTCACTTGACACAAGAGAAACCTACAAAGATTATGGTTCACAAGACAGGTCAAGCACTTGCAAGAAGTCTAGTCTTCCATTATTGAAATGAGCGTATTGATACAAATTTTTATTTCCTTCGTTAATGCATTGAACAAAGCAAAGTGAGTTGAGATATGTGAAGTCTCTTGATCAAGTGGTAAATATTATGAAATCCAAAAATAACAAAAAGGGATTTTTTTTGAACCTAGGGTTAAAACATAGCGTTATAGGGGGATTTTGTAAAATAGTTTTAAAATACCCCTCATCCGATTTTGTTTGTTTTGCACTAGTCCTTTCTTTGTTTTGAGAACAAAGAGCAGTGGGTAAGCTAGGGTTTCTTAGGGTTTGGATCAAGGATAAGTTTTTATTCAAGATTCACAAGGGTTTTGAAGAGGAGAAGGTTAGTACTACGTGTAGGTAAGCTAACACTTCTTTCTTCTAATCGAAGTGCCAATTTTCCTTAGTTTTGTATTATTTTTTTTCCTCATGACTTAGAATGTGGATTTTCATTCTTTCCATCGCATATAAGAGTTTGACTAGCAACTAATTGTTCATGAATTGAGTTTAGTATAATAAGATAAGATTGGTGTGCAGTAAACATATTGTATATTAGGTTAACATTGGATCCTTTCACCTAGTTTGGTTGGGGGTTGCTGATTACTTTTGGAGATATGTATTTCTTGTTAAATGCCAATAACCTTGAAATATTATTGTTATGATTGAAAAGCTCAATCCCTTTCATCTTATTGGTTCCAAACTTGAGAGGTAGAACTTCATTATGAATTAGTATTTTGACAAGAGGAGTGATCTTCACTTAAGTTTTGTTCAATATGCAAACAAGACTAGATTAAGGCTAATGCAAGTTATTAGGCTTGGAATCGAGTTATTTTACTTGAAAGCATGAATTTGTTTTGGTGATTAGGTTCAGATGAGGCTTAAAATTCCTTCTACTTGTGGTTGTCTCATATTTTTCTTTTTAGGTAAGCGAATGAGGAACTCCCACTATTGCTAAGTGATATTTTAATATTCTAAAATAATTTATTTTCACAAAATTACTATGTTTCATTGTATCTTATTCATTTAAAATGAATTTTTATCTGATTGATATAATATGATATTATATCATGATTTGTGAAGCTTCATGATTTGAGATCAAGAAAATCATGTCTATGAATTTGTATATATTTGTTATTCTTTAATTTTGACATATATTCATATTAAACTATACTTGTTTCGAGGAGCTATGCATGTATTCTTTGATTATGATATCTTTTTCGTGAGTAGTTTATAAATTATCTTATGTTGCTAGTTTTGACTTTGTTATCTCCATCATGATTCGTATTATGACCCTACTATTGGAGGTTAAATAATAGTCATATCAACATATGTGTGATCGTGAGAAACCGATTTCACTAGCACCCGCGGGCATTAAATATACTTGTATTGTGATCCCTTTTAAGACATCGTATATTCATAAATAGGTCACTAATTTTAAGTGTGCTAACATACTCATGACTCGGGACATCTAATATATGTGTACCCTATTTTGTAAATGAGATACCACTCATTATTTATTTGTATAATATTATTAGTATCTTTACTATTACTATTATCATTATTTTTCTCCTCTCAAAAAGAATTCTTATTTTAAGGACTTATGAGTTTGTTGCTTGATCTTGAATATAACTCCATATAAGATTGATACCTCATGAAAACAAACTTTAAAATTTTATTTTATATTAAAATATCAACTTAATATGGGATCACTCATTCTCTTACAACTTCTGATTATAGAGACTAATTCGGGAAAAGAGATGTATGATGCTCTACGAGATTATTTCTAAACATTATTTCTTATTAAAAAGAAGAAGTGATTATCTACGATTTTATTTATTGATTATTTGAATTCTTGAGTTTAACTACAAATTATATTATTTGAGTATTTGGATTTCTATGACTTAGTTATATTCGTAGTTTGTGGTTTCATTACCCCTGATTTAGGTGTGGTATTTAATAGTTTGTCATATTATGTTAGGATATTAAAGACTTAGTATTGGAAGATGTTGGTATTAAATGCTAAGATTATTATCATAGATTACAAAGTTGTTAGAAAAATCTATATCTTATAATTGTATAGAATGAGCCATGTATATCTACTATGTAAGCAGGTATATTGCATCTGTCACATCTTAATCTCGGGACATGATAGGTTTAGTGGTATTAGAGCTCTAGATTTAAGTTCTTATAGAATATAAGCTTTAAATTGAATAGATTATGTCATCTCTTAGTGAGGCATAAACGCAAGCAGAGTTATAAGTTGGGTTATTATATAAGTATTACTATTGTGACTACTATTCTAATTTGTTATGAATTGTATTCTTTGTTATGATAACCCCATATATATATGTTAGAATGCCACCTAGAAGACATGTTGGCATGTCAAAACTAACCCAAATGTTGATGAGGCTCAAAAAATCAAGGTGTAATTCCAACACAAGGGCAATCGGAGCAAAATGTCATACCTATTAGGAATCCCACTATGAGAGTTCCTTGGCATCCTATGTCTTTGCCAGTGAAAATAGTAGGAGGAAATGACCTAAGGAGCCCAAATAGACTCCAAGGGATGTTACAGGAAATCCTTAGTTTACTTTAAACTCGAGCACCAACTATAGCCTAGTCTTCTTTCGTAGCACCCACTGTTGCCCAACCACCTCCAATAGTACAAACTACTCAAATAGTATATCTGAGAACTGATTTAGGGAGTGAATTAAAATCTATTATAAAATTTAAAAAGATTGCTCCTCCACCATTCAAGGGTAGTATAGATCCAAATGAGGCAAAGTGTTGGATATTGGAGACAGAGAAGGCTTTTAAAATTTGCCATTGTGAGGATAGTGACAATGTCAGGTTTACGACTTTCTTTTGCAAGGAAGCACTAACTTGTGGTGTAAAACAGAGATGCAAATCCTTGGAAGCACTATAAACACTTGAGAGAAATTCAAGGAATTATTCTTTAGAAGACATTTCTCCAATAGTAAGGTCACTAAGCTTGAAAATAATTTCTGTCCCTAAATCAAGGTAACATAAGTGTTGATAAGTATGAGGTAAAGTTTGATAGACTAGCAAAATTTGCCCTATCCTGGTGGTTTCAAATGCTTGTAGGACTATAAGATTCGAAGAGGGTCTGAATAGTCATATTCGCAAAGGTTTGATAACCTCTAAGTTGGAGACCTACAAAGATATAGTAGACAGAGCCAAAGCTTTGGAGTCTATGTAGAAGGCCACAAAGGTGGACAATAAGAGGCAACAAAGAAAGAGAGGAAGAGACTCAAATACTTAGAATTCAAAGTTTAATGGTCAGAGTTGCCCTCGCTATGAGACATTGACATAGAAGCCAACTTCGCAAAATCAAGTCAAGTGCTCTATTTGTGATTTTGAACATCCAAGTAAGAAATGCATATAAGCATCAAGTGCTTATTTTAAGTATAGTCAGTTGGACCATAAGATTGCATAATGTCCTATAATGGCTCAAGAAGCTCAAAACCCTCAAGGTAAACCAACTCATTTATTTCAAGTGTCTCGTGTCTTTTAGCCAACTTCAACTACTCTAACTGCACCTACTAGATCACATCAGAGGAGGAGGTCTCAGATCCAAGGTTAGGTTTATGCTCTCACCCCATAGGATGCTAAAGCATCTAATATAGTGGTTGCAAGTATATATTTATTAGACTTAAACAACTTTCATTATTTATTATTTTGTGAAATCATATGTATGTGATTCATGTGTGTATATATATCTTGCTACTAGGTACCTTGTGTGTAGCAACAAATTTTGTATGTGTATTATTTGACTCAGGTGCTACACATTCTTTTTATTTTCAAATATATGTTATGAAATATAATATCCCATGTTCTCCACTAGATTATGATTGTCTGTGGATACTCCTATTGGTAGTGAGGTCCTTGTTACTCATCTTTATAAGAATTGTATATTAAGCTTTGGAGTTAGAG
Source organism: Trichopus zeylanicus subsp. travancoricus (assembly GCA_005019695.1). Taxonomy (NCBI): domain Eukaryota; kingdom Viridiplantae; phylum Streptophyta; class Magnoliopsida; order Dioscoreales; family Dioscoreaceae; genus Trichopus; species Trichopus zeylanicus. The sequence continues at coordinate 1,472,775 of RXID01011010.1, forward strand.
ATTTGAGAGCTAACCTTTATGTTTTGAGGATACAAGATTTTGTTGTGATTATTGGGATGGATTAGTTAGCTACTCACTATGCAATAATGGATTGTTGAAAGAAGCAAGTGGACTTTAAGATTTCAGGAGAGTTAGAATTCTCTTTCTTTGGCAATAAAATTGGTATTCCATCCCAAATAATCTCTAGTACGCAAGCTAAGTTACTTAGGAGTTGATGTAAAGGATTCTTGGCAGTCGTGGTAGATATAGGAGCAAAATATCAAGTGTTGGAGAACATTCCTATGGTTAGGGATTTTCCTGATATTTTTCCAAAAGATCTTCCAAGACTGCCATTAGATGAAGAGGTAGAATTCCCTATTGGCTTGATTCCTAGTATGGGACCTATTTCAAAGGCCCCGTATAGAATGGCTCCAACTATATTGAAGGAGTTGAAAGATTAGCTTCAGAAACTCCTTGACAAAGGTTTTATTAAATCTAGTGTCTCTCCTTAGGGTACCTATATTTTATTTGTAAAGAAGAAGGATGGAAGCATGAGATTATGTATAGATTATCGAGAGCTGAATAAAGTAATTGTGAAGAACAAGTACCTATTGCCCAGGATTGACGATTTATTTAATCAACTACAAGGTGCCCATATATTTTCCAAAATTGACCTTCGGTCTACTTATCACCAATTGAAGATTAAAGGAGAGGACATGTCAAAGATAGCTTTTCACACTCGTTATGGGCACTATGAACTCTAGTGATGCCTTTTGATTTGACTAATGCTCTAGCTGCCATTATGGACTTGATAAACAATCTTTAAGCCTTTCCTTGATTGATTTATGGTGATGTTTATTGATGATACTTTAGTGTGCTCTAGTAGTCAAGTAGACCATGAAGAATGTCTCAAAGTTATTTTAGAGATCTTGAGGAGAGAAAATTTATTTAAAAAACTTAAAAAATATAAATTCTGGTTGGATAATGTGGCTTTTTTAGGACATGTTATGACAAAAGATAGAATTTTGATCTAAAAAAGGTTGAGGCTATCTCGAATTGGAGGAAGCCTAGCAGTGCCACTGAGATTAGAAGCTTTTTGGTGTTAGCTCATTATTACAAAAGATTTGTTGAAGGTTTCTCTCACATCGCAGCTCTTTTAACTAACCTGACTAGAAAAGAGACTCATTTTAAGTGATCAGATGAATGTGAGAAGAGTTTTTAGGAGTTAAAGAAGAGGTTGGTGTTTGCACCAATTCTTACCCTACATATTTATGGTAAAGAATATACAATTTATAGTGATGCCTCCAAAAAGGGTTTGGGTTGTGTATTAATGTAAGATGGTAAAGTTGTTGCATTTGTATCTAGACAACTAAAGTTATATGAATGTAATTACCCTACCCATGATTTGGAGCTTACAACTATGGTTTTTGCTCTTAAAATTTAGAGTAGTATCTTTATGGGGAGTTTTGTGAGATATTCACTGATCATAAGAGTTTGAAGCAAGGTTTTAAATCTCAGTTTCGGTTTTGGTTTCAGCACCCAGCGAAACCGATACATTTTAGTCATTTTGGCCGTTTCAATTTCGACCGTTTTGGTTTTGGCCGAAAGATTTTTTTTAGTTATTAATTGTGTGTTGACCAAAGTTTGACTATATTTTGACTGTACTTTGACTTCAAATTAAAAATAGAATAAAATTTTGAAAATTTTTTTATAAAAATTTTAAAAATATGAAAGAATTTATAATTAATTTTATCACAATATTAAATATTATTTTAATTAATTAAAATTAATTTTGATAGTTAACCATTGATATAGTCTATTTTTTACATATTACTATATAAAAAATATACAAGAAATAATATGAATATGATTAAAAGTTAAAAATTAACATAAGAAAATTTAACTTATTATTAAAATATACTTGATACATACATAATTTATTAATTATAACATAATACAACTAATCATCATTATCATTATAATCCCCATCAGTTGAGTTTGGAATATCTGTGGAATTATGAATTCATTATCTGGATGATCTAAATGAATATTTATAAATATACGAGCCAGAACAACTAGTTCTGCACGATCTCATGTCAGCGATTCACATAAGGGTGAGATCGATATAAATTATTTTTTGCTTTGCTTTCGGTGGAACGGTCATGCACGTATACACATGAATAGAAAAATCAATGCGTTTCGGTCAAAATCATTTTCATTTCAGTTTCAACCAAAATATATTTTTATTTATTAATTATATTTTGATCAAAATTTACATTTATTTTAATTATTTTTAACTTCAAATTAAAAAAATTATAGTAAGTTTAAAAATTTTTGAAATAATAAACAGTCACGTGAACAGTATCTAGCAAAGATCGGCAAGGGCGCGAGTGCACCGGCTCGAGGGTCAGGCCGGCGAGGGCGCTGGAGTCAGGCTAGCGACAGCGCTGGCGCAGATGCGAGGCCGACACCAACTTGCGAGAGCAAAGGCCAGGTTGGCAAGGGCGCGAGGGGAGCAAGGGAGCGGCGGCAGGCTGGCGAGCGCGCAGGGCCAGTTTGGCGAGAGCGTGGGTGTGGGCGTGAGGCCGGCAATGGCGTGGACGCCAAGCTGGTGAGCCAGCTCGTGCAAGCACATAGGTGCGGGCACCAAAGGCTGGCTTGAGGGCACGGGCTCAGGCACAAAGCCGGTGAGAGGGCACAAGCAGGGAGACGATGTGAGCTCGCCCCGCGAGCTCTCCGCATTAGCTCCCCGCATGATCTCCCTCGCGAGCTCGCCGTGCAAGCTCGCCACACGATCTCCCCGCGTATGCTGCATGATCTCCCGCTCGCTCTGCACTTGCTGCACTTGCCCCACCCGCTCTACGCTCGCGAAAACCCTAAACAAAAATATTTTCCACCGAACCGTTTCAGCCGAAATGTTTCAATTTCGGCCAAAATTTAAAACCTTGATTTGAAGTATATTTTTACTCAAAAAGAGCTAAGCTTGAGACAGAGAAGATGGTTAAAATTGCTCAAGGATTATGATTTGACTATCAGCTATTATCCTTGTAAGGCCAATGTGGTGGCAGATACTTTAAGTAGAAAATCTTCTTATGCCTTGATTTGATGCTTACATCTCAAAGAGCTATTTTGGAGGATTTGAGAACATTTGAGATTGAGATTTGAGTGTATAAACCTGGAATCTTATTAGCAAGTTTGTGAGTTCATCCAACTCTTTAATAGTAATAAAGTAGCTTAAGCAGATAACCTTCAACTCCAGAAGATTAAGCTTCAGGTGAAGTCAAGTACTAAACTAGAGTTTTGAGCACCGTTTGGTTCGGGATCAAGATCAAGACAAATGGACCACTTTTGTAAATTAATATCTTTTTATCAAAATTAACACTTCAATAATTTAAAGTTCAAAAAACTATTCAATTTTTTATAATAATTTAATTTAATAACAATGTAAAATAAGTATTATTAATTTTATAAGAAAAAAATTTCTGAAAAAAGCTAGTTCTGATCCTGATCCTAAACAAAACGGGGCCTTTTCATGGGGATGGCTCATTGAGATTTGGTGATTGAATTTGTGTCCCTAATAAAACTAAATTAAGAAACTAGATTTTTGAGGAAGCTCACTCTTCAAATTACACAATACATCTAGGGGGTACCAAGATATGTAAAGACTTACAAAGTACTTTTTGGTCAAATAATATGAAAAGAGAAATTGCTCGATTCGTGACTCAGTGTTTGACTTGTTGGTAGTAAAAGTAAAACATTAAAGACTTGTCAGACTATTGTAACCATTGCCCATTCTTGAGTGAAAATGGGAGCATATATCTATGAATTTTGTGTATGGACTACGTAGAACCTTAAGAGATTTTGATACTGTTTGGGTTGTTGTGGATAGATTGACTAAATTAGCACATTTCTTGATGATCAAGATTGGAATGACCTTAGAGAGACTTACAGAGCTTTACATTGAATAGGTTGTTAGGCTACATGGTGTACCTATATCTATTGTGTTAGATAGAGATTCTCATTTTGTTCGTCATTTCTAGAGAAGTCTGCATAGGGTATTAGGAACCACTCTTAGTTTCAATACTATTTTTTATCCTTAAACCGATATCAGTATAAAGGAACCATTTATATCTTAGAGGACATGTTGAGAGCCTCTATCTTTTATTTAGGTGGCTTGTGGGATCAACATTTGCCATTGGTAGAATTTGCCTATAATAATAGTTTTTCAATCTAGTATATAGATGGTACCTTATGAAGCACTTTATGATATAAGATATAGATCTCCAATATGTTGGGACGATGTAGGTGAGAGAAGGTTATTGGGCCCTGAGATTATTCATCAAATAGAGGAAAAAGTTTAGTTGATTAGGGAATAAATGTAAATAGTTTAGAGTACACAAAAGAGTTATGCTAATAATCATTGTAGGGTGTTAGATTTTTAACCTAGAGATCATATTTTTCTTGTAGTCTCACCTTAAGAGTATTATGCATTTTGGTGTGCATGGCAAACTTACTCTTCATTTCATTAGACCTTTTGAGATTCTTAAGAAGGTTGGTGATGTAGCTTATAGACTTTCTCTTCCTCCAGTACTTTCTAAAGTACACGATGAATTTCATATGTCTATGTTACAAAAGTATGTCCCACAACAAGATCATATAATAGACTTTGTAATATTACAAATCAGTGAAGATATTTCATATGAGGAGTACCCTATGCGTATTGTGGATAGAAAAGAGTATGTATTGAGATATTGAACTATATCTTATGTTAAAGTCCAATGGAAAAATCATACTGAAAGAGAAGTCACCTGGGAATTACATGAAGATATATTGAAAAAATGTCCTCAGTTTTTTCAGTTTTTAGGTATGTATTTATTTAGATTTAAGTCTAGAGGGCTAAACTTATATTAAGGGGGATAGAATGTGAAACTCGAAAGAAAAAAAAAATTTTGAAGCTGATGGTGAAACTTAGTATTATATGGTGGTTTTTGTAAAATAGCTTTAAATTACCCCTCACCCAATTTTGTTTGTTGTGCACCGGTTCTTCCTTTGTTTTGAGAACAAAGAGCGGCAACCAAGCTAGGGTTTCTTAGGGTTTGGATCAAGGATGAGTGTTTGGCTAAGATTCGCAAGGGTTTTGGAGAGGAGAAGGTTAGTAATACGTTTAGATAAGCTAACACTTTTTTTTTCTAATCAAAGTGCCACTTTTCCTTAATTTTTCATTATTTTTCTTCTCGTGATCTAGAATGTGGATCTTCATTCTTTCCATCACCTATAAGGTTCAACTAGCTTCTAATTATTCGTGAATTGAGTTAGAGTATGATAAGATAAGATTGGTGTGTGTTAAGTATGTTGTATATTAGGTTAGCATTAAATTCTTTTACCTAATTTAATTTGGGGTTGTTGATTATGTTTGGAGATATTATTCCTTGTTAAATGCCAATAACCTTAAAATATTATGGTTATGATTCAAGAGCTCAATCTCTTTCATCTTGTTGGTTCCAAACTTGAGAGGTAGAACTTCATTGTGAATTAGTATTTTAATGAGAGAAGTGGTTTTCTCTTAAATTTTATTTAATACTCAAACAAGACTAGAATAGCCAATGCAAGTTATTAGATTTGGAATTGAGTTACTTTACTTGAAAGCATGTTTAGGTAATTATGCATTGTAATTAGAATTTATTTTGGTGATTAGGTTCAGATGAGACTTAAAATTCCTTCTGCTTGTGGTTATCTCGTATTCTTCTTGTTGGGTAAATAAATGAGAGACTCCCACTAGTGCTAAGTGATATTTTAATATGGTAAAATAATTTATTTTCACAAAACTATTATATTTTAATGTGTCTTATTCATTTAAAATGAATTTTCATCTAATTGATATAATGTAGTATTACATCATGGTTTGTGATGTGCATGTGACTTCATGATTTGAGATTAAGAAAATCATGCCTAAATTTGTATATATTTGTTATTATTAAATTTTGACATATATTCATATTGAATTATATCTTATTTTAAGAAGCTATGTATGTATTTTTTTGATTATGATATCTCCTTTCTGAATAATTTATAGATTATTTTATCTTGCTAGTTTGACTCTGTTATCTCCATCGTGATTTGTGTCGTAACCTTACTATAAAGGATTAAACAATGAGCATATCGATATACGTGTGATTGTGAGAAAGCAGTTTCATTACACCCACAAGTATCACAGTAACAGTATATTTATGGTGTAGCCCGTTTAGGAATATCGCGTATTCATAAATAGACCACTGATTTTAAGTTCGCCAATGTGCTCGTGACTCAAAATACCAAATATATGTGTACCCTATTTTGTAAAAGAGATACCACTCATTATTTACTTGTATAATATTATTAGTATCTTTACTACTATTCCTATCATTATTTTCCTCCTCTCAAAAAAAATTCTCATTTTAAGGACTTATGAGTTTATTATTTGATCTTAAATATAACTTCATATATGATTGATACCTCATGAAGATAAACTTAGAAATTTTATTTCATATTAAAATATCAACTTAACATATGATCGCTCATTCTTTTGCAAATTCTAATCATAGAGACTAGCTTAGAAAAAGAAATGTGTGATGCTCTACGATATTATTTCTAAACATTATTTCTTATTAAAAAGAAGAAATGATTATCTAAAATTTTATTTGTTGATTATTTGAAGTCTTGAGTTCAGTTATGAATTATATTATTTGATTATTTGAATTTTTATGACTTAATTGCATCTTAGTTTGTGGTTTCATTACCCCTGATTTAGATATGGTATTTAATAGTTTGTCATATTATGTTAGGATATTAGAAACTTAGTGTTGGAAGATATTGGTATTATATGCTAAGACTATTATCCCAAGTTATAAAATTATTAACAAAACTATATATTATAATTGTACAGGATGAATCTTATATATCTGCAGTGTAGGCAGGCAGACAACACCCATCACATCTCGGTCTTAGGGTGTGACAAATATATTCACAAAGCCATAAAAGCAAGGTGTTTTTATGAAGGTGAGAATGCAGCTCGGCATAATAACATAGTCAAGTTTATAAGGGAAGTTAGAGTATAAACTTGACTTTTAGCATTACTACAATAGAATGATTTTAGAAAATCATAGTTCATGGAATAGCTTGAAAAGTTTAGTTTTTACATAAACAAACTATCCATTTATCAAAACTTTTTGCAAAAGGTTATGGTCAATTGAATGAAATAGTGTTTAGTTATTTCAAAATATAAAAAAGTAAATATTAATTCATTATATATTTAAAATTTTAGTTAAATGTATATATATCCATCCATATTTAAAGCAGTATAAATATTTATTGCATCTATACAGTTTGTAATCACCACTAAAATAAAATTAAATTACATGTGAAGTATTTTTTTAGCTTTTTAATTTATTTTTTATTTGAATACTATGTGAATATTCATCCATTTTTAATATACAAGTATTACAATTTTTTTTGTCAACACATTTTCTATAGCGCCCATAAAAAGTGTGTTTTTACCAAATCCCTAAAACACCGTTTGGTTTAAAATCAAAATTAAAACTAATAATTTTTAAGATTATTTTTTTATAAAATTAAATATTATTTATTTTACATCGTCATTAAATTAAATTATTATAAAAATTAACTAGTTTTTCGAATTTTAAATTATTATGAGATTAACTTTAATTTAAAAAATATTAATTTATAAAAATAATTTATTATTTTTAATCTTAATTTTGATTTTGATGCGTTAATTTTTTGGCAAATTTAATAAAAAAGCAAAAAAATTTCACGTTTTTCATCCCCGCCGGCGAGCTCCTGCCCTGACCTCGTTGGGTCTAGCTTCCAGGTTTCTGCTCTTTTTTTTTGTTCGCTTGACATGAGCGACGAGAGGGCCTCACGGCCGAGGTCGGCTGCCTCGCGGATGGTCCCGCGGCCGCCGGAGAACCCCCACCCGACGGCGATACTGGCGGAGACTTGGCGGATGGCAGAGCAGGCGGCGGATGGGGTTCTCCGGCTCGTGCGGCCCACGGCTGCCTCGGAGGGAAGGAGGATCGCGATCACGGAGTACGTGAAGAAGTTGATCAGGAAGGCCGTCGGGAACGAGGTGAAGAAATCCTCCACTCTGTATCTGGTTTTTTGGATTGGGAAGTCTTGGTGGGTTTGCCGGTGTTCGATCTTCTTGTTCGAGGTTTTTGTGCTTGAGATCTGTTTGTTCGACTTCTTCTGCTCCGAAACGAAGTGGTTTTGCTGTTTTTGTTTTGAGCCGCGGATGTTTCTTCAGTGGAAATTGCATGCTCTATATCTGTTGTTTTTTTTAAATTAATTTTTAATTTTCATTTATTTTTCTTTCTTCTCTTTTTCTATTCTAAACACCTTCAGAATTTAGAGTTCCACTGATGATATTTGTGAAATCTGGATTTTAATTGAAAGAATAGAATCGGTGTTTTTTATTTTATCTAGTGGGTCGTTGATCAAATTGCTTTGAGTTTTTGACTGTTGCACTCTGTTTCTGGTTCTTTGCCGGATTCCATATATGAGAAGAAAAATGATGTCTTCCATATATATGAGGCATTTTAGATCTGGTAACTTCGTCTCGGTTTTTGAAGCATAATATATTAATTTGCATCCCAAGATAATTGATCTTGGTGTTTGAAAATCCCTGCATCTTAAGAAATTCTCATTTATAAGGTATGTTGTATTTCTTTGTAGATCTCATGTTTTATGCATACCAATGGCATGTATAGACGGGATGCTGCTCATCAGTGGATTCGGATGGCATTCAAGTCTTGTTTGTTGAACTTCGTCACTTTGCAGCTTCAACATGAATAATCAAATTTCCTTTATTCTGCGAAGGGAGGGCATTAATGCCTAAATATGTACTTATGCGCAACCATGAACCTTTCGTTCAACCATGCATGATAAGCTTAGTAGAATGTCATGTGTGCGTATACATTTAGGGCCCGTTTGGTACGGGGTCGGGGTTAAGGGACAAGATCAAAGGAAGGGGTAAAATGTAAAACGCTAATGCGGTCAACTAAATTCCGTTTGGTCCCTGATCTGGTCAACAGATGGTTAAATTTTTGTATAGACTAAAATGCCCTCTTCATATTACTGTTCATCTTCCTCTCCGGCGGGGAAGGGGCGCGGAGCCGACCGGGCGATCTCGGCTGCGGAGCCCGGGCGGCCAAGCTCGCCCGCCGCCCGACCTCGCGCGCGAAGCCGGCCGCCCGAGCTCGCCCGCGGAGCCCGCCGCGAGAGCGCGCCCCCGGAGGCTGGGCGGCCGAGCTCGCCCGAGGTCACCCGCGGAGCCCGCCGGCCGAGCTCGCCCGCAGAGCCCGCCGCGAGAGCTCGCCCCTGGAGGCTGGGCGCCCGAGCTCGGCCGAGGTCACCCGCGGAGCCGGCCGCCCGAGCTCGCCCGCGGAGCCCGGGCGCCCGAGCTCGACCGAGCTCGCGCGCGGACCCGGCCGCCCGAGGTCGCCCGCGGAGCCCGCCGCCTGAGCTCGCCCGCGGAGCTCGGGTGCCCGAGCTCGCCCGCGGAGCTCGCCGGCCAAGCTCGGGGGGCAGCTCCGCCGCGGAGCTCGTGGACGAAGAAGATGAACAGTTGGCGAGATTCAAGGGGATCTCGGAGGAGAAGGACGGCTGTGATTGCGAGGATGATAGAGAGTAGAAGGTGGTGGGTTGAGTGCAGGACGTCGACGTCTGTTGCGGCGAAGGATGTGTGTGTGTTGGAAGTGGATGGAGCAGTGATGGTGGAGATAACGTCTGTTGCACAGGGAGGAGAAAATCTTCATATTTTGTTATATCCCCAAAGGTAGGATTTCGTTGTGTTAAATATGTACGAATTTCGTAATTCCAGCAAAAAATTGGGAAAATGCGTATTCAAATATAGTAAAAGTATTGTAAGTGATAGTGTCTCTTGCATTTCACAGCCCAATAGCTTATACATTACAGAAAAGGAGAGTCCAAACACTACAACAATAATTAACGACGCTAATTAATAAGAAACAGTGAGTACTGACTGAAAAACACAACATACATTATCATCAGATACATATAATAATTTCGAAAGACACCGGAAATAGCAAGTACTGTCTGTAAAAGTCTAGGTTGAAAATAAATCAGCAGCGAGTACTTCTTCGGCTACACGTGTGACTGCTTCGCGTTGAAAGAACACAACATTATTCTCTGCAAGTAAATAAAATGTGGAAAAATTATTAATATGATGTTAGAAAATTAAAAGTAAACTATCACTTACGCTTCCCACAGAGCTGCAGTTATTTCGTTGCGAAGTATTTCCCCGTATCGCACTTCACGTTGCGATATACGGTTGTTGGGTTCAGATGTTTCATTGTATTCTTCCGGAAATTCTCCAGTGCTATCATGAACCCTTTCATTAGCTCTGCAGTCGTGAAACAGCTGGTCCTCACCATAATTCCTGTGTATAAAATTATGTAACACAGCACAAGCCACCACTATAGCACATTGTGTTTCATAAGGATATGGTTGCATTTTGCGTAATATTTGAAATCGTTGCTTAAATACGCCAAATGTTCTCTCCACACAATTTCTCAGACTGGCGTGCATGTGGTTAAATTTGTCCTTCGGATTCCGATATCGAACTCGACCTTGACCAAACGCACCAATGTGGTATCGCTCATTTCGAAACGGTGCGAGAAATTTATTAGTATTGGCATACCCGGCATCCACCAAATAGTATTTACCTAAAATAAACTTTGATTATCATTACGAATATTATCATTAGTTTTTAAAGAAAAACAAAATTATGAGTTTTACCTTCGGGGACGAAGAAATCGCCTCGGCTTAAAGAATCTCGTAAGATTCGTGCGTCCGCCGCAGATCCCTCCCAACCGCTACAAATATACAGAAATTCCATATCAAAAGAGACAACCGCCATAACATTTTGCGTCAGCATCCCATGTCGGTCTCGAAATGGAAGTTGTATATCTCGACGCACAATCGCCGGTATATGTGTGCCATCTATAGCCCCGAGTGCATCCTACAAAGAAACACATAATACATTAGAGTGATATGTTGGCATTAATTACAGAAGATTGTATAAACTTGTCTCACCTTGAAAAAGGAATACGCTCCTCCTCGATTAAGAATTGCGGGATGGACCGGAGCATCATGAGGCGGCAATTGTATAAAATCATTTTTTAGAGACATAATACCTTCCAAGACTTTATGGAAGTACCTGCTTATAGTCTCGGCAGAGTGTTGAAATGTCAGCTGCAAATCTCTGTTAGATGCTCCACGAGCAATGGAGTAAAGAAAAATCCCTAATTGCAATTCAGCTGATACATGGACTGTAGGCACGATGCTTCCGCGCTCAACAAGTATCCTAGTGAGCAGTAGAAATACTTGCGGCACAAGTCTAAAGGTCCGGAAAAAACGAGCTTCGTTACCTAGTAAGTCGTACATGAACTCCATCCCAGTAAAAGCTCGGTTATTTAGTGGCCGGGGTGGTCTTCTCACTGAGGTTGAGGAGCCTTCAAAATAAGCCTCCCTCTCATTTTCGAATTGCATCTCTACTTCTTCCTCTATATCATCAACAATGTCGTTGTAATTAGACATATTGGTGTTGCAAAGAAGAATGAAGTTGTGTTACAGTATCGACAATAAGGTCGCTCTATATATAGAGATCGACCTGAGCCGTCAGGACGACCCGTTCTATCAATTGATATGACGTTACAAAGATGAACTGTTGACGTCAGAGTGATATGTCATGTCTGATTGATATGACGGGTCTTCCTGATGTTACCGAGACGAACTATTGTCGTCAGAGTGATTAATCTTGTCTGATTGATAGGACATGTCGTCTTGATGTTACGGAAATGTACTGTTGACGTCAGAGTAATAAATTATGTTTTATTAATAGGACGACTCCTGCTGATGTTACGGGGATGAACTGTTGACGTCAGAGTGATACGTCATGTCTGATTGATATGACGGGTCTTCCTGATGTTACCGAGACGAACTATTATCGTCAGAGTGATTAATCTTGTCTGATTGATAGGACATATCGTCTTGATGTTACGGAAATGTACTGTTGACGTCAGAGTAATAAATTATGTTTTATTAATAGGACGACTCCTGCTGATGTTACGGGAATGAACTGTTGACGTCAGAGTGATACGTCATGTCTGAATGATACGACGGGTCTTCCTAGTGTTTCCGAGGCGAACTATTATCGTCAAAGTGATACCTACCTCCGCTGCCATTTCAGGCTCCGTAGCAGTTCACTGTACACTTTATCTGCAAGCGAGAAAAAACACCCTCCAATAAGTGTCCTTTCTGGCTATGGAAATTTAAAATTGTTTAAGAATGTACGATGTGAGTCCCTCGTAATCAATGTCCCTAGTAGAAAAAATTTGTGACAAATATAGCCCTTGTAAAATTGTTTAACTGCAAAAACATTTCCCTAAACATACGAAAAAAATTTAATACAACCTAAGCATCAGTTAGCATAAAATATGTTAATTAAATTGTACAGCACGTGCTATACTACACAAGCCCATGTGTAGTATATCACATGTGATATAGTACAAAAATCCATGTTTCACAGTCACAAATCAAACAAGCAGAGATTCCCCTCCATTACAATTAATCACAGAAGCACATCCTCAATGCATACTTCCTACGGAGGGTTATGCTTCTGTCGAGACCTTCCTGTCCATCTTGTCCTTCCCTTTGTTAGCACCATCCTGGCCTGCCTTTGTTGCTGCATTTCCTTTCTTCCTCTTCACCTATAAACAATTTAAAACTTAGGAACAAAGCTTATACAAGACCAAAACGGATAATGCAGTTCAAATTAAAAACCAATTTGCAGAAAATTGCAATTAGGACCTACTCATACATTATCTCATAATATGACAGCCTATTCGGAGTTATTCAAAATTTAAGGACATGACATATGAGATTTACGTAACTGTGTCTTACTCCTTTTTATATTAAATTCTGCTACTCGCCTCTCAGCCCATAATTTCAGCGCAATTGAATCCTCCTCTCGTATAAAATATTCTAGATTATGTGGTTCCTTCAGACATTCAGCACATTTAAACCTGTCTGCAGGGCTAATAAAACTCAGGTTGAACAACTTGTCCATGCACTTTTTTAACGTATCACTTGAAGCAAATTTTTCACTATACTTTTTGTCCATAATGTGCATCCACCTGTCGAAAGACTCTGGAGTCGTAGTTTGGTAAGAATGGCTCGTGGTACTTTTCATAAACTCTCCACTACGTCTCCTGTTATCTCTTCCACTGCTACGATCTAACCCTTCATGAGAGCGTTTCCCATGTGTCACAGAAGTAGGGTTCTCATCAGTAAATAACCTCCGAGCGAGACTACTGTATGGATCGTCCTCAGCCTCAGTGTTGATTTGCATCGCTGGTGAGGCGGTCGAATCCGATCCCTCTTCTGCTGTAGGTGGTTGTAAAGGTGCACTTCTCGATGATAACATCCACCTTCCTGTTGCAATTGAACTCTTCACCATTTGTTCTACCTCAAAAAACTGAGGAAACCCAATAATCCAAGAATTTTCGTATTGTGGATTGTGCTACCAAAAAAAAGAAAAAGTGTTAGACATAAAGTTTTGGTCAGTATTTCGAATGTTACAACGTAAAATGTGAAACATACCATAAAGAAATCTTCCATTACTCTCGAATCTCCTGCTGTTGGCCTATGCATATGATAATCCCACGTCCATCCGCTCTTGCTCTTCATAAACTGAAATTCATTATACTTTTCTTTCAGTCTCTTCCATCTATACCTCAATTGCTCTGCATCTCGTACAACCGCAGATAATTCATTTAATTTCTGCACAACTTTATTCCAAGATTGCTTTCTGAAATTACCACCCTTGTTCCTTCCATCATTGTGTTCTTCCAGTAGCAACCGAACAAGCAAATTGTCCTCAGCAGTGGTCCAATTTGGGGCGCGTCCAGACTTCTTAGAAGACTGACCAGCTTGTTGAGTTGATTTTCCCTTTCCTTGTGTTCGAGGACTTCGCCGAACTAGTGGAGTGGAAGCATCCATTACTGTAGTAAAACCTGGATTCGTAAATCTGCAGAACATGAAAGCACGTTTAACACTGATTTGCAAGAAAACCTGAAACAAGCTTTATATAAGCAAATTCCACAATAAGTCATGTATGCATCCATAGATTAAGTTAATGATAGTTTTTATAACATAACAAAGAACGGTAAAAAAATAATTCAAAAAAATGACGGGAGAGAAACATATATGTTTAAAGAGAATAAATTAAACAAAAAACACCAAATTCTAAGAGTCGCAGAAAAATGTAGATTATGTTCAAGATAATTGTATCTATGCAACTCTTAAAATAACGAGAATTGCTAAATGTTTTCTGAAGCAATCAACACAAAATAAAAGTTGGAAGTCATGTTGATAGCTAATCAGCAGAAACTATTACAACATGAAATATGAAATCATTACACCATACTAGATCACAATCAGCTGCCTGATCAAAAGAAGCTGTAATCCGCTAAGCTTTTGAATGCACTGCATGCGGGTTTAGAAGCTCGCCACACTTCTGTAATGGAATGGTTGTGGGTCGCGCTAATGCCAATCCAATCTGCTTGCAGTCTTTTCCCCAATTGCTTTAGTTGGACACTGTAATTAGCAATTAAAAAATGTCGCATTGGCTCCCATGGACATAATTAACATGTGTTCCTCAAGCCAATAAATATGAAATTTTCTATGTAAAAGTTCCCAGAACTGGCTTCTATCCAATGTTAGGAAACAATCCGAACATTTTACACATACAGTACCTACATTAACACCAGTTCTTGTGTTCCATTTTGGTCTAAGCTACATTCTTCTTCTAGTTTAATCAAAAAACAGACAACAATAAAAAATCAAGAAATAGTCATAATAAACAAGATATTATTCTGATTTTCCATTTCCATTAGATGTTGCTGCGGCAGTATGAGCATGTGTAAATCAGCTAGTTGCTATTGTTGTTATTGTTATGAAAATCACAAGTTATTCAGCAACTATAAAATTAAATAAGCATGATCCATACGACAAATTAAGTTTGAGAAAAACCACTTTAATTATTTATATGTTGTCGGCCGGGTAGGAGGGGACTCCTGTAGCGTCCACTGCATCGTCCACGGGGAAGGAGGAGGTACAGCGTCTGCTGCGTCTTCCGCGGGGAAGGAGGACACTCGTGCGGCAACTGCTGCGTCGTCGGCGGGGAAGGAGGATACTCGTGCCGCGTCTGCTGCGTCGTCGGCGGGGAAGGGGGAGACTCGTGCGGCTTGCGTGAGGAAGGAGGAGACTCGTCTGGTGTCGGATGCGTCCTCGGCGGGGAAGGAGCAGAGTCGTGCGCCGCCGACTGCGTCGTCGGTGGGGAAGGGCGATACTCGTGCGGCGTCTGCTGCGTCGGCGGCGAGGAAAGAGGGCGGCGTCTGCTCCGTCGTCGGCGAGGAAGGAGGAGACTCGACTGGGAAGGAGCAAACGCGTGCGCCGACTGCTGCGTCGTCGGCGGGGAAGGGGAAGAATCGTGCGCTGTCTGATGCGTCGGCGGGGGGGAAGGAGGGCGGCGACTGCTGCGTTGTCGGCGGCGTCGGTGGGAGCTCTGATGCGTGTTGGGCCGCCGGGGGGGGGTAGCAGGAGGCGTTGCGGGCATTCAAGTATCCTAGGGTTTTACTGTTCATCGATCTGAGCCATCGGATCGAGATCCAACGGTTCAGATCAAGTGACGGTATTCGACTGTTACCCGATCTGAGCCGTTGGATCGAGATCCGACGGTTCAGATCAAGTGAGGGTATTTTAGTCAAAATATGGTTAAAATTTAAATGAATAAAAAATATTAGTGCGGTCAACTATTTGGTGTTTGGAAGATAACCTGGTCTGGACGGGGTCAATTTAGCCCTGACCCCGTACCAAACGAGGCCTTAGGGAACAAGAAAAGGCAAGCAGAAGCTGGGAATTGTCCATATCTATGCATACAATTATGGTAGTTTTTAGATTAAAAATTTTTAGCATGATTCTCTTTCTGAATCAGCTGGTCAATTCCTTCATATCTTACTTTATGATGTACTTTGGCAGCACACAGTACATTGAAGTTAGTGCTTGTTAGGTCTGTCTAGTAAAGCATCTGGTACTGATGTAGAATAGCTGTAATGCAAAGCTGAAATGTATTCGGTTTAAAAAAATGGTGTTTCTGTTCATAAAGCCTTTATTGACATACTCGAGCTATCTCCGAACTGTACATAAAGTGAATAATCATGGCATGCAAGTTAGATGTGATTTAGTTACTGTATTGCTTGTTAGCGCTGTTTGTCTTATAATCTGCCTGATATCACAATCTGTTTGTTCTTCGTGTTTTTATCTTCTTTACGGACTGCGTCTACATTTTTTTTTTTTTGTTTGAACAGCTGCTGTGGGTTAACCTAATTATGGACACTCTAGGTGCCTTAGCACTGGCAACAGAGCCACCAACAGACCATCTGATGGAAAGGCCTCCTGTTGGTCGAAGGTTAGCTAGAGTTCCTTTATTTTTTTTTTCTTATTAATTTTTTTGTGGTAAGTTAGAGTTCTTCTACTTGAAGTTTGACTAGAAGGGAGTTTTCCTTAGCGTCCGTTTGGTTGGGAGTCAGGGTTAAGATTAAGGTCAAAACTAGTGAACCATTTTTGTAAACTAATATTTTTTTATCAAAATTAAGGCTTCAATAATTTAAAATTCAAAAAATTATTTAATTATTTATAATAATTTAATTTAATAATAATATAAAATAATAAATATTAATTTTATAAAATAAAAATAATTCTGAAACGAGTTGATCCTAATCCTGACCCCAAACTAAACGGAATCTATTGATTGCAAGTCAATATATTTGTCAATCTACTGTACCATCTGAATAATTTTCATAATTCTTCATTGTGTGTGTTGATTTCTCTAGTTTTTTAAGCAAAAATTCTGGACATATCCGGTGTCTTGTTGTCCCTTTGGTCTTTGGGAGTCTTAACACTGACAATGACTGCTAATTACTTGTCTTAATATCCCCAGGGAATCACTTATATCAAATGTGTTGTGGAGAAATTTAATTGTATAGGCATGCATGTTCGTTGATACTTTATATGCTTGTTTTTGTCATCATAAATGTTTGTTGATATTCTATTTTTTAAATCTCTCCTTTCCTTGATAATGATGTCCCATTGGTTTTCTTCTTTTTTTTTGTGTTTGTTTACAGGCTTTATATCAAGTAGTGGTCCTACATGTGCTCAACTTTGGTGACAGAAGTATCCTGCATTTACAGAATGAAACAAAAGAACATGCTGATAGAGTGAAAAATACATTTGTATTTAATTTGTTCGTCCTTTGTTTGTACTGTATAGTATAGTTTGTATTGTACATTGTAAAAGAAGTATGTTGAACAATGTCTTTGTTGTGCTTCATACTATTGTTCTAAAATGTAATAATTTGTACTTTATTTATGACAATTATACATTTTATTTTTATCAGTTTGATATGTACCCAAGATGTTGTATGTATTTTGTAATAAATTCAAATATTATTGGTACAAGTAAAAAAATACACTACTGCCTGATAAATAATGAAAAAGATAGTGTAGCAAACTACTGTAGTAAGGTAATGTGGCTTTTTTGAATGCTAAGAATGGTTATTTTTTTTGTCGATATCTTTCAAAGGCAGTCAAAAAAATTGGGAAAATATTTTCTCGGTGTTTTAAAAACATTGAGAAAAATTTTTGACAGTTTTTGTTTTTGACATTTTTGAAGTGTCGGAAAAACATCTAAAAATTTTTTTCCGACATTTTTTTACTCTTTGGAGCATTTTTGAAATACTAAAAATATCCAAATTTATTGTAGTGAGGGTAGCGACTGATTTAAACTCTTAATTTTTAAATTGAGTTTAAATTAGATAGCAAAACTCTTCGAATCTAAATCAGGAGTTTATATTCAGGCTTTAATTTGAAAATTAACAATTCAGATTGATGGTTGTTCTCGTGGGAGTAGTGACAAAATCATTAGTCCATCAAGAGCCCAGTTTCATGGGCAAGAAGCCTTAAAGAATTGGATAATACTTGGGTGGCTAGGGGTGTAAAAGAAATTTTGGCGTTCCAATCAGGAACCGACACTTCTGTTGCACCCCGAGTCATCCAAGAATTATCCCAAAGTATTTTTATATCTTTTATGATGCAAGAACAATTTCAAATAACATCAGGGGCTTTTTTTTTTTTTGGGAAGTCAACAAAATAGCTCTTATTCATCACTATTCATTTGCTTATCCTCAATGTGCAAGTTCCGTATGCTGGCTCACATCCATGTAGCCCTAAACTGCACCTTCGTCACGGATGGTATATTCAGCAGGGTGGCCCCATGGCAAGCAGTACTTAAGAATGGACTACTCTAGGTCAGGGTTACGCTGGAAAACGGCTTCACGTATTGACTATATAAATGAACGCAAGGTCGGGGGACAATCTTTGACAACAATGGGTAATGACATACCACCCCCCAATCAAACCGAAATAATTATTGAATTTTGAGTATCTTAAATTCGAATTAAAATTTTAGTTAAAATAGAAATTTAAAGTTGGATTTAAACTTATGATTAATTTGTAATAAGAGTAAAATTCAGATTCAAAGTTGGCCTATAAATATTTGTAATATTTGTAATTTAAAGTTGGCCTACAAATAAACTCGCATGTAGATTTTCTTTAAAGACGGAGGCGTTGCCGAGTTTTGATGAAAGAATTTAGTTAAGTAAAAAAGAATACAGTTTCTCTTATAGACTTTTGTCAAGTCTTTTGATAATGAATTTCTCGTTCCTCGTAGACATAACTCTATTTTGGGTGAATTACATATATCGTTGTATCTTTTCTTATTATTTTTTTTATCTTACATTACTTCTCGTTTCTTAAGTTCTTTAAGAACAAGATGATTCGTGAATCTTCCGTTGTAAATCCCAACAAAAGCCACCTGCCACTAATATGAGCCCCAGTCGCTATTGACTGAGAGCCCAACATGGCCCTTCGTCGGCCTCTCCCGCTCCTGCCGACCCATGCCTTTTGTGGCCCTTTGCCAGCCCGCTCTCGGGCTCACTCTTGCGAGCACCGTTGGCATTTTCCTGTACCTTACCCGACCTTCATCTTCTTTTGTCATAAGGATAAATTTATCTTGTCGTCAAACTTCTCCACCTTGAATAAGGACTTCACCATCTTGGTTGTTTGCTCATAAACTCTAATATCAATTGTTGGGATTCGCAGCAAAATGAGAAATAATGCAAGATAAAAAAAAATAACAAGAAAAGACACAGCGATATACGTAGTTCACCAAAAATTAGGTTATGTTCATGGAGGGAGTGAGAGATCCACTATCTCACAGTTCTATTTCATATCACAACTAGCAGAATCTTGTTCACAAATGGTGTTGTCGGTGAAAGATGGCTTGTGGCTTATGATGTAGTGTTCTTGAACTCGACAAGAGTGAAACACTATGCTATCCGAATCCTGGATCGGACATCGAAAAGAACGAGATCATTGTATCAATGGGGGCATTGGGGAGCCCACAAGTGTTGATGCTAAGTGGCATCGGCTCGGTAGGTCATCTCTAGTTAATAGGGATACAAGTGATGATCAACTTGGGATTCATAGCGGAAGACTCATGAATCATCTTATTCTCAAACAACATAAGAAATAAGAAGTAATACAAAATAAAAAAAATAATAAGAATAAACACAACTATATACATGATTTATCCAAACTCGAGTTATGTTCATGGGAGGAACGAGAGATCTAGTATCAAAATGCTTTACAAGAGTCTAAAAGAATAACTCCACTCTTTCTTACCCAACTAAATTATTCACCAAGTATTGGTGACGCCTCTACCTTCACAGAGAATTTTCAAGGAAACACCACGATGAAGCACCATGAAAGATCACTAAAAAGTACTACAAAGATTTACACACGAAAGCCGATACTCTCTGTTTCTTTTACTCTCTATTTCTCTCTACTTCAACCTCAGTATTATATCATTCTTAAAATCTATATATTACTAGAGTATTTATAGGATCTTGCTGAGTCTGAGTTCTACTTTAATTATAAGTCCTATTATTACATAATAAGTATTCAAAATTAAACAAAAATCTAAATCTAACTTTGATTTTTTATTTTAACTCAAACTCTAATCCAAGTTTAAGACATCCAAACTCAATAATTTTCACCTTAGTTTGAACTCGGTCATGCCACTATCATGAACCTTTAGTTATCATCTCTCATCTAGTCCCTCCCCATGTGCTACTAATTTATTCAGCTAATCATAAAATACAAGCTAGTGCTAACCTCGAATTCGCTATTTATGTCTATAGACTTGTATTTCTGAAAGTCTTTCAAAAGACCTGTGTCTATTAATATAGCAAAAGTAATTCGGAAAAAATATCTATCTTCTACCGAATCACTTCAAGTATCATGCTTTCTTTTTACCACTGTAACCATCGAAGCTCTACCAACAATGGTATTTCTTACCAATCAGTAAATATTTTCTTACTTCTTTTCTTTTATTAGGATCTTACCATATATTATCTTCATGACTCCATCTCTCGCTGAATAACTATAGCCTTTTGAGTCTAGTACACTAAGTGAAATTATATTCTTCCGCATCTTAGGATCATGTCTTACCCTAATAAGCATACAAACTGCTCCATCAAATATCTGGATTTAAATTATTCTCACATCAACAATCTCATAGGTTGAATTATCATCCAACCAAATAGTACATTCTTTCTTATTTTTCTTATAAGAAGTAAATTAATATTTTCTATAGCAAACATAATAAGAGTTACCAGAATGTAAGTGCTGATTTCTATGGATATTGTAAGAATATATCCATTTGCATTATTTTCAAAAATATTTTTTGTCACTGCTATCACCATATTGGAAGACTCTATCTTTCCACATTCCGAGCAATGTCACCTGATATAGTCATATTTTTTACATGAATAATATTGTACCTTCGCTTTTGATTTTGATTTGAACCGTTGGTTATCTTCTCCTCGTTCTCTCAATCTTTCTCTTTTGTAAGTCATCAATCATTCACCAATTTCAATACCGATATTGAGGTTTCTCTTTTCCTCATTAAAAAAGAGATTAACTACCTCATCCATCTTGAGAGTTTTTTTACCATAAATAATTATACTCACAATATAATCGTGCAAAGTAGAAAAAGATATTAGGAGAATCAATGTCTTATCATCCTCTGCAAACTTTACATTAACCGTCAATAAATCGTTAATAATCATATTAAAAGTATAGAAAAAGATATCAAGAGAATCAATGTCTTATCATACTCTTCAAACTTCACATTAACCTTCAACAAATCATTAATAATCATATTAAAGGTATTTAGGTGATGCAACATAATTATATTTTTACTCATATACAGTCCGTACAACTATTATTTCAAGTGGAACTTATTTGATAGACTTTTTGATATATATAACTTCTCAAATTTTATCTAAATATCCACCGTTGTCTCTTCATCAATGGTATTATACAAAATCTCATTAGTTATACTTAGAATAATTAAATTCAATGCTTTCTAATGTATCTCCTATTAGTATTCATCGCTTATTTTAACTAGTTTCTTTTCTTTATCCTCTAATATCTTTTGCAGACCTTTATAAATAAAAATTGTTTTCATCTTCTTCTGTTATAAAATAAAATTTATCTTACCATCAAACTTTTCTACCTTAAATAAAGACTTTGTCATGTTATTTACTCATACGCTATGATACCAATTATTAAAATTTACAGCAGAAAGTTCACAAATCACCTTATTTTTAAATAACACAAAAGACGAAGAGTAATGCAAGATAAAAGAAAATAATAAAAAGCAATACAGTGATATATGTGGTTCACCCAAAGGATTATGTCTACAAGGGGAACAACAGATCCATTATTAAAAGGCTTTACAAGAGTGTATAAGAAAGACTCTTCTTTTACCCAACTAAACTCTTCACTAAGTCTTGACGATACCTCCACCTTCAAAGAGAATTTTCAAAAGAATATCAGAAGAAACTATCAACAGAGACCACCAAGAAATACTAGAAAAATTCACACACGAGAACTGGTACTTTTTCTCTTTTTTCTCTCTCTATTCTCTCTGCTCCTCTCTCTATTTTTCTCTAGTTCAATTTCAATATTACATCACAGTTAAACATTATATATTACTAGAGTATCTATAAATTCTTATTGAGTCTAAATTTTACTCTAATTATAATTTTTAATATTACATAATAAGCATTAAAAATTAGACATAAATCTAAATTTAACTTTCAATTTTTACTTTAATTCAAACTTTAATCTGAGTTCGAAATATTCAAACTTAATAATAGACCAACTCATGATCAAACAAAACATGACGAACTAACTCCATGAACAACATCCTCGTTCCATTGCCAAAGTCGGTTGAAATCTCCTTCCTATAGTCGATAATGCGGGGTCCGACCTCTTCTTTAAGGGACTTAGTGGTTTAGATTTCCTCCTACTCACCCCCTACCAAAATCTCGAGCAACATCTCTTCTGATAGAATTGGGTCAATATGAAGGGCGGTTCTACGTCCCTAGTCTGTGGGTTACCTCCAGCTGAGAAACCTCAACTCAGACGACAGCCCCGTAGCGAGATTCAACATCTTCAACTAACCTCAAGATCTCCAGACGTGTGTTAAGGACGTTCAGATCGTCATGAACGTAACAGATACTGAGCCATTCTCTTTCTATAAATGGTTGGCTTCTGTAGGTTAGAGCTTTATTTTTCCCTGTGGAGACGTCGGGATCAGAGCTGTCTATGGATCGCTGTGAGAAAAAACTACAATAAAAACAAAAGCTGAAGCACGTCAGGACTGATCACTCTGGCCAGGAACTGGCCTACCGTACAGTCTTGGTAGCAAATTCTCTACATTTCATTACGCAATGATTTGCTATGTAATTTATCATTAAAGGGCTAACAACGAGCAAGGCATCATCCCCACTCTTGTCCTTCATTGCCATTTACTACATCCATTAAGAGCCCAACTGAAACCCGTGCAATCCACCCACCTTTCTCAACCAACACCAAATTCCATCAATAGAAACAGTACCCGCCATTGGTCTCTCTCATTCTGTAACATAGGTCAGCTCATTAGGTGTGGTAATAATCACCCTCGGCCAGCTAACTCTGGTTAAACTCGTTAACCTGGGATAGAACAAATTGGCTCAACGTGAGCTGCTTTGAAGGGGAGTTGGTTGGGGCGGTGTCCTCCCCGACAGCCTCACGCTCTCTGTGTGCTGACAGGGTTTCAGGTCCCAATCTTTTTATGAGTATGGGAATAATTAATATTGTAGTTAGGTGAAGAAGCTTCCATCCCTCAGCGAGCAACGGGCGCACATCTTGCGCTTCATGCGCAGCTTGCTTAGATTCAGTCTATATATTAGCATTTTAACAGCATTCCTGTCACTGAAACCTACTTGTTCTTCTTTCTTGTGCTTTTTTACAGAAAAATATGGGAAATACAAGCTGCACATCAGCAGCAGCAGCTGCTGCTCTTGCGTACATTCTCTGCTTCCTGGGTTTATGCCACGCAGAGCTAGGTAAGCATTTGTCTCTGACAACAGGACAACAGTATTTGTCAAAAAAAATTATTACATTTTCTTCTATGTTTCTGAGCAGCTCCCAACTACACATTCCTTAAACATGCAAAAGAAGCTCCGCCAGTTTCGTACTATGACTACATCATTGTCGGGGGAGGCACCGCCGGCTGTCCATTGGCTGCCACTCTCTCCAAAAACTTCAATGTCTTGTTGCTTGAGCGAGGCGGCTCGCCTTACGGCAACCAGAACATATCCAACCTCGCCACATTCGCCGACACACTCAGTGACACCTCCCCGACGTCGGCCTCACAGCGCTTTGTTTCTGAGGATGGTGTAATAAATGCGCGGGCACGAGTGCTTGGCGGCGGGAGCTGCCTCAATGCCGGGTTCTACACTCGGGCAAGCCCAGATTATGTCCGGGAGGCCGGGTGGGATGGAGGATTGGTGAACCAGTCGTACCAGTGGGTGGAGAAGATCGTGGCGTTCGAGCCACCGCTGCTGCAGTGGCAATCCGCAGTGCGAGACGGGCTCTTGGAGGTCGGCGTGACGCCCTACAATGGCTTCACCTTCGACCACATGTATGGAACTAAGGTTGGCGGGACAATATTCGACAAGGATGGGCACCGGCACACCGCGGCCGACTTGCTCGAGTACGCCGACCCGAAGAGGCTCATTGTGCTGCTGCATGCCGCCGTAGGAAGGATCTTATTCCGCACAAAAGGTAAGTTATTGAATGATGAAACCAAAGATCGAACACTTTGATAAACAAACGGCGTAATGCAGGAAGACCAAGGCCAATGGCGCATGGAGTAGTGTTCTGGGACTCGACGGGAGTGAGGCACAAGGCCTACTTGAAGAAGGGATCGAAGAACGAGATCATCTTGTCAGCCGGGGCCATCGGGAGCCCTCAGCTGCTGATGTTGAGCGGCGTCGGACCGGCTGAACACCTCAAGTCACTGGGCATCAAGTTGGCGCTGGACCAGCCAATGGTAGGGCAGGGCATGTCCGACAACCCCATGAACGCCATCTACGTGCCTTCGCCGTTGCCTGTTGAGATCTCGCTCATACAAGTGGTTGGCATTACCGAGTTCGGTAGCTACATTGAGGCGGCCAGCGGCGCTAATTTCGCTGGCCACACCTCCGACAGCATTAGTTCTGAACGGCTGGACTTTGGCATGTTTTCACCTCAGGTGAGTTTTAGAAAGTTCGCATTGTAGTTTCTCTCAATGTAAGAAGAATGTTCACTCTTCCTTTCAATGCTTATGAAAATGCAGACTGGCCAGCTATCCACAGTGCCTCCCAAGCAGAGAACGCCTGAGGCCATCGGGAAAGCCGTCGATGCCATGAACAGCCTGCCGGAGACTGCATTCCGAGGCGGCTTCATCATCGAAAAAATCATGGGCCCGCTTTCAACCGGCTATCTAGAGCTGAAGAACCTGGACGTGAAGGATAACCCGTCCGTCACTTTCAACTACTTCAAGGAGCCCGAAGATCTTCGGCGGTGCGTCCAGGGTCTGGAGACGATCGAGAAGGTGATAGAGTCCAAGGCCTTTACCAACTTCAGGTACCCATACATATCGGTCGAGGCCCTGCTCAACCTGACGGTGAATTTTCCGGTGAACATGCGACCGAGGCATGGCAACGATTCCAAGTCTCTCGAGCAGTACTGCAAGGACACAGTGATGACTATATGGCACTATCATGGGGGCTGCCAAGTCGGCCAAGTCGTCGACCATGAATACAGAGTTCTAGGCGTGGATGCGCTCAGAGTTATTGATGGTTCTACATTCAACTTTTCCCCAGGGACCAATCCTCAAGCCACTGTTATGATGCTTGGAAGGTAAATTCTCAACATTTTTCCTTTTATTTTTCTTGCCAAAATCTATAATACCGTGTCATCGTCATCGTCATTGTGCTAGAAAATAGTAACTTTGTTCTACTGCTTCTAACGAGTTCTGATCGTGTAGGTACATGGGTGTCAAAATACAGAGTGAGAGGCAATGATCACGTGCTTCAGAGTCGAAAGCTCGATTTATGCTTACCAACAACAAAAAAGAGTGTTTTTCTGTGGAGCGAAGAGCTTGTGGAATGTCTGTGATATCTTGGGAATCTCAAAAGTAGCGGCATAAATGCAAAACTTGTATTGCCATTCCTGTTTACATTTTTATTGCATGGAACAAGTGGATTCCTTTCATCCTTTATACTTGATGGAATCAACTAATCCAATCGTTCCAAGATTCACTGTGGGAAGACAGCGCTTCATCCTTTTGGAAACGAATAAAATGCTTGATCGTCGTAATTAGTAGAATTAGCAAACAAAATTAATTGAAGTAATCGCGATAATCACATCCCACTTTCACTTTCCAAACAGGTTGTAAGATCTTTTTGGAAATTGGAGACAGCGTCTGAGATCCTAAATTATGAAACTAAACTGGAAGTTCCAATATTGTTTTTGGGAACTATGAGCTACTCATTTTCATAATATCTGCTTCAGGATATTGTTACAAGGGAGAGAAGGAATACAGAAAGTAACTGAAATAAGTTCCAAGGTTCAATTTCTCCGTGAGAAGAATCCCAAAGCTGAAGAATCAGAGACTCGTGGAGAATACGGAGCTAGAAATGAACCAAATTACACGGAAGTCAGTTTATGAGTATATCTTATCAATCTTACAAATTTGGTCGTCTCCTCCACACCAAGCAGGATCATATGGAACTCTTGTAAACCAACTTATGGATGTAATCTGGCTTTCTACCAAATAAAGTCCACATCAGGCTACATTTCCCACTGTAGATAAAGTAGTGATTCCATCTAATTACACAATAAATCACAATCTCTAACACTCCGGAGAATAACTACTGTTACCAAAGCAGGAAATCATTGATTGATATTAGTATAATAAAATCTTACTGCATATGTTTTCCAACATACCAAATATTCGATCGCAATAAATATCGAACAAAAATTATTTCCACAAATAAAAATTAATCGGTTTGATTTTAACCTAACTCACCAATATTCACCAATAGTCAAATTCAAATCAATCCTCAAACCCAACCAACTCAAACTCCAATCTAGCTAGGACCCCAAACCTCAAACCAACCAAAAACCAGATTAATATCGAACCAAAACTCAAACCAACCCTAAACTAAAACCTAGACCCATCTTCTTCCTCTTCCTCAACTCAAAACAACTAAACCCTAACAACCACCTGCCACTGCATCGCCAGGTCGCCACCGCCGCAGAGTTGCAGCCACGGCCCGCTGCCGTGCACCACTCAGCTGCCGTCCTACCACGCCACCCTGCTCGCCCGCCGCCCCAAGTTGGCCGCCGGCATCCTCCAACAAGCTTACTGCGGATGATGGAAAGAAAAAATGCGGTTTTGCAAAAACACCCCTCTAAGACCTTCATTCTCAATAAGCTACTCGATTTAAAAAACATTCACATAAAAGTCTTTTTTTCAAGAAATTCATGACATTTAGGTCCTTAGTCCTCAATAAACCAATAATTCAGAATAGAAATTTGAAATTTGATTCCATGATGCTCTAAATTCCTCTAATAAGTTTCTACAAGTTTTTGCTATATTTAGGATATCAATTCGCCTAATATCGTGAGGATCTCTAGTTTAATCAATAGACAGCGTGAGTTTGTCTAAGGAGTAGGAACAACTGAAAATTAAAAAAAAGACAAATTTTACCTACCTTAAAATCTTCGATCGAAAAAACTAGCGTAAAAAAATCTGTTATTTTTCTGCTAACAAATAATGTAAATATTGGTCTGAGATTGTAAATATCTGCTAATGGGCGGTTATGAAGTAATTGGCTTGAGGGTAGTGGGTGATTAAAGCATCATGGGTTATTGGGCCTAAGTAATGTATGGTAAAAGTAGACAAGCAAGCTTAGCATGTACATGAAAATGTAGCTTGAACTAGGTAAAATGCCAAAGGCACCATAAAACAGAGGATTCAAGGATTTCACCACGAGCAGCCGAGTCAGTTGATAACATGACAAGACTCACAGGAGTATTACATTTGGAGATATCATTTTATCAAAGATACAAAACAAAATCAACATCTATAATGGATAACTAATGATTTCAAAATGCATTTTCACGACTGCTAAACGTGGACGCAAGCAATACTGATCAGACTCATTCACTTGACCTAGAGAAATGAAATTTTTCCCGGAGTCAATGGGTACAACAGGCAACAATAGGGGTGAGCAAAAAAAACCGGAAAACCGGTTAACCGGACCGTACCGGTTGAGAACCATACCGGAAACCGGTTATTAGTGCAAACCGGTACGGTTCCGGTTCTGAAATTTCACAAAATTGGTTTTCCGGTTTCGGTTCCGGTTATTCGTTCTCTGAAAAATCGGTTAACCGAAACCGTATCGGTTTTCCTCTGTATATATAAAACCCTAACCCTAACCCCAACCCTAACCCTAATTGCGCCGCCTCGTCCTCGCCTCGCCCCTGCGCTCGCAGCAACGCGCCGCTGCCGCCGTCTCGGCCTCGCCCTCGCCTCGACCCTGCGCTCGCAGCAACGCGCAGACGCCGCCACCTCGGCCTCGCCCTCGCCCTCGGCCTCGCCTCGCCCCCGAGCTCGCAGCAACGCACCGACGCCGCCTCGGCCTCGCCCTCGCCTCGCCCCCGAGCTCGCAACAACACGCCGACGCCGCCTCGCCCTCGCCGGTCGTCGCGACGCCGGAGATCCGGTTAACCGGTTTTAGAACTGGTTTATAACCGGTTTAGAACTGGAACCGGAAAACCGGTTCTTCATCCAAACCGGTACGGTTCCGATTCTCAATTTTTTGAAAACCGAAATCCGGTTCCGGTTCTCAAATGAGCAAAACCAGTCCGGTTAACCGGTTTTGCTCACCCCTAGGCAACAATGATGCCCAAATATCAATTGTAACTTCCATATTCCTTTACCTTTCAAGATATTTACAAACCTGAACCATACGGATGAGAGACACTATCCAACTCAAGCAGACAACTACTAGAACGAGCTCATTTGATTAGGCAAACTTGCCACCAATTGTGGTTGGTCGAAGGGTAACCGCACAACTTAGTCATGCTTTTGCTAGAGAACGGGCCCAACATATTCTGAGCAATAGTTCAGATTTTGACTTTCACAAAGGCAGTATGTGCCATGAAAGTCATGCAAGCAGTCATCATTCACATGCCCTACGAACTAAATCCAGCTGTAAGCCACGACTATCAATCAACTACATAACAATCAAAGGTTGATTGATTGGTCCAAGGCTATCAACAAACAGAAATTGTCTAAGTTGGTACTCCCTGCAAACCTCTTTTGAGCTCCTACTGGGTAAGTGCTGGAGTCACTCCTAATGCTCAATTTAGTTCTTAGGGCATTAATGAGTATAAACTACAGCTGGATTATAGATGTGCAGAAAAAATTGTATGAGCTGTAAATATAACAATTATAAGGTGAGAGATGGTAAGAACCTTTGCAATAGATATTAGATAACATTTCTGCAACAGAAGCAAGTGAATGAGTTGCAAAGAGAATAGATCCATCGGTTATTCATCTGGAAAAGAATAATCCAGAGTCTAATTTCTTATAAGTCACTGAATAAAGGAATCAAATTGATATGGTTGTTCAAACCCTTCTCGCCTTTCTTTTCAGAATTCAAGCACAATGTACCTATGGCTGTCAACAGGCTCAGATGGCCCAAAAGTTTTGGGCTCAGGCTCAGGACTTCTGGGCCAGAATTTCAAGGTTTGCCAAAAAGCAGCATAGGCCCGACTTGTAGCCCAAGACCAGCATGAAACATCTAATACATAAATTCAGGCTCAGGCAAGTCTGGGCTCTCTCATATACCTTTAGGCATGGATCAGGCTTGACAAGGCCCAAGCCCAATCCAGCCTGTTTACAACCCTAGTTTGGACCCCTACTACTGGGTATGTGCTGAACAGACAACAGGTTCACAGTAGTGTACACTGAATCCTACTGCTCGAAAGCATATGCCTACTTCATGCCCCCTCCTGATCACATTACAAATGTATTCACTTGTTCTGCATCATTCTGCTTTCCACTACATGTATCTGGAACTTGAGTTTGATAATGCAATGATACAGCAATAAATAAAGATGATCCAGAAATGATTAATCCAATCATTCTCTCGAATTTCTGTTTCTAGTCTAGTCAATCAAGTTCTATAGCTGGTCTTCCTAAAAACTTCAGAAAGTCAAAACCTACTGTTTAGTCAGGGCCTCGTGCAAAAAACAAGTGATTTATGATCAATTAAGCCTTTTTTGAGATAGAGGACCAATTATGACATTACTTGTTCACATTGCTTCTATTTTCATCAGGAAACATCAAGCAGGGAGCATGCTCATAGAGACAAATGACAACCAAACTCATTTATAGCTTGTTATTGCTTTGTGAACTAAACATTCAAGGGAACAGTATGATTAAAATCATCAGGTCCACCCACATCAAAGGACTACCCAAAACAAGAAAATTTTGATTTCCAATTACCCTAGCATTTAGATGGTAAATAAAGATATTTAACAAGTTTCTGATAAAACTTAGCATAAGTGACATATCCACAAGTAATATTTAAAATTACAACTTAAAAGCAATTAATTGCCCTTCAACCAAAAGCAGTGATGGTTTTCTCAATAGAAGAGAACAATAGCACTACCAATAACTGATTATACTTAAATTACAAGACTGCACTACCAAACAATGTACATGGCAATGAAATCCTAGAGACTTAAGCTACAATGTTAAGCAAATTTCACATCAGACACCAGGTTAGAAGCAAACATAACCACCAATTCATCATGTCAAAGTGTTAAAGGAATAATAAGTGTCAAGAAAACATATAATTTCTCATAAATATTCAAATCTAATGCATCGTCCTGTCAATCTGGTCACATGATTACAAACTTGTCAACTTAGCTACCATATGCATTATCGCTCCAAAATCAACTCTTAAACAGCATCAGCCACCATGCAATGTAGAAATAAAAACTACCACGTCCTTGTCTTCCAATGCGGTATCAAGCTTACCGGAAAGCTCCCAGTCACAGTCATTGATAAGAACAAGAACACCGGGTCTCCTGCCAAAACATAAATCTACGTAAGTGCGCATGTAGATATGAGAATCCAATGGTATACACTTTAGACAGCTAGGGCGTACACAGAATCCCCCTTCATGAACATCTCAGGCCTCTCCTTAATCACATTGGTCCGGACCCAGGATAACAGGTCCCTCATTGTCAGCTGAAGCAAGACAAAATTTGAGCATTTAAGAAAGCAAAGAAAAAAAAAAGCCAGGAATCACCAACAAAAAGGAGTCTTTTCATCAATATTACTTTGTCCTCTCCGGGTTTGGGATCGACGTTGACCTTGTGGATCTTCACCGATTCGCACAGAAGCTCGAGGCCTCCTCTTAATCGGAGCAAAAAAACATCAAATTACGAAATTGAACACAAACTGTGGCAAAAATCGAGGCGCAAAACAAGATGCCTAGAGGAGAAGAAAGTTACCCGAATTCAAGAGTGAGATGCATCGACGCTGCTTCAAAAACACTCCTTCTGGAATTGATGGAGAGGATGCCGAAGCTAAGTTGGGAAATTGGGAGGCTGGTGCTCGAGAATAAAACCCTATATTCCAACTTGAAGTCTGAATACTCTGGACCGTGAGCTATCGATTCTCTCTTTCCAAAATTATTAGAACTTTGCAAAGAAGTCTTATATTTTTTTCAAAATTGTAATACACAACCGTTTCCATAAAAACAAAATTTGTAATAAACCTTTTTATTGATGTTGAATTTTTTTTAAATTTAATTGATGGTGTTTCATTGGGTGATTTTCATAAAATGTGAATTGTACGATCAATTTGATTTCGGCCTCTCAATAAATAATATACATAAATTTTTTTGACAGATCAATTTTTATACATCTTATTTCCATTAATGACTCATTTTGATTAATTCCGAATTTAAAATTAAAAAATTAATAAAATTTAGTAATCCTTGAGAATTGAGAGAATTAAAAAATTAAATAATTTTAATATTTGGCTGATTATTTTAAAAAATAAAATTAAAAATTGGTCGATTCTCTCAATTTCAGATTTCATTATTTAGCTAACAAATGGAATTAATTAATTTTATCAATTCCTCACATTCCGTTGTTTGGTTGAAATAGGAAATGAAAATTAAAACTTCACCTACTAAAATACATACTTTTTTAAAAAATAATTTATTTATAAGTAATTAGAAAATGTAATAATTTTAATATTAAAATTGGTAGATTAATTTAGAAATGAATAAAATTATAAAAAAAAATAAAAAAATAGAGGATTATATAAATATATTATAATTAATTAAAAAATTATTTAATAAAATGTTGTTGTTCTCTTGTCAAATGATTTTTAATAAACTTAAACATGCATACTTTTTTTAAAAAATAATTTATTTATAAGTAAATTGAAAATTATAATATTTTTAATATTAAATTGATAAATTACTTTTAAAAATTAATAAAAATTTCAAAAAAATCCAAAAGTATTGGGTTATATAAATAAATTTTAATTAATTGAAGATTTATTTAATATAATGTTGTTATTCTTTTGTCAAATAATTTTTAATAAACTTAAAAAATTAAAAAATTTATTTGTAAATAATTAAAAAAATGTAATAATTTTAATATTAAAATTGGTAAATTAATTTGAATATTAATAAAATTTTAAAACCTCAAAATGGAGAATCTTGTTGAATTTTACAAAAAAAGTCAAAAAAAATAAATGTAAAAGGATTTAGTTGACTTTGTTAAAAAGAGAATTTTGTACAAAGGAAAGCCGAATAAGCCCAAATATATAAAATCGCAAGCAAAAGAACATTACATTATGCCAAACAATCAAACCTTTGTGCCTAGTAATTGAGATTAGAGACTTTGACAAGCAAATGCATCATGTTGGAAAGTTCTCAAGATAATAAGACTAATTAACAAACACAAACATAGACTTTGTGTTGGAGTCAAGTTTCCCAATTACATGTTCTCGAGAGGTATTTAAAGAAGAATGCAAGAGATGAATACCAACATCACCAAAGTGTACATTTTTCTCTCTATTAAGGAAAAAATAAAAGACTTTCGCTTTCTCAATGGCTCGAATAATCACATGCACCGCCCCATTAACTTTGCCACTGGTAATTGACAAAATACTTCATATCCAAATTGAAATTTCTATTTGCAAATTTATATCCTCTTTCGCTCGACTAGTTCACCCGAGTATGGAAAATTGCATCTTTAGGTTACTTGTGATCTAGGGAGAGTGTCAATCTGTTGAAAGAAACACTGAAATACCTAGATAACAAGAGTGTAGAAACAGCTGAGGTCCATAACAGCTAAAAAGTAGGAGAATGAAATGGAGAAATTAAGCTATTAAAGAGAACAAGCGCAGAAAGGTTGGGGTATATCATGTTTGGTTCAGGAATAATCTCAGTTCAAGAAAAATGCTTATACCAGTTTGCACCCAACTCAACGCATGCTTATACCAGTTGGCCCACACAAAGGATGTTTGGCAAACAATTCTTATTTTCAGCCATATGAATAGCAGAATATAGGTGCAAGTTTCATGTGAAACAGAATAAAAAAAGCCAGCAAACAAATCCATTCCTATGTTGTCAATGGTAATCTAGTGACCAACTGTTAGTCATGCGGTCTTAAAAGTTATTTATTAATTTATTTTTAAAATAAATTTGATTGTGTAATTCGGATCAGATAATTTGAAAATATAATAAATGACTCAAATTTGACCGTCTGATTAATATTTGTATGACAATGGATAAAAATATAAACGGAACCAAAATTTATATATATGTACTCATTTGAGTATTTCCTGATGGGTCGAAACATTTTATAGTATACTCAGCATCTAGTCTCACCTTGAAGTTGTTTAATTGAAAAAAATAAAATTTATGAGACTGAATCCTATTAAAAATCTGGATTTAAATTAATTTATTTAAATTATTTGATATTTGAATCTTTTTTAAATATTTGGACTTATTTATAATTATAAAACTTTGATTTGTAATTATAATGAATTTGGGGGTTTTTTTGTAAAAAGTCAAATCTAAAGTCCCAGCAGGAACGAAATTCTATTTCTTTCGTTTTCGAACTGTTGAAAGCAGTTTTCTTATTTGAAAATTTTCCTCCTCTTCAACTCTTGTCCATTAAAGAGTGGCAAAAACTTAAGGTAAATTAGCTGGAAATTATAGATAAAGATTTCATATTTTCGTTTCAAGTCGTAAGGCATAAAAGTTCATTTAATTTAATGTTAAACTCTTTTTTTTCACTAGTTTTGCATCAAAAGATAAATTTAGAGCCCACAATTTGTATTAGAGCAAACTTTTGATAGTTGATTTGCAAAAAATCGAATTATAATTAAATTTCTCAAAATCTAATTTGGGAAAATCAAATTTTTATCTCAAATTTTGACTGAAAAGAATTTGAATAGTATATTGGTATCCACAATTCTATTGGTGGAAAAAAAATTTGAGATTGAATTCCAAAATTTTGATTTATAATGAGTTTTCTTGAATTAGTTGAATTTTTGTAATTTTTTTATAAATTAAAGTTTAAGAGGGCTTTAATGCAAAATTATAATTTAATGCAATTTACTTTCAATTGAATTGCAATTCAAATTAAATCTTGCTTATGTTAATCAAGATTATTAATCTTGATTAATTAAGCTAATGACTATTTGAGTTACTGAAAATAAATTTTCATTACTATTTACTTTCATTAAAATAATCAAATATTTTTTCAAAGTATTTTGAGGTTATTTTAATTATTCTGTATTTATTTTTAACTATAGTCAACTTGACCCAAAGGTTGAGTTGGTGTAGAGAAGAAATAAATATAAAATATTTTAAAAAATTATTTGTGACAATAAAAGAAACCTAAAGTAAAGTTTTATTATTTATTGTGATTATTATAAATTTTATTGGTGGGATCACATGATTTATATTATTCTCTCAAAGAAAGTAGTATAAGATCATAATTCAATCTCAATTCTGATTTTGCTAGTGATTTTGTGAGATATTGTGGTTTATGTTAATCTCCCAAAAGAGATAATATAATATCACAATAATAATTTCTTTTTAAATCAATGGAATCATGAGTTATTTATTATTGAAATACATTTATTGTGCATTTAAGCTGTCCATTGCAAAATTTGCAGTATGAAATCTAGTAGTCAGCATTTCAAGGTTAACATCTTGAATGGATCAAATTACTCGATTTGGACAAGTGAACTGGAAGCTCATTCGGCATTTCAAAGTTTTGACATTGCTTTTGACACTACTGAACTGCCTATTGAGTCTAGCTAGTTTGAAAAATGACATAGAGCAAATAAATTAGGAAAACTAATAATCAGAAGAATAAGTTTCGAAACAATTAGTGCTAGTTTGCTAGATATTTATTTTGCCAAAGAATTACTTCACAGTATTCATAAGAGGTTTGTTGAGTCCTTTAAAGCCAAGAAATTGTCTTTGACTTGCAAGCTCTACAACACAAAATTGGCTGAGTATAAAAATATTTGAAAGCATATCTTGACGATGTTTCTAATTGCACATGAGTTAAAAAGTTTGGGTTTGAATCTTGATGATGAATATGTCATATACTATATACTGGACTCACTGTCTGCATCCTTTGATATTTTTATTATAAATTATAATGCACATGATCATCGTTGGATGATGGATAAATCATTGAATCAGTGAGTCTTAGAGGATGAAAGAAGGAATGTTGTTAAAGCTAAACTTATTAAAATTGAATCAGTAAATTTTATTTAGAAGAAATAAAAATTTAATTCTCAGCCAAGAAAACCCTTCAAGAAATAAACTTGGAAGAAAAAATTTGTAAAGAGCAAGAATGATGTGAAAGGAAAAGCGCCTACTCAGTTAAAAGAAAAGGTTTATTTTTATTGCAGAAAGAAAGGGCATTTTGTAAAAGTCTGTTATAAATTAAAATTTCTGCAGGAAAAGAAAACAAGGTAAATTAAAATGTCTAGTTTGCTTTGAGTCAAATTATATTGATGTTTCTACTAATGCATGGATTGTATACTCAAGATCATTGGTCCATATATCAATTATTATGGAGGGATTCCTGGACTTACACAAACTAAATGATCAGCAGAAGTATGTTTTTATGGGGAACAATAAGCGAGTTGAGGTCGTCGGTATTGACACATACACTCTGGTTCTCCATAGTGGTCATACTATTTTACTGTTAAATATAGTTTTTTCACCAGCTATCGGCGTAACTTACTGTCAGTCTCCAGACTTATAGAAGTCAGTTAATATTTTATTTTTGGCAAAGACTATATATCTCTAATGTATGATTGTATTGTTATTGCTATTAATACTGTATCTAATGGTTTATATAAATTGCATGTGAAATTGGAAGTTAACTCTGCAGTACAGTGCTATAATATTGGTTTTAGATATATATTTTCTTGTGATCTGAATATACAGTTGGATAAGAATTATTCTCATCTATGACAATGTCGTTTAGGTCATATGGTAGAGACAGATTGGAGAGACTTTGCCTTGACAAAATTCTGTAGAATATAAAATTTAATGATTTTAGTGTTTGTGTGGATTGTATTAAAGGTAAGATAACAAGAGCATCATTTCCAAAGGCATTAAGGTCTGACAATTTATTGAGCAGTGCACATTTGTCACACGAAGCAAGAGGAAAAGAATTGAAGTTGAGGATAAGTTAGATAAAACTAAACAAGATGAAGCACCAATGGTTGTGCCAAACCAGTCAAATAAAAGACCCAAAAGAATTTGTAAATTAGCTATATCAGATGACTGACTATGTTACATATTTAGAGAAAACTGGAGATATGTATATTTAGAGTTTAGATAATTTAGATGAGATACCTATATTATTGATCATAGAAAATGATGACCTACTGAATTTTTCAGAAGCCATAAGTAGTGAGAATGTAAAATTCTAGTTGAATGCAATGATTGAAGCAATTGACTCAATGCAGAAAAATGAGATTTGATCTTTAGTGCAAACTTTTATAAACTATAAACCAATTGACTATAAATGGGTCTATAAGACTAAGTTGAAAGCTAATAAAAAAGTTGATAATTATAATGCAAGATTAGTTGCTAAAGGTTACACTGAGAGAGAATGAATTGATTATAATGAGATATTTTCTCTAGTCTCTAGAAAAGATTCATTAAGAAGCTTTATGGCATTGGTTGCATACTATGATTATGAACTCGTTTAGACAGATGTTAAAACAGTATTTCTGAATGAAATTCTTGAAGAAGAAATTTATACGATTTAGCTAGAACAGTTTGCTAAAAAAGGTGATGAAACAAAAGTCTGTAGACTACATAAATTTATTTATCATTTAAAATAAGTGTCTTGACAGTGGTATATTAAATTATATAAGGTAATTATAAAATTTGGCGTTCGGGAGAATATAGTTGATAATTGTGTATACCTGAAGGTTAGTGAGGGTAATGTTCAAATATTGATGTTATATATTAGTAATATCTTATTGACTAATAATGAACTGAATTCCCTTAGAGAGACTCAAAGATGTTATCTACAATCTTTGTATATCTTGGGTATTAAAATATATAAAGACAAAAAGCATCAATTACTTAGGCTTTCTCAGGAGACATATATTGCTAAAATTTTTCAGAAATATGATATGGAAAATTATAAAGTTAGAAAATAACCTATAGTCAAAGGTGATAAGCTTAATCTTCAACAATATCCTTATAATGAAATTGAAAGATGGGAGATACAAAAAATTTTCTATGCTTCAGTCATTGGCAAGTTGATGTACTTGATAATCTGTACTCGTCCAGATATTGCTTTATTATGGGACTTCTTGGCAAATATTAGAGTAATTCGAGAATGACTTATTGGAGAACAGTTAAAAAGATTTTTTGTTATTTAAAAAAATCTAAAATTATGTGCTCTTATTTGATGGTTATGAATCATTAAATGTTCTGGATATACAGACTCTGATTGAAAAGAATGTGAGGACAATTTAAAGTCAATATCTAAATATGTATTTACTTTAGCAAAGGGAGTCATTTCGTAGCATAGTATGAAATAAACTGCTACTGCTTTGTCATCTATGGAGGCAGAGTATATAGATTCTTGTGAAACCAATAAACATGCTATGTGGTTGAAACATTTTCTCTTTGACCCCCAAGTGGTTGATCATATTAGTAGGCCAATGTATATAGTTTATGATAATGATGCAATTATATCTCTCACTAAGGATGTTAGATATTGTTCCAAAGTAAAACATATTGAGCTGTAATTTCATTATATTCGTAAAAAAGATTAAAAAAATATTATTATTATTATTTTACGGATCTCCTCTACAGATAATTTGGCTAACCCAATCACTAAAGGTCTTGTGATGAAAATATTTAAAGAGCATGTAAATCTTATGGGGAGAGTTTATAAAGATAATATCATGTTTTGATTGTTACATGTATTTTATCTATTTACAATCTATTTATTGATAAAATATTACTTTTCCTATTTGAAGCGATTCCATTGATGTGTTTTAATTGTAATCTGCTAATTTGAAAGATGAAGTTCTTAGGAATACCATGAGTCACTAGGAAAGTTGGTGATGACCATCTACATGAGGTCCTATTGATCATGTGTAGGTGATTTCTGAAATACTTAAGGTGAAGGTACGACTGGGCATCATATCCGGTTTATTTCTCTTACTTAGATGAAGTGCATTAGCACTTGTGGGATGTCCTCAGTAAAATTTGTACATCCAAGTGACGTATTTCTGAGAGAAGCATGAAACGAGTAAACCATAAGTGGAAAAGACATGAGAATTTTCACTATCGTTATATTTTATTGTATGTCTTGTTCCTCGAGTACATTGTCTATATTTATATTTGATGTTATTTATCTCAACTGATGTAATACTTTACTTGCTTTGACATAAAAATGGTCGGTATATTATTAGCATATATTAATTCATGATTGGGTATGTATGGGGATTATTGATGAAGAGTGGTATGGTCCATTGTCTCTCAATTGCACAGTTGGGATCCCATGTGAAAATTGGTTTCTCAAAAAATTATTTTCAGTATATATCTACCTATATATATATAAATAAATAAATCTATAGGCCAAGTAGAGGATTATTAGTCTTGTGGCTTTATAGACTGTTTATTGATTTGTTTTTAAAATAAGTTTGATTGTGTAATTCGGGTCAAATAGTTTAAAAATGTTGTGAGTGGTTCAAGTTTGACTGTCTAATTGATATTTGTATGACAATGGATGATAGTATAGATGGAGCCAAATTTTATATGTGTGTACACATTGAGTGTTATGTGATGAGTCAGAATATTTTACAGTATATCAGCATCTGATTTCACATTGAGATTGACTGGTTGGAGAAGAATAAATTTTATGAGACTGAATTCGATTAAAAATCTAAATTTAAATTGATTTATTTAAATTATTTGATATTTGAACCTTTTTGTAAATAGTGAGCCGTATTTGTAATTATAAAACTTTGATTTATAATTATAATAAACTTGGGGGGCTTTTTTTTGTAAAAAATCAAATCTAAAGTTAGTTATAATTTAGAATGAAACATAGCAAGAAGAGAGAGAACCAAAGTTTTCTCTATTTCCTTCGTTTTTGAACTGTTCAAAGCAATTTTTTTAGTTGAAAATTTTTATCCTTTTTAACTTTTTCCCATCAAAGAGTAATGAAGATTCAATGTGGATTAGATAGAAATTACATATAAAGATTTCAGATTTTCATTTCAGGGCCTAAGAAATGTAAATTCATTTAATTCAATTTTAAACCTTTTTTTTTTTAGGTCTTGCATCAAAAGATAAATTTAGAGCCCACGCCAACAAGATCTTATTGTTCTTGCTGTATTCTATTTGCCAAGTATCTTAAGTTCTGACTTCATTCTCTCCTTGTTTGATAAGTTAAATAATTTGAATTGAGTTGGAAATTGCCAAACTAGACAATGTTTTAAAACATGGCATGCTTATGGAGGCAGTTAGAGGAGCTAATTAAAATTCATGTATAAATAATGTAAGAGTATAAATAGTTCAGAAGAGATAATTAAATTTCTTGTTTCACAACGATTTATTTCTTGTGCAGTTCCAAATTCAGGAATTAAAAAAAAAAAGCCTTTCTCATGGGAAAAGGAAGATAAAGGAATGATCTTCTGAGAAAAATCAAGAATTTCAAATATGAACAAACTCAATTGGCTTTTAATTTCTCCAAGACACAAAGATTCGGAAGTAAATTTGCCACAAGAAAATCCTGACATGGAAGCAGAGATACAACGTGCAACAATCAACTCAATAAGAATCAGTATCAACAAAAAGAAGGCAAAAAAAAAAATCTCACCACGGTTCTTCTCAACAAATCATATGAAGGAAGCAAATAAGAGTGACCAAAAGGATCTCCCTGAATCTAGTTGATCGAAGCTAGATCTGAGCACTAGCAACCATATCGGAGAATTTGGGCCTTATGTCTGGTTGATGGGGCTCGAATCTCAGGATAGACAGGATTACGCTGGTCAGAAGGGAAAATAAGCTCGCGCTGGTCCCTACAAAAAAGACAAAATCACATTGGTCGAGCTGAGAAAAAACTTTAGACAAGAAAGATGGGATCATACAAGTCGAGCAAGGAGGATAGGATCCTGAGAAGCAAAGGGCCGGAGAGAGACAAAAGACGGGTTAACTGCGTCGGAGCTCGCCGGTGATCGAAGACACTGGAACAAGCGTGTGTGCGGCGTAGCCGCATCAGGGAACAAGCAAGGGGAAGTTAGGGTCACACTAGTCGAGGAGGAAGGTTGGGGTAGTCATGGTAATCTGGGAACAAGAGGGATTTGAGGAACTCCTCATCGATTTCTTGAAAGAAAAGTCAACTCAGACCACCTCTCAATTCCGAGAAATCGAGTGAATTCCACTCAAAAATTTCAAAGTTCAAATTAGAAATTAAGAGAGATTAAAATTATCAAATTCTTTTAATTTTAATTTTTTTACTCAAATCAAATAAATTGGACCTCTAACTTTTCTAATTTTTTTAATTTTGAGATTTTAGAATTCATCCAAACTAACCATACCTTTCAAATTGTATTTTACAAAAATAACAAATTAATTGTGTTGAAATCATGGTTCTCAGTTTTTACCGAAATATTTCAATCTAAATTTTGATTTAGGATTTAAAAAAATATAATATTTATATTTATATATTATATTTATATCACAACTTATTATTACTTTGGTAATTAAGCTTTTAATTGGGCCTCATAAGAAACTCCGATTTGAATCCTATGGGTATTTTTTTTCTTACATATTTTATATTTTTTTTACCAAAAGAATTATTTAATACTTTTATATATAGATATATATATATATAATAATTTTTACAATTTTTTAATATTTTTAAATTGAAAATCAAAATTTAGTTAAAAAATTTTAAAAATAATTTGACCGAAATCGAAATGAGATCGAAACAACCGAACCGACCAAAACAGATCGATTTTAATGGGTCCGAAACCGAAACTTAAACCTTGATGAAACAAAAAGAAATTATTTCATTTTAATAGCTAATGTGATTTTTCTGTAAAAAAATAATATCCGATCATATAAGCGTATATGATCTGCTAACTTCACTACATAACACAAAAGAGAACTTTCTCTTTCACAAATAAGCCACGTATTTTTCAAATTTGTTGAAAAAAATCCTTGACATTGATTAAAATATGGATGGAACGTTGATTTGAATTTACCACTTCTTACTATTGAATTTCTTGCTTGTTAGCCCTTCTGGGTAATTGCCTGCACTGTTCTTCTGGATTAAGGGTGGACAATATTTTTTTAGTCTATTGATTATAGTATCAAATATGATATATTAATGGGCTAATTACCTATACTTCTGTAATTTTCATAATTATCTACACCACCCTCTTTTTTAAAATATTTATTTGTACCCCCTGATTATTATTTAATTAAAATTTTTTCCAAAAATTTTGATTTTACTCTTCGTTATTTTTACAATTAGTCCCCTAAAAACTTATTATTTATGATTTAACTTTCGAATATTTATAAATAATATCCTGAAATTAGTCAGATTTACAAAAAAGTCTTTTTCTCATACCATTTACAAATAAATCCTTAAAATATTTGTATTTATAAAAAAGTCTAAATATTTATAAACGAGCGGTGAGCGAGGGCGGCAAGAGCGTGGGCGCCAGCGCACGGACGCCGGTCGGCAAAGGTGCGGGTACAGCCGGCGAGAGGTCTATTCATAAAATTTAGTTTAAAAATAAATAAAATTTGGACTTATTTATAAATAAAAATATTCAAGTTGTCTATTTTTAAATATATAAATATTAAACTTGTAATTTTAAATTTTAAGTTTTAAAACCTTCAATATCTTTTCTGTAAATTTTTATTTAAAACATGATAAAATTTTTAAAATTATTTATAAATAAAAATATTCAAGAGGTCTATTTGTAAATGCACAATCTTATTGCCATTTTAATTTGTAAATGTACAATCTTATTGCCATTTTAAATAAAATTTTACAAAAAGACATTGAAAGCTTTAAAAATTAAAATTTAAAATTACAAGTTTAATATTTATATATTTAAAAATAGACCCCTTGAATATTTTTATTTATAAATAAGTCTAAATTTTATTTATTTTGAAACTAAATTTTACGAATAGACTTCTCGTCGGCCGGCGTCCGCGCCCGCGCGCTGGCCTCGGGCATACA
This sequence comes from Trichopus zeylanicus subsp. travancoricus, assembly GCA_005019695.1. NCBI lineage: Eukaryota > Viridiplantae > Streptophyta > Magnoliopsida > Dioscoreales > Dioscoreaceae > Trichopus > Trichopus zeylanicus. The sequence continues at coordinate 1,515,209 of RXID01011010.1, forward strand.
CTCTCGCGTGCTCGCTGCGCTCGCTGCCCTCACTCGTCACTCGTTTATAAATATTTGGACTTTTTTGTAAATAAAAATATTTCAAGAGTTTATTTGTAAATGATTTGAGAGAAAGATTTTTTTGTAAATCTGACTAATTTAAAGGTGTTATTTACAAATATTTGAAAGTTAAATAATAAATAATAAATTTTTAGAGGGTTAATTGTAAAAATAACGGAAGGTAAAATCGAAATTTTTGGAGAAAATTTTGATTAAATAACAATTCGAGGGGTGTAGATAAATATTTTGAAAAGAGGGGCGGTGTAGGTAATTACGGAAATTACGGAGGGTTTTTTGTAATTATCGAAAATTACAGCAGGTGTAGGTAATTATCCCTATATTAATTCAATAATAAATATTAAATAAATAAAATTTAATATATATAATAAAAAATTATATTTTATAAAAAAGAGTAAAATTTTTTGTATAAATTCTAATAAAATTTTTCCATAATAGACCTCTGGCTCCTAATGAATCTAATTCGATTTTAAGTAAACGAAGCTAATTCGTGAATTTAAAAATAATATCTCTCAAACATCGCTAGTGTGCACATAAACATTATTTTAAAAAAGTTAAATTATTTAAAATAAAGACGTGATATGAATCATATGATCTTTCTCTGCGCTTGCTTGTCAGGCTTGTTTCCTTGTCCGATAGACCAGTCCACTATCGTTGCGCAATATCACGCGTTTAACAATTTCATTAAAAAAATTCGCATATTTCATTAGACGTGCACTGTGCTACTACCAATTTTCGATCCGAAAATTTATGGATCCGAAAATTTAAATCCGATAGCTTATCTCAATCGTGTTTGGATAGTAATTTTAATTTGCTAAATTATTAGATAAAATATGTGTTTAGTCATATCTATAACCACAAAATCGAAATAAATTATTCAAAATATATAATCGTTTTTAATATAAGTTAATTATCTCTTAATGTCTTTTTCTATGTTTCTCATTTATTGAAATATGCATTGTTAAATAAAAAATAAGTATTTGTTAGCATCCTATTATTTAAAAGCAACAAGGTATGTGTTGATAAAAGCTGCTTCATCATCGGATTCGATTGATAGATTTCTTAAGATATTAATTTATTATATCAATCCACTTTGTTAATTTATAAAAAAATAAGAATGAAAAAATTTATTGAAAATTCTTTAATAGTTATCGCTCTAACACTTAAGTTAATTATTATATATTTAAAATGGATGAAAAATTTTGTCGTATATTTTCTTATTTATAATGAACTTATGATATATTCAACTTTTTGATCCCAACTAATATAAGTTCCCCCACCACAAATTTCAAATCCTTTGAGATCATCTCACAAATCATAAATTTTGATGTCTTTTTAATTAACCGCACTCAGCATTTATACGTCAAGACCTTGGAGTCCAATAAGTCACTTGGCCTTCACCTTGTTGTATATCCACTAAGCTCTAATTAGCCAAGGGGTAAGTTCGGACCAAGCCTTCACTCAGTTCTAATGATGGTTCAGCTCACATGAATAACTTCGGTTAACCAACTCAATAAAATGAGTTAGGCGTATCATTGACGCATCCAATTTCGTGCGCCAATCACTTTTGTCTCAGCATATGGAGTTAACTCTACTCCACTAAATTGGGGACAAGTTATCAATTAACATAATATTTTGGAAAACGAGCCATCACCTTATCCAATCATATGAAAGTATTAGGATTTGCATATTTTTGAGATGACAACTCTTGAACTGTTAATTCAATCTATGAGGAGGTTAATCTAAGGCAACATATGGGCTTCATAATTTTGGGCTTCGAGCTAATCTTCAAAAACTTTGGTGAGCCACTTGTAGATAATTAACACGTGTTTGCAAAGATTTGGGAGATAAAAATTGATGCCCACCCCATGGCCTTTTAAAACTCAAATCTTGCCACATGGAATATATTTGACGAACGACTTGGCCTATAGAAAGTCAGCTCATCTTCTTTCCGTATTTTTGGTCATTTTCTCCTTCTTTTGAGCTTCCACTAATTTCCCTTTTTCCTTCAAGCATTCAATGGTTTCCTTCTCAGCTTTCAGAGATATCCCCAAGGCACAAGAGATGGCTACATTGTTTGTCACCATTGTCAACACTATCTCAACACCTACATCTTTGACTTTGACCATGCAGTCTCTAATAGCTCTGGCTCTAGCTATTCTTGCCAATCCCAGTAATCCAAGTAAGTTTTCTTTCTCCAAATTACCAAGTTTGGTGCAATTTTCTTTCAAATTATTGTCATGTGCTTTTACTTCGACATAACAAATTGCTTTACATAACCTTAGTTAGGAACTTGACAACCTTAGTGAACCTCTAGGATTATTTTAGAGGGTCTACCATACTTAGGTAGAGATTAACAAATATTACACTAGAATTCCTAGGTTCACAAATAACTTAGGTGATACTATCGAGATGATGCAAACACTAAATTATTTTTCAAGTGTCACTTAGGTATACTTTCTTGATAATATGCTTATAGATAGCCTTTTACGGAGCTCACCCTAACTCGATTTTCATATTTAGGTTTGGGCACTCGAATCCTATAGTATGACTGAGTTGCTTCTGCTACCTGCTCTTTGCCAATTACTGTGCTACCCTTGCCTTCATCAACACCTGCAACTTTCGCGGACTTACAGCTAGCCACCATACACTCACACCCAACACCATGTCATTGGAGCTGCTGTTGGCCCATAATGAAAACCTAAGAGAGGGATCAATAAGATTTTGCAATACAATACATAATTTTTGAGATTGAAACTCAATTCATAATCCAATTGCAAAGGCATAAATTCTTAATCAATAAATCAATCATGAATGTAAAAATGTAAATGAGTAAAAATAATATTGTAATTTTTATATGGTTCGACACTCAACCACACTTACTTCATGACTCTTATCTTAATCTTGAGGACTTCGACTCTCCAAACCAAGCATTTACATTAAGTCTCAATCATGGGTGTCACTTTTTTTTAGGTGAAGCCACACTTATACAACACTTACTCCAACTAGTAAGAGTTGACTCCTACACTGGAAAAAAAATGTGATACAATTATGCCTCTCTATAAATACCTCTCAAGATGAATATAAGGGAAAAACATATGAAAGTTGAAGATCAAAGTTCAAATCGATTAGAAGCTAGAGACTTGGAAAAACTTGTTTCAATCTCACAGAAATAATTAAAGATGTAAAAGTTATATAATAAATAAGTCCTGAGTCGTTAAATACACATTGATAAGAATACTAACTTTTAAGCTATGCTCTGTTGAGTTCAAGTGTCCAGACCATAAAGGTTCAGGCATTCGAAGAATCCCAACAATTAAATTTAACTAGCCATTGAAATGGATGTCACAAGTTTGGATATTCGTTAATCAGGTTCAGGTGTCCGAACACCACAGGTTCAGACGTCCGACCAAGACATCAAGGCATTCAAACTCCGAACATAGAATGTTTAGAAGTCATAGCTTCTAAATCTTCGGGTATTCAATCCTGAGATTTGGGTATTCAAATCTATCAATAATTATAGAGTTATTTTTAGTAAAGTTAGGCATCCGAACTTGCAAGTTTGGATATCCAAGGTTAACAAAAAAATCATACTAGTTCACTATAGCTTTAGTTTCCTACTCGACACCTTCTCAATACTGATCTTGGATAAATGATGAGTCGGTGAAGACATTCCAAAATAAGTTTAAGTATTAGTCAAAGCTCTAAACTAAAAATTTAAAATGTAAATCTTCGACGCAAATAAATAAAAAAATCTAAACTTAGTGAACCGTCTCTTAAGCTTCTTTCAAGTCATTTTGGATTCTTCAAATTTCGCCCGTTGATCTACCATAATGACTCATCCTTAATGATGTCTTTATGTTCATCCATACTTGAGACTTCCAAATGGGCTTGATCTTCATTTTGGGATCGACTTGGCTACAAGCTATAAATGCTCAAGATAGAATTAAATATAAAATTTACTCATCATCAAAATTATAAAGGACAATAGTTGCACTCTACTAAACCACCCAATAACTCCTCTCTTGCATGCGCCTAACAGCCACCTGCACACCTACGCTACACCTCCATCACCGACATTTGCATATGAACCTTGTTGAGTTCGGATGCCCAAACCCTCAAGTTTAATTGATCAAATGACAGCCTGTAGCCATCCAACCCGTGTCATCCTCAACCATCTCTCACCTACCTCCCACCACTTCCACCAACCAGATTCGGCCAGAGATAGCCAGATCCAGCCACCTGATGAAGAGAATGAGAAATTTTGGGACTCAACCATAGAGGTTTGGGGGGATGGCTCGATTGAGGTGAATAAGAAAGAGGAAGATGTAAAAAAAATAGTGAAAGAAGAAGATAACTAGGAGAAGAAATTAATAAAAAAAGAAAAGGAGATAAAAATTTATTGTAAAAAAAAAAAGAAATGGGGGAGAAAATGGTTTATAGCAAGGAAAAAAAGAGAAAAAAAAAGAAAAAAAAAGAAAAAAAAGAAAAAAAGAGAATAAGTAACAAAATATTTTTTCAACTCCATTAACCTAGGGCTAATATGCAAGCTTGTCCAAATGTCACTCAATCTAAAATTAGCTTATGAGCTCAATCAAAAATCATTTTGAGCAAGGGTCAAACTGTAGGTCTCATCTAAAAATCATTTCAACCTAGGCCAACTTGAGGGTTTGCCCAAACATCATTTGATTTAGAACCAACTTGCGAATTCATCTAAAAGACAAATCAGCTCAGGGCCAGTTTACATACTTACCCAAAAGTCACTTGTTTAATTAATAACTTGAGAGCTGTCAAATTAATCAAATTAAATCAATTAAAGTAAATTGATCAAAGTAATTAATTTAATCAAAGTGGATTTAAGCTAGTCTAACCAAATTAGATAAACTAATTTGATTTAAATAAATTATTGCGGGATCAATTTTAGCGATCTGAGAGTAGCGAAGGTCCCGGAAAGCGACCTCGATACACAAATCAAAAATATTTTAATTTAAAGTGCACTATTATGTATTGTATGAATATTAACTTTCAACAGGTGCAAGCTCTTATAATTAATCCGATAATTGTCAGGAACCTCCTAAAGTAAAAAACTTAGGTAATAGAATAGAGACACAAACAAAAAAGAAGAAAGCATTTAATTGATTTTATGAAATGATACATGACTTATACAACGAATTTCAATATAGAATTATAAAAAAAAAAAGAAAGAGAAAGAAAGAGTGGAGAAAAAGCTCTGATATATATTATTGTCTCATTCTCCTGTACTAAACCACATGACATCTAACTCGAATGGGTCTTAACTTGATACTCAACAAATATTGATAGTATAGTCTAATGGAACATAGAAGGAGATGCGAGAAATTTAAAGTATTTCTGTTAGCCAATAAGGTGTAGATGATAATTTCATGAGTTTGAAGTGTTTCTATTAATAAATAAAGCATTGGTGATAACTTTATTTAATTTAAAGTACTTTTATTGATAGATAAGGCATTGGTGATAACTTCTTAGTTTGAAATATTTTTTTAGTCAATAAAGTATTGGTGATAACTTCTTGGTTTGAAATATTTTTATTAGCTGATAAGGTATTGATGATAACTTCACTTAATTTAAAGTCAATCAACACAAGCATAAAGATATCGGTAATATTTCAAACTTTATCAATAATAAGTTATATGATCGTCAAAGAATGATTAGCATGAAAGCCGCTAATTAATTATTATCTCAAGTCAAAACCAAGATAAGATCAGTTTGCCCTCTTCCAGTCAGCCAGCCTTAAGATCAAAAGTAGTCAATTGACATAAGTAAAACGTTATAGATCATACTTCAATATCAAGTAGGATTAGCTAACATAAGCAAAGAAGTTAGTTGCAACCTGAAATTGAGAAAAGTTACCAACATCCTTTAAAGATCAAATCAAATATCCAATCAAGCTAAACAAATTTCGGTGAGTTTGTCTAATATAACATACTTGATCACGTGCATGGGAGCAGGGTTATGATGAGCATCAAGACTTTTTCAATCCCTTTCTCATTCCATGTTATTTATTTGTGAATTTAAATCATTAAAATTGTGAAGTGAGAGTAACCCCTTAGTTAAGCCATGAAACCCAAAATCTAACAAATCAAAAAAAATTTTTGTCTCTCTATTTTATTAACTAAGTTTTTTATTTTGAAAAATTCCTGACAATTATCAGAACAATTAATAATAGAGATTTATGGTTATTGAAAGTCATATTTGCACAATATTTGATTTACTCAAATTGATTTGTCATTTCAAAATAATTCTTCGAGATCCTTTAGCTATTTTGAATGGTCGATCGTGACTCCACACATATAAGTCGAGATATATCTGATTCCTTATTTTTGTCATATGTTCTCCTTTATAATGAATTTAAAGAGTCTAATGTATCTAATTCCTTGATTCTAGCAAAAATACATGTCAAATTTCATGAAATTTTTCCATTGCAAATCTCCAATTCCCCAAGATTATTTTGTAGAGCTTAAAATATCTAATATTTCTTTTAATTAATTGGACTCAATATTTATAGGTCGAGACCTTCGAGTCCAAGAAGGAACCTCGCCACAAGTTGTTGTATACCCATGGAACTCCAATCAGTTTTGACGTAGAACCAAACCAAGTTTTTGGTTGGTTACAGTAATGATTAAAGTTTACATAAATGATTTTGATTGACCAGTTTAATAAAATGAGTTTGGGGTTTGATCAGTATGCTTTTAGTTTTAAAATTAACTATCATTTGAATGAGTGACATGATAAAATACAAATTTATGATGTATATTTATATTTTAAAATGTATAATTAAATATAATATTAAAAAACAAAAAATTATAATATAAATTAATTAAACGTACCTAACAATAAAATTATAGAAAATATTGTAAGAAATTCGAAAATTTTAATACATAACCGATTATAAGCTACACATGGATTTGAATAATAGATACTATTTGTTTAATGGATACAAATGCAGATGTGGATTCTTCAAAAACTAGACTGGTATGAATATATGAATAATAGGTGGATCGGTCGAAATCTGACCACTTACGGCCTTAGTTGAATCTAGATTTATTTTGATGAAATTTTATATGTATAAATTAAAATTTTAAATTTTGGAAAACGTCTCCATGTCGAACTATTCCAAAATGTTTTAATTTAAAATTTTATTTTTATTTTTAAAAATATATTATTTTTATGTTAGAAAGTTATTTAACCTACATGATAAAAAAATAATCCTATGTTAAATGACTTGGGATTTGAACATTGGTTGTGTATTTTACATAGTTAAACTACTTTTTTGCCTAAAAGAAATTTATTTAATAATTTTTAAAAAATATATGTATAAAGTTTTTCAGATTTTCTAAGTTTTTTAATATATTTAATTTTAAAATCAAATTTTATTTAAATAAAATTTAAAAAAATTAATCGAAATAAAAACAAACGGGTCGTTTTAATTGCAATAAATACTAAAATGAATTTCGGAATGGAAACTTAAAATTTTAACACAAACTGCAGCGAAAACCAGGTACACGGAAACCATGGGACGCGGTGGCGTGGGACCTCGGCATGAATTCCAACGGGAGTTCTGAAAGGAAGCGAAGACCCCACATAGCAAATGAATCGCATAACTTGCAACATTTTTGCTACTTAAAAACTTTCTAGCAGAGTGATTCAGATAAGTGCAACAAGGAAAAGGGTTGATGTCCTTCTTGTACCTCATATTCTCCGTGACGCTCTCATGTCATCCCCGCAAGACATGTCTATCCAATTCACTTCTGTCAACGACCAAATGCCCGACTCTAAGCGAAAAGTTGACCTAACTTGATCTCTCTGCTTACTCGAATGAACTACCCCACTTCGAAAGAATATCTGTTTCCTAGCTGTTGTCCACAGGGCATCAGCATACACCACCAAACTACGACCAGCACAAGGAGGGAGATTCGTGGTCGGATTCTCTCTCTATTCCTCGTATTTTTTTTCAACAAACACTTCTCAATCAAACTTGGGTGCATAAACTTATGTTCCACAACTCCGTCGCGCTCCATTTGATCGCAATCGCCCACCAAACCCTTTCTGTCAATTACTGATTCAAATCACGGGGAAGAAATTTATCTTTTTTTTTTGTTTTTCAAGCTTTTATACCCGAAATTCCATTTTTAAATTTTCAATTAAAAGTAATTGGTATCCGAAGAAATGGTTAATCGCCGTCCACGTCACACTCAGCAACGTGTACGGCGGAGATGGAGCCTACGACCAAACGTCCGCCACCCATCTGCGGGTAGACGCGCGAACCGAGAAACGGGAACCCTACTCAGCCAAGCCCTCCGCCAGCCGGGACCACAGGTGGCGTCGGGGCCCGCGCAGCACCAGCAGACACGTGTGTCCTACTGCAGGACGCCACCCTTCCAGGCACGGCCCACGGAACCCCACTTTGAACTTTGTGCCCGGCCCACGGCCCACAAGGGGCCACGCCCCTCGGCCGGGACCACCATCGGCAGGCAATAAAGCAATCAAATCCTCACGTGCCCACGTGCCGACCCCACCACCCCCAAGAAATCAGAAAGCCATCGCTACCCTCAACTCCCAAAAAAGAAAAAGCAAATTAGATTGAAACACGAGCTAAAAGCAAACGTGAAATAATACAAAAAAGGAGAAATTTCTAGTCGTCAGGGCTGGAGACTTGCTGCTCTTCCTCGTCGTCCTCGGTGTGCTCCGCCGCCTTCGGCTCCGATTTCGCCCCTTGCCAGTGCTCATCGGCCGCGGCCTCGCGCATAAGTTGCAGCTCCTGCTTTCCCTTCTCCGGAGCAAAGGTGCCTAGCTGGACCGCCGCCGATGCCACGGTGGCGACGTTAAGCTCTGGGTAGACTTCGGCGGCGTTGGGAATAGCCTGGGCTGCTGCGAGATTGATGATCTGCGAGCTTGGCGGGAAGGCCCAAATTTGGGCCTGCTGCCCCGACGGCCCCGCGATTGCTGCGGCGGTCGGCGGCAGCATCCAAAGCGCCCCCGGCGGGATTACTCTCCCCGCCGGCCCTGCCCCGCCGAGTGCCCACATCGGCACCATCCCCTGCGCCGCCCCGATCGGCGCTAGCCCCGTCGATAACGTAACCGGCCCCCCGCCCAGCAGCGGGTCGTGAACTATTTGATTGCTCTGATAGTACCCCGCTGCCACGCTGGACCCTGCTCGAGTCGGCTGCAGCTTAGTCCTCCGCCGCTTCTTGCCCGCCTCATCGGCGTCCTCAGCCGACGTGGTGGAGGACGCAGGCGCGGTTGCAGGAGCCTGGGTGGGGATCTTGAGCGTGCCGCCGACGTTGGTGGCGATCGCAGGGACGGTGCCGGTCCCGGTGGCGGCGATAATGGCGGGCTCAGCATGCTGGAGGAGCCACCGGATGGTCTCCCCATCGGACTTGTAGCCCAGCTCCCTCGTGAGCTGGAATATCCTCGCCGCGCAAGCCGCCGGCATCCGGATCCTTCGGCCGCGGCCCTCCACCTTCGTGTGCCTGTCCTTAGTCCTCGCACCCGCAGGCCGACGCAGAGCCGGCAACCCTGCCATCATGTCCATGGGCTCCGGCTTCGGTACTATGAGGCGGTGCTGCGCCACGGCCGTTGCCTGCCTCTCCTCCTCCTCCTCCTTTCGGGCTTCCATTCCTGAGCTTTTTCCTTCACGTCTTTCGGGTTTCCCTCCCTCTAAATCACACACAATGAACAGAGAGAGAGAGAGACTGCTTACAGAATAAGATAAAAAAAAACCCTAGAAAACCCAGCCCAACAGCTTTCTAAGGCGCTGTGGACCGTCTGATCTCGATGGGGGCCACAAGGGGCCAGTGGATTAGGCCCCGGATCTGCGGATCAGGGCCTTTCAATTCCCGCACGCTTGTGAACTCAGTGCGCGGTTGGACGAAATTAAAAAAAATAGAAAAGGAGGGCCCTAGTATTAGTGTGGATGGGGCCCACCGGGCCCCGCTTGCGTTGGGTGCCGAGCGCGGATGCGCATCAGTTGAGCAGCAGCGCGGTCTTCGACTAGCCGTGGTTTCCTCCTTCGTTTGTTATAGGTGTCAAGCTCTTATTTTTCTTACTGTTTGTTTTTTTTTCCTGTTAGACTCTAACAGCGGATGAGGAGATCAGCGAGGGGATTCGGGATCGGACGGCTGAGGAAGGCTGGATGGAGCCAGCTGGATCCAACTGTGAGGTTGGGGGCGGGACCGCTCCGGGGCCCACGCCTGACAGCAGCTAGAGACGGTCGGGAAGGGAACGGCGTGGCGGAGTGGGCCGTGCTGTGCTGGCCATTGGGCCGTAACTCGTGGGTCTAAACTTGTGGGCCCCAAGATGACGCGTAGTCTTTCGTACTACGCGGTTGGCCAGCAAGAAGTAGATATGTTTGGTGGGGCCGAAGTTCTTTTAGAAATGAGCAGCCGGTTTGTGTTCTATGGGGTTAGTGGGTTGGATGCCTTTTTGTCGCGTAGCCGCAGGAGGAAGGAGTGGCTGTGATGGCCCCCGGGGTATTCACGTGGAAGGTTCGTCCAATCGCAGCCGTCCAGGTTTTGTGACGGCTGGCTTGGCTCCAGTTGTCCTCCCGGGGTTGTGTTTGTTCTGGTGCTGTGGGACTGGAGTCGGGGTGTGATTGGGACGGGTTGACTAACCACCGAGCTTAAACCGGAGTATGAAAATGGACCCAAATTCAAAATTATATACTAATTTTTGAATCGTGCTCAGACCCCAAGTTCATTTTCGTTAAATTTTTGATCCGAGTCTCATTCATAGTCCAAAAGCTCTAGACCTAAAATTTTAGGGCCGAATCGGGCCGGTCTTTCGCCCATCGGAGCCCATGTACAGCCCTATTCTGGAGTGGAAACATTGCAATTGAGGGTTATTCCAGTTAGATGAGGTCTCACGCGTTCATGCGGCCTTCGGATTTGCATGCTAAGGCGGTCTTGCTCCATAGGCAGAGTCGGATTTGAATGATGAACATCGGCAGGAAAGGCAAATTTTGCAATATAGATTCATTTACCCAATTTAGAATCAAAACACGGTTTTTTCTTGAGCCCACGTTCTACAATCGGAGGAAAAAAAAAAAGGCAAAGATAAAATTTGGGAGCACCCCAATATGTATTTATTTACACTTTTCCGAAGTTTGTTTTATTTATAAAATTTTTTTCGAGGTTTCCATAATTATTTATACTCTCTTCTTTTGAAATTTATTACCTGCAACCCTGATTGTTACTTAATTAAATCTTTTTTCAAAAATTATACTTTTATCCTTTGTAATTTTATAACTAAATTTCTAAAAAATTTATTATTTATTTTGTATATAATTTTTGGATATTTACCTACAATATCCTGAGATTTGTTATATTTATGAAAAATCTCTGATAATTTAATAATTACTACTTTTTAACTTTCAATCAAATTTACTTTTACCTTTATCTTCTCTCCTCGCTGCTGTTCCACCCAACGCCGTCGCGCCGTTGGTCCTCGGCTCCCTTGCGCCCTCTCATCGTTGCTCTACTGCTCCCCCACGAGGGCCCTCACGCTGCTGCTACCCAACCCCGCACCTCCACTCCCCGTCGCCATCGTGCCTTTGGGCAACCCCCTCATCGGCTCCGACCAGCCAGCCGTGAGCAGATCCGCCACCCCCTCCCCTGTCACGAGCAGATCTGCACCCCCCACCCCGCGAGCAAATCCACCTCTGTCTGCCCCATCGGAAGCAAATCCACATCTGCCTCCCCCACCACGAGCAGATCGCCCCCCGCCTCCCCCTTGGTGAGCAGCTCCCTCCCCTCCCCCCCAACTCCCACTCCTTCCCGCGAGCGCCAGTCAGGTGATGGTGCGAAAATGCACATGTGTGAATGCCAAAGGCCGACACGAGCACAAGCCCCAGGTTGACAAGAGTGTGGGCGCGGGTGCCCACGCGAGCACCCTTGCCGCCCTATTGCCCACTTTAGCCAGCCTCTAGCGTCCGCACCCACGTGCTCACACTTGCCGATTTGGCGCCCGTGCCTGCACTAGCCTCTGGCGTCCGCACTCGTGCTCTCGCGCTCCTCACCGGCCTTTGGTGTCCTCACCTGTGTGCTCATGCGCCCTCACTGGCATGGCACCCGCGCCAGCTAATCCGATTCCCTCCCCGTAGCCACCCCCCGCCCCCCGCCAACCCCCTCCTTGCCCTCCAAAGCCAATCAACAAACTAAGTTGCTTGAGTCCGCTGAGCCTTCTCATTCTACTCTGCAAGCATGAAATGAGAGCTAGTAACCTTACAAATCTCCAATCGAGCGAATTCCTCTCGTAATCTAATCTTAGAGTTGGTCCAACTCACCCTACCTTTATTGCCCCTCTAGGCAGTGAAGCACCTCCAAAACAAGTAGATCCTTTCAAAGAGAGATTTTTAAAGAATTCTTAATAATATGATTTCTCAATTTCTATTGATTTTGGATTAAATTTGAACTAGTTTTTGATTTTTTTTTATTTTTTTATATTCTACTCATATTTTTATATATTTTACAGATATATGATTCAGAGAATCTCCTAATATTAGTGTTTCACTATGGAGAATATTGAAAGAAAGTTGGACATACTCAAAGGATAAAATATGTATTTGGTAGAAAGAAATCTTTATTGGTTGATACAAATAAATACTCATTTTTGAAGTTATGGATTGAAACCTATAAACTAGTCAAAGAAAGGACAAATGAGTTTCTTGTGATCAAGTACTTACTTTCAAATAGCACTCCTCCAACTTATATGTCAATTAATAGTAAAATTCAGCTCATAACAATATGGACAGTGATAAAAGATTTGAAATATAACAATATCTACATATCAATCAAGGACATAGGGGATCCCTTATCAGTGGTGCCTACAGTAAGGTGGACTCCTTTGACTTCTACATTTAGTATATCACAGTATGGTAAAAAAGGATTTATGTCAAAAGAATATTCTGAGGCAAAGAAAGAGGAAGAGGAGATGAGACAAGGTGAAGAAGAAAGAGTAGAAGACAAAATAGAAGATAATCTACTATCTTTACTTAAAAATAATTTAAATGATAATGTTATAAAAAAAGGAGACATATTTTAGGATGTATATGCATTCATAATGGTTTTTAGATAGTATTGTATTGTGCACAGGTTTTAACCTTTGTTTGTAAAAAATAAACATAATAGAGTAACAGTCAAGTGTGCTTCTGCGAATTGCCTATAGAGGCTTCATGCTTCAAAGATATTTGGTGATTTAGATTTTTAGATGTAGAAAATAAAATCAATTCATATATATATTATTGTCAATGCTTCTAAAAATAAAATGGCAAATACTAAATGGGTAAACAAACAAGTTTTGCATTAGATGAATGTTAATAAGCAAATTACAATAAAGTAAATACAAAATTTGATGAATGATAGATATAATCTTTAGTTGAGTTACATGCAGACATAGAGGGGGAAAGGCTATACTTACAAGGTTATTCATGCCAATGCAAAAGATTCTTTTAATTTATTTCATTCGCTTAAGGCAAAGTTGGAGAGGAAGAATCCTAACAATATTATTCACTTTACCCAAGGTTCAGATATATCTTTCTAAAGATTTTTTTTGTTACTACATACTTGTAATAGAGTTTTTCTTAATAGATACAGGTCTATATTGAGAGTTAATGGATACTTCTTGAAAGACAAATATAAAGACACATTGCTTTCAGTTTGTGGAATTGATGAGGAGAATAACCTAATTTCAGTTGTAAAAAAATTAGAAAATTTAGTTTTTAATGGTTCAAATATATTTTTGCCTACTAAATTCATCAAGTACATCGAGAGAATTAATATTTTTGCCTACTAAATTCATCAAGTACATCGAGAGAATTAAACAGTTATGTATACCAGTTTGACAATACATAAAAGAAATAAATGATTTTACATAGAGTAGAAGTCAATTTGATCTTTTAGTGAAGTATCATTATGTGACTAATAATATTTTTGAGTTATTTAACAGTTTTATTCATGATGGTAGAGAACTTTCCTTACTTGAACTAGATTTTATCAGACAAAAGATAATGATAAAATTTGTCAAAAGAAAAAATAAAGGATCCCACTGGTCTGGAAAGCTAGTAATCTAGAATAAAAGCTTTTATTAGGAAAGTTTCATAAGCACATGATGGATACCACATTTGAAGGTCTTCTAATGATATTTCAGAGGTCAGTGATTCTACAAGACAATGGATCGTTGACATAAAGCAAAAATTTGTGACTGTAGACAGTGACAGCTAATAGGAGTGTCTTATATTCATGGTAATGTTTCTCTCCTTGATGTTCGGCTTGATCTAATTGATTTTGTTGATGACTACTATAATCTGGAGACATATAGAAAAATATATGATGTCCCTGTCACTGCACTTCCAAGCAAGCAACTTTAGGTGTATGTACCAAATACTATGCAAGTGCTTTCTCCATATTCAAGGAGACCACTTAGTAGGCCTAAGAAGAAAAGATTAAGGATCCAATGGAAACATCAAGTAAAATGATACATACTTGTAGTAGATGTGATAAGGTGAAACACAATAAAGAGCGTGTAAAAAGTCTATTAGACCACAATAACTAATTGAAGCTTCTAGATCTAATAGCAATCAAGAATCAGTGGGAAATAAAGAATTAATGGAAAACCCATATATAAGAGGACGTGACAAGGAAAGGGGAAGGGGAAGGGAAATGAAAAAGCCTAGTGGGAGGACTTCAGATTTTAGTATGCATCTACCATATGAGTTTTTCTTAGAAAATATTGATAATTTTTTATCTTAATTTATGTGATTTTATGAAATAATACATTAATAAATGTCACTATGCTTTTTTGCAGGAAGTTCATTAGATATTGGACAATGTCTTCTATGTGATTTTTGAATTGCAATGTTGTGATTTTTTAATTTTATTTGAGCATTTACAAATGACTTACTATGTGGTGTAAGCACTATAGTATATGTATTATGATGTCTAATATTTACGAATGACTTGATATGTGGGTGTAAGTTCATTATATCCTTATTTACGAATGTACTATATATTCATGACTACTATTTTGGATGTAAGCATTGTAATGTATGTATTATGTTGTATTCATATGATTGTTTATGTGCCTTTTAATCTGCATATATTACTTATGATCTTATCCCAGAAAATACTTAATTTTTCATGTTAATTTTTAAGAAAATTTGTGTCAAAATTTAGACTTATTTATAAATAAAAATATTTGACAGGTTTATTTGTAAATATATAAATATTAAACTTGTAATTTAAAATTGGGGTATTTTAAAACCTTCCATGTCTTTTTTCTAAAATTTTATTTAAAAAATAATAAAGTTGGGACTTATTTATAAATAAACCAATTCAAAGGGTTTATTAATAAATATATAAAAATTGTGAAATTTTTAGTCTTAATACCTTCAATCTCTTTTTTGTAATTTGTTTTAAAAATAATAAAGCTTGAACTTATTTATAAATAAACATATTTAGGGGCTTATTCGTAAATATATAAATATTAAACTTGTATTTTAAAATTTAAAATTTTTATACCTTCAACTCTTTTTATAAAATTTTATTTAAAAATAATAACATTTGGACTTATTTGTAAATAAAAATATTCAAGGACTTATTTAAAAATATATAAATATTAAATTTATAATTTAATTTCTTATATAGAGTTTCTTAAATTTCCTATATTTCCTATATTTTAGCAATATAAAATTATCTAACAAAGACAAATGAATACACAAGCAATAGTTCAAGGCCCAGAATATTCGATTAGAATTTCAAGACATGATTCCTGCTTGATTGTATCCACCTAATACAATGCATCTATTTATTTTGTAAATTAAGTGACCTATACAAAGAAGAGAACATATGGAAGATGCAACTATAATACAAAATCCATTTTACTAATATATGAGATTCTATTACTATTCAGGAATAGAAAAATGTGGAGAAGAAAATATGAGCAACTCATTCGGGTAATCAACACTACAAACTTTGAATGAAATAGAAGTACAAAATTGAAATATACTACAAATGAACTATACAAGTAGCTTGATATTGTCATATCTATTCCCTATCAACCAATCTTTTTTTGTGTTTGTGTCATCTGATGGCCATATGACAGTTTTCATTAGTTGTTCATGCATTAACTGCAAGTTCTTATCCAAGATTTGTTAATACATCTTCGCATGATCATTTTCTGAAAGTAAAAAGGACTAGATTTACACTTATCCCAAAAATATATGCTCAAAAATGGGAATGAAAAACAACATTTATATGAATTATCTTGGCCCATTTACCATATAAATGAAGAGGTATTATCATCACCCTTTCTGCAAGATCTTACTTTTCCTACTAGTGTTAACAAACTAGGTTATCCATTGAAATACAGAATTGGCTATTGCATTCAGAGAATTCGGAGTTATACAAACAATAATTACCTTTCCGAGTAGCCGAAGGAAGCGTTTTCCATCACTTGACTTGTTTGTTGCAACAAAACTACACATCAGTAAGTAAATTCAATTAATGCCACCCAACATCCACATTTACAATCAACATTTTTCTGCATTGTTGTACATAAATTTACTTATAAAACCATCTATAATTTTGTGGGTTCAATTTATAGAGATAGTGAAGAACAGTCCTTGTCGCTTTGTATGTAAAATAATTAACAAGTTGCTGCAATTGAAAAAGACTCCAAAGTTAAAATTATTAGTGAGTTGTTGCAAACTAGAAAATTGATCTGAGGAGTCAAAAAAGAAAAGGAAAAAAGCTCAAATTTTGACGTTCAGAAAAAAACTATCAACACAAGTAACACATTGTAAACTAAGCTTCATACAAAATAAAATTTTGAAGCGATTGTATATTATTATTGGAAAAATGCTGATCATGACTAGTTAATCTGGAATTATAATTTAATCAACACATTGGAGTTGAAACTCTACCAAATTTTACTGCATGTTCTTCTTGTGACAAATGTTCTCTGTTTTGTCCTACATTATTTCTCGTGAAGCATATCATACAAGAGAAGTTGAGCCTTATTTCATCAATCAAATCAATCACAAGAAAAAACGTCAAGGAAAAAATAGCAAATAATACATTAACTATGACAAATATCAATCACAAAGATGATTTTTTTTTTTTTTACTTTAAACCATCCAAAACTGAAATCAAAAATAGAGAAACTTTGGAAAAATAAATAAAAAAAGAGAAAGAATGAGAACAAATAAAAAAACTAGGCCTCTGGCATTCGCACTCGCGCCCTTGCCAACTTGAGGCTCGCGCTAATGCCAGCCTTTGGTGTTCACACCCATGTGCTCACGTGCCCTCGCCAGCCTGACACCCGAGCCCGCACTTGCGGGAGGGGGGTGGGGGAGGAGGGAGTTGCTCACTGAGGGGAAGGTGGGGGAGTGATATGCTTGTAGCGGGAGAGATAGACGCAAAGCAGCTTGCTGGAGGGTGCGGACAAGGATTTGCTTGTTGCCGGGTAGGCGCAAGGGTGTGAGGGAGTGGGGGAGTGACAACACCCTCACCAGCCTAGCGCTCGCACTCGCGTTGACCTCTGGCGTCTGCATTTGCGTGTTTGAGCACCCTCGTAGGCTTGGGGCCCATGCTCGCCTCTGGCGTCCACACCTGTGTGCTCGTGTGCCCTCATCGGCATGGTGGCTACGCCAGTGTTCGCAGGGGTGGGGGGCGATCTGCTTGCTGTGGGAGAGGCGGATGCGGATCATCTTACTGGGGGGCGTTGATGTGGATCTGCTTTTGGCGGGGTAGGCACGGGGGTGCAAGGGCGTCGGGGAGCGACGACACCCTCGCCGGCCTCGCACCCACTCTCGTGTCGGCTTTTGGCGTCCACACCCATGCTCTGGGCCTGTGCTCATCTCTGGTGTCCTCATCCGCGTGCTCGTGTGTCCTCGCCAGCATGGCACTTGTGCCCTCACTCACAAGAGGGGAGGGGGGGAGGGGGAGGGAGCTGCTCACCGAGGGGGAGACGGATACGGATCAGCTTGTGGCGAGGTAGGTGCGAGGGAGCAGGGGAGTGATGGTGCAATGGCGCGGGGGAGTGATGGCACGAGGGCACTAGGGTGCGGGGAATTGGGGGAGTGGCAGAGTGATGGCGCGAGGCTAAGTGGAGCAACAGCGAGGAGAGAAGGTAAAGGTAAAAATGGATTTGGTTGAAAGTTGGAGAGTGATAGTTATTAAAATCTAGGGAGAGGGGGGGAGCGGGGGATGTGTGGTTTCATAAATATGACTAATTTTAGGGTGTTGTAAATAAATATCTAAAATTTTTATACAAAATAAATAATATATTTTTAAGGGATTTAGTTATAAAATTGCAGAGGATAAAAGTGAAATTTTTAGAAAATTTTTTTGATTAAATAACAATCAGGGAATTGTAGGTAATAAATTTCAAAATGAGGGGCATGTAGGTAATTATCGAAATCTCGGGGGTTTTTGGTAAATAAGGCAAATTTGAGAGGGGTGTAGGTAAAAAAAAAGACTTAAGTTTCAACTTCACAGTTCTCATCATAGTACAAATAGATTGGAGTTCTAATATTTTTGTAGGTTAAACTTTGAAAGTCGCTTTGATTGTGAACTGAATAAAAACTTTGGTTCAAACCCAACACAACAGGTGTGGACATTTAGGCACCGTTTGGTTTGAGATTAGAATCAAAATCAAAATCAAGACTAATAAACCACTTTCGTAAACTAATTTTTTATATCAAAATTAATCCTATAATAATTTAAACTTCGAAAAATTATTTAATTTTTTATAATAATTTAATTTAATAGCGGCGTAAAATAAGTAATATTCATTTTGTAAGAAAAAAATAATTTTGAAAATTGCTGATCCTGATCCCGATCCCAAACCAAACGATACCCTAGGTATCATTTGATTCGGAATTAGGATTAGAATTAAAGTTAAGATTAGTGAAACACTTTTATAAATTAATATTTTTTTATCAAAATTAACTTTATACTAATTTAAAGTTTGAAAAAACTATTTATTTTTTAGAATAATTTAATTTAATTATGGTATAAAATAAGTAATATTAATTTTATAAAAAAATAATTTTGAAAAATATTGATCCTAATCCAAATCTTAAACCAAATGGTGCCCTAGATCTATTTTAATTTAAATTTAAAAATAAGCTAATTTTATTTTAAATTAGGGTCTATTGCATATAATTATTGAAATTCTATCAAATTATATAATTTTTTAAGTTTGAAAAATACCTATAATTTTTTGAAATCTTATTAAATTATATTTTCTCCTCCAAACTTAAAATATGTCATATTACTCATTAAAATATTGTCAAATTATATATTTTAAAAAAAATTTTAAAAAATATTTTTTGGTTATTGGCTATGTTTAAAAATTTCATTGAGTGTAGATTTACCATTAGAATCATAACTATCTAAAAAATATAGATCATTTGATGTCATTTAGGATGAAATAAAAAGATGAAAATAACTAAAATATAATTAGAGGAGACTTTAGTTGTGACAATTTTTATTGCAAAAAATATTTTCTCATTTAGATGAGAAGTTTATCACGAATTAAATTTTAAATCGATATGTAAAATAATAATTTTATTTCTAATTTGATTTAAACTCATTTCAATATGATTTGGATTAAAACTAGAGTTCAATGTTGATCAATTCTTTTTGTGTGTGTGTTCTGCATTTCACCACCTTTAAATAGGTCATGAATATTTTATCTTTTCAATTCAATCTAAACAACATCAAATAATATATATTCTCCTAATATTTATGATTTTAATGGTAAATATACACCTAATAAAATTTTTACAACATATCCATTAACAAAAAATCTATAATTTTTTTTAAAATTTGAAAGAGAAATGTGCAATTTACCAAGATTTTAAGAAATTATATGTATTTTTAAGTTTTGACGAAAAAAATGCACTTTGGTAAAATTTGAAAGAATTATATAAATTTATAAATTTCAAAGAGAAATATATACTTTTGACAAGATTTTAAGAAATTATATGCAATTGACATTTTAAAATAATGTTTGTAATTTGATTTTAATTTAAATCAAAATTAATTAATTTGATGAAAAAACCTAGTTCATTCTAAATTAAATGCGACAGTAAGGAGCACATAATCAATTTTGAAATATAGGCTTGGAAAGGGCTATGTGTTGACCTCAGATTGGATGGACGAACATTGTTAGAAATATTTCATAGATTATTAAGGAAACTTGTGTTACCTCTAGCGGACTTCACCATAATTCCATCTACCTGGAACAACGACAAGTTTCATTAGGCTTCAAAGTTAATTGCATCCAAACAACAAGTTCACAACCCTTAGCAAAAATAGTTTTTGAAGTCAAACTTTTGATCTTCTTGGAAGAAGAAGATGATGATTGTAGTGGATGGAAGAGTCCTCACAAGAAGATGATCCAGCTCCTAAAAACCAGTGATGAAAGGATCCTTAACTTGAAAGTAAGAATTTATAATTATAGATCCATCATCATCAATGGACTCCTATTGGGGGGAACCAACAGATGGTGATTTATCAAACAGATTTTCCCTATATGCAAGACAAGATGAGCCAAGAACTAAATAATCTCGACTATAAGCATCAAGATTATAAGGCTTCTCTAGCTAACTAGAGGTATACATCCATCAAAAGTACAAATTCTTTGAATCATTCTCAAACTCCCACAAATCATTTCCACAAATAAGAAAATCACAAGTTAGAAACCAAAAAGAAATATGAAATCCTTTATCTCTACACATGATTACTAGGATATCCAAAATACACAACTTGTAGATCACAAGAATACCTGAAAGACGTAGAGTGAATACTCACTAACTTGAAGATGAAACCCCTCTAGCAACACACCAAATGGAGATGACAATGGAGTACTTCTTCTTTACTTTCTTCTCTAGCTTGTAGATGAAGAAAATGGAGTTGGAGAAAATGAAGTGATTCTTAAGTTGACTCAAACTCCTAACCCTTCATATACCACCTTTAAGTAAAGGAGGTTATGTAAGTCTCATATGCTGACCAACTGTTTGCACCCAACCATATAAGTCATGGTGTCTAAATGAGAAGGGACACCATAATAAACTCCCCCTCCCGACTCATGAGAAGAGGATGACACCTTGTTTGGTATCATGTCCGCCATGCTTCTACATAACTCAAACTTCTCCTTAGGTAGAGACTTTGTAAATATATTTGAAGGATTCTTATCAGTATGAATTTTCTCAAAATGCAAAAGCTTTATCTCAAGCACATCCTATGTCCAATGATACCTCACATCTATGTACTTGATCTTATAATAAAAACTTGAATTCTTGTATAAATGGATGGTTCCTTGGCTATGACAAAAAATAATCTACTTATCTTGCTGAAGCCCAATTTCACCAAGAAATTTCTTCATCATATCAGTTCTATGCAATCTTCCGTAGTGACTATGAATTCAGTTTCCGTGGTTGACAATGCCACACACTTGTGTAATTTGAAACTCCAAGATATGACTCCCTCAGCAAAAGTAACTAAATAGCTCGATGTAGACTTCCTAGAATCAACATCTTCGGTCATATTTGAATCATGTAGTCCTCCAAATCAAGTTTTTCACCAAAACACAAACACATTTTAGAAGAACCTCTAAGATAGTGCAAGATCCATTTCACCATCACCCAATGCTCCTTCATAGGATTTGTAAGAAATCTACTAATCACACCAATCACATGTGCAATGTCCAACCTTGTGCAAACTATAGCATATATCAAACTACTAATGACCAAAGAATATAGGATTTTTTTTTCATTTCATCCTTCTCCTCTTGAGTATAAGGGCTTTGCTTGGCACTCAACTTGAAATAATGAGGAAGAGGTGAACTAACGGCTTTGGTATTATGCATACTAAACCGCTCAAGTACCATCTCAATGTACTTCTCTTGTGACAACTATAGTTTCCTAACTTTTTGGTCCAAGAATTTGTTGTGCTGGTCCCAAGTCATTCATTGCAAAAGATTGGTTGAACTCTTGCTCCAATCTATAAATCTTGTTAGCATTCTCGCCTATAAGCAACATATCATCAACATAAAACAAGAGAATGAGAAAATCACTGTTATCAAACCTTTGCATATGCACACAATGATCAATGTTAGTTCTCTTATACCCATGATTTGTCATGAAGGAGTCAAACTTCTTGTACCATTATTGTGGTGCTTGCTTTAACCCATATAAACTTTTTCTCAATTTGCAAACAATATTCTCTTTGCCCTTAACTGTGAATATTTCTAGTTGTTCCATATAGATGTCTTCCTCCAAATCACCATAAAAAAAGAAGACATTTTGACATCTAATTGCTCAACCTCCCAATCCATGCTAGTGGCTAAGCCCAACATAACTTAGATAGATGACATCTTCACTACTGGTGAAAAAATTTTTTGGAAGTCAATACCCTTCTTTTGGCCAAAATCTTTCACAACAAGCCTTACTTGGACCTTAGTTGTGAGCTATTATCATGGACTTTCAACTTGAACACACATTTGTTCTTGAGAGCTTTCTTGTTACTTGGCAATTTCACTAAATCAAATGTATGGTTCTCATGCAAAGAATTAATTTCTTCTTGCAAAGCTTCCAACCATCTTTTCTTGTCTTTACTCTTCATAGATTCATGACCCCTTTGGTAAGTAATACATACTCGGATAGAGAGTACCTAGTAGATGGCATATATCTTGTGAAATGCTTGCTTAGTCTTAAGGACGACCAACTTGAGTCAGCTCTTGCTCTAGCTCACTATCACCATTTTCATTCCCAACAATATCACTAGAATAATCCTCTTCATAATATTATTCTTGAATTTCTTCTCCAACATCATACATCATAAGTAGAGTAAGTGAAAAATTACCCTATAATTTATCACAAATAACTTGTGCCTTCTCTATTCATTCTTCCAAATCCTTGATGGTTCGGTCTTCAACAAATCTGACATCACGATCTCTCATGATTCTCCTCTTTTTTGAATCCCACATGTTGGAATTCACAGCAAAAGATTCGCAAATCACCTTATTCTTAAACAACATAAGAAATAAGAAGTAATACAAAAAAAAAATAATAAGATAAGACAGTGAGAGATCCACTATCAAAAGGTTTTATACAAATTTACAAGAAAGACTATATTCTTTCTTACTCAACTAAACTCTTTACCAAGCCTCAGCAACATCTCTACCTTCAGAGAGAATCTTCAAGAGAACACTAAGAGGAACCACCACGAGAGACCACCGAGAGGCACTAGAAAGATCCACACATGAGAGCCAACACTCTCTCTCTTTCTGTTCTCTCTTTTCTCTCTATTCCTCTTTAGTTTAACCTCAATACTACACCACAACTAAGCCCTATGTATTATAGTATATTTATATACCCTTATTGAGTCTAAGTTTTACTCTAATTACAACTCATAATATTATAAATCAATCATAAGTTTAAATCCAACTTTGGATGTCTACTTTAACTCAAACTCTAATCCGAGTTCGAGACACCCAAAACTCAACAATCTCCACCTTGACCTGAATTCGGACATGCCATCATCACAAAGCTTCCAATAGTTATCTCTCATCCAGCCCCTACCCCTAGGCTACTAGCTTATTCAGCTAATCGCAAAATACGAGCTCGAGCCAACCTCGAATTCACTCTTTATGCCTACAGTCTTGTACTTTTGGAAGCTTTTCGGATGACCTGTGTCTATTGCTATAGCAAAAGTAACTCAAGAAGAACTTTTATCTCCCATCAAATCACTCTAAGTATCATACTTCCTCTTCACTACTGTAGTCATCGGAACTTCACCTGCAATGGTGTTCCTTACTAATCTATAAATATTGTCGCACTTCTTTCCTTTCATCAGGATTCTAATACCGCGTGTCATGTTCATGACTCCATTTTTCATTGAAAAATTACAGTCTTTTGAGTCTAGTATACTAAGTGAAATTAGATTCTTTCGCATCTTAGGGACATGTCTCACCCCAGTAAGAGTACGAATCGCTCCATCAAACATCTGGATTTGGACTGTTCCCACACCGGCGATCTCATAGGTCGAATTATCGCCCAACCAAATAGTAACTTTTTTCTTATTCTCCTGATAAGAAGTAAACCAATCCTTCTTAGAGCAAATATGGTAAGAACTACCAGAATCTAAAATCCACTTACCAGAAGTGCTGATTTTTATGGATACTATAAGAACGTCTCCATTCGCACTATTTTCAGAAGTATCATTTATTATTACCACCGCCATATTGGAGGACTTTATCTCATGTTTAGGGCAATACTGTCTAATGTAGTCATACTTCTTACATGAATAATATTGTACTTTCGCCTTCAATTTTTATTTGGATCGTTGTTTGTCTTCTCCACGTTCTCTTAATCTTCCTCTTTTGTGAGCCACCAATCCTTTATCAAACTTCATATTAATATTGGAGTTTCTCCTTTTCTCATTTGAAAGAAAACTAGCTGTCACATTTTCTATCTTGAGAGTTTTTTGCCATAAAGAATTATAGTCACAATAAAATCGTACGAAGTGTGAAGAGACATCAAGAGAATCAACGCCTTATCATCATCTTCAAACTTCATATTGATAATCATCATCTTCAAACTTCACATTAACTTCACTCATATGCAGTCCGTACAACTATTGTTTTAGGTGAAACTTGTTCATGAGACTTTTTGACATGTACAACTTCTCGAGTCTTATCTAGATATCCATCATCGTCTCTCCATCCATGATATTGTACAATACCTCATCAGTCAGGCTTAGAATAATTAAATTCAATATCTTCTGATCTATCTCCTCCCAGTCTTCATCGTTTATCTTGGCCGACCTTTTTTCTTTACCGTCTAACATCTTTTATAAACCTTGACAAGTAAGAACCGCCTTCATTTTCTTTTGTCATAAGGCAAATTTATCTTGCCGTCAAACTTCTTTATCTCGAGTAAGGATTTTGTCATCTTAGTTATTTGCTTCTAAGCTTTGATATCAATTATTAGGATTCATAGCGAAAAGTTCACAAATCACCTTATTCTCAAACAACACAAGAAATGAGAAGTAATACGAGATAAAATAAAATAATAAAATAAGACAGCGAGAGATCCACTATCAAAAGGCTTTATAAAATTTTATAAGAAAGACTATATTCTTTCTTACTCAACTAAATTATTTACCAAGTCTGGGCAACGTCTCCACCTTCAGAGAGAATCTTGAAGAGAACATCACGAGGAACCATCATGAGAGACCATCGAGAGACATTAGAAAGACCCACACACGAGAACCAACATACTCTCTCTTTCTCTTCTCTCTATTCTCTATTCCTCTCTCTATTTCTCTCTAGTTCAATCTCAATACTACATCACAACTAAGTCCCATGTATTATAGTATATTTATAAACCCTTATTGAGTTTGAGTTTTACTCTAATTATAACTCATAATATTATAAATCAATCATAAATCTAAATTCAACTTTGGATTCCTACTTTATCTCAAACTCTAATTCGAGTTCGAGACACCCAAAACTCAACACCCATAAATAGTAGCTAAACTCATCATTAGCATAACCTACAAATATACATGGTGATGCTTTATCATCTAACTTGGCTCTATCTTCTTTCGGAATATAAAGAAATGTCTTGCATCCAAATACCTTCAAGTGGGAATAAGAAACATCATTCTTTGCCGAAACTCTTCCTAGAATATCACCATTGAATGGAAATGATAGATATCGGTTAATCACATAAACCACCACACAGACTACTTTTTCCTAAAATAACTTGGGTAACTTAGATATGGATAGTATACTCTGAACCTTCTCAACAATAGTTTAGTTCATCCTCTCGGCGACGCCGTTGTGTTGAAGAGTACGTGAAACCGTCTTCTCATGCTAAATATCATGCTTCTTACAATAGAGATCAAATGCCTTCAAGGTGTACTCTCCCCCATTATCGGTGTGAAGACAATTCGAGAGCTTTTCCGTCTCCCTTTTCACCTTGGTATGAAAGTATTAAAAGAGGTCAAACACTTTATTTTCGGATTTAATTACATAAACCCAAAATTTTCTAGATGCATCATTAATGAATGTGAAAACTATAAATTTCCACCAAGAGTTTTTACCTCAATGGGACCACATACATTAGAATAAACAAATTCTAGGATATCTCTATTTTTCTTTGATATAATTCTAGAAAAAAACTCTATGATGCTTGTCAAAAATGCAATGTTCACAAGGTCTCAAAAACGTACCTTTGAGATTCGATAGAATTCCCTTCTTTATTAGAATTTACACGCCCTTCTCACTCATGTGACCAAGCCTTTTATGCTATAAATTTGGAGAAGAATCATCCATAGTCATAGTCTCCTCACCACCAAGGACTTAGGAAGCTGTTCTATACAATGAACAATACTTGTTGCCTCTTGCAACAACTAGCAAGCCTTTAATGAGTTTCCAAGCACCCTTACCAAAGCAAAAATTATAGCCTTCATCATCCAAGCAATCCAATGAGATAAGATTAAAATGAATCCGGCACATATTTAACACCATGGAGAATAAGCTTCAAATTAAGATTGGTATTAATACATACATCTCTTTTGTCAACAACTTAAGAGGAACCACTATTTTCTATCTTCAAAATACCAAAATTCTCCATTTTGTAAGATGTAAAAAAATTCTGATATGGAGTTGCATGAAAGGAGGTACCCATATCAACAATCCATTCAATATCCAAAAAGAAGATGCAACATTGATGTATTGATCCAACAATGATTAATGACACTCACATCATTATTAAATGTCACAATAGAAGAACTCATACCTCCTTTTTTGCCTTTATTCTTAATCTTCTCTTGAAACTTTGGATAATTGCTTTCGATATGTCCTTTTTACTTGCAATAAAAATAAGAAAAAATTTTCCTAGACTTGGACTTGCTTCTTGAATTGGAGTGATAATCATGCTCTTTAACTTTAGACCTTTCTTGGTTTTTTGGAACAAGAGCTTGCAAGATAGAAGATTCATTAGCCTTTCTTCTAGTTACCTCATTCAACAAACTACTTGTAACATGATTCATAGATACCATACCATCATGAACTGAATTGCTAAGAGAGATACTAAAGTCTCTCACGAATATGATGAACTAGATAATAACAATATTTGAAGTTCATCATCTAAGGCCATCTTCATAGAAGCAAGTCCATTAATGATACTTTGAACTTCATTCAAATGCTTGGTAATAGGACTTCCATCCTTATACTTCACGTTAACCAACTTCTTAATCAAGAAAACTTTGTTTCCAGTAGTTTTCCTCCCATACAAGTCACTTAGCTTTTTCCACAAATACTTGGTGGATGTCTCATTTGCAATATAATGAAACACAATATTAGCAAACCATTGATGAAGGACACTAATAACCTTCCTATCAAAATTGCTTCCATTCATCATCTAACATGTCCTTTAACTTTTCTCCCTCAATAGGTGCATACAAATCTCTATAAAAGAGTAGATATTTCATCTTTGGATTCCAAATAGCCCAATTCTTTCTATCGCGTGAGACTATTATACTAGTGCTACTAAAATCCATCTTGATCGAGCACAAGCACAACCAACCACAAGCTCTGATATGATTTTGTTAGGGAGAACTAACAGATGGTGATTCATCAAACCAACTTTTCCTATATGCAAGACAAGATGAACCACATCAAGTAGAGAATAATATAGAAACAAATCACCAAAACAATCACCAATCAATAAAAGAAAGTACTTCAAGATTTACGTAAAAATCCCTCCAACAAAGAGGGGAGAAAACCATAGGGCCAAGTACTAAGTAGTCTTCGCTATAAGTACTAAGATTACAAGGCTTCTTTAGATAACTAGAGGCATACATCCATCAAGAATACAAGCGTTTTGAATCACTCTTAAACTCTCATAAATCATCTCCATAAATAAGAGAACCATAAGATAGAAGCTAAAAAAGAAAAATGGAATCCCTTATCTCACACATATGATTATTAGTTCATGCAAGATGCACAATTGGTAGATTATAAGAATACCTCAAAGTAGTGGAGTGAAACTCACCAACTTGGAGATGAAAACCCCTCTAGCAACACACCAAATGGAGATGACAATAAAGCACTTCTTCTTCACCTTCTTCTCTAGTTTGGAGATGGAGAAAATGGAGTGGTTCTTAGGTTGACCCAAACTCCTAACCCTTCATATTCCACCTTTATGTAAAGAAGGTTATGTGAGCCTCATATACTCACCAAGTGGTTGCACCCAATCACACAAGTCATGGTATCCAAATGAGAAGGGACACCATAATAACTTTGAGCTTGAGCCAAGGCCATGGATCAAGAAAAAGGTTTGAAGTTCAAATGCACTTGGCAAATACAAATACAAAACTAGCCATGTCCATGCATCAGTAACATAGGAAAATAGTAAAAACAAATATCTCTTAGGTGGCTTCCTCCTTGTCATTTTGGACCCTAAAATAAACCGTCATGATTGATTTGCCATTGTGCCTTCAAGGTAGAGGATCATCACGGAAGTATTCGTCATCAAGTAGAGTATCGCCATAAAATACATGATGTTGGCAAATGAAAGGGAGCTTGGGTTTCTAGCATGGGCTCTAGCAAACTCGAGATTAATAACATTCGCTCTCGTAGGATGGAGAGGGAGACCATTTGGATTGGTGTAACATGAGTTCAATCCAATTAGAGTTTTAGTTCAGCACAATTATAATATTAGTCAGATTTAAATAGGGTTTGACAAACTTAAAAGTTACAAAAGTCATCAAAATTATATAAGTAATGAAAATGAGAAGTGAAACAAAACCATCAAAATGTGGAATTTATTTATTTGGTAAATTGTGTGAGATATAGAGGAAGTGTGAGTTCCGTAGGTTATGTGATTTTGGGTGATTAATAGAAAATTTTTAACATAGGTGAAAAATAAATTTCATGATTTCTAGTGTTTGTTAAGATATGTGAAAATTGGTAAAGTTGAGAATAGTTATTTTAATTAGAAACATAATAGTTATCAACAAAAAATAAAATAAATAATATTATAATATCAAATTTCAAAATTACTATATATTAATATGTTTGATTTTATAATTTGATTCAATATAAATAATAAAGTAGTAAATTAAGTTAATTTTTTTTGCATATATACCCAATTAAAAATTTTAATCTCAACAAGCACTACATAGAGACCATAGAACAATAAAAATTTCGAAGTATCAAAACCCACAGAGTATAAAGAACTAATGCTTTATCGTGGCACCTTTTGCGAAGGCATAATAAGCTTGCAAAGATCAGGACAAAGAGGAGGGACAACTACAGGTCATCAAAAATCAAAAAATAGAATAAAGCATTATAGCAATGCTTTCCCAACGGCCAGACCAAGACACAACACTAGTTGTGATAGATCTAAACAAATCTGTTCACAAACGAGGAAGAAGAGGTCACAAAAGTCCTATGAAGGTTGGGACAAGAGAAATAAGAGGGATAGCCAAAGCAGAGACTTCTGTGGCAGAGGAGATACAACAGGTGCAAATGGTGGTGGTCGGCATAGCTTTGGCAACTGGAAGGCCGAAATTGGGTAGTTGGGCACAAGACGGGGAGATTGGCTGGCGAGGTGTGCACAAGACTGGGAACAGCAAGCAAGGAGCACACAAGGCTGAGAATAAGGTTGGGTGCACACAAGACTGGATTGATCGACAAAGCATGCACAAGGCTGAATCATTCGACAAGACGGATCGTCGAGATTGAGTATCGAGTAGCAGTTGAGATCAGGCAATATCGCAGAAGAGAATAAAAAGGAGGAGCCACTTCAGGCTCTTAAGTGCCACGAAACTATATACTTCTAAAGAAGAAAGTTAGGGATGATGGGGCAGTACTTCTAGAGTAGTTTGGTGACTTCCGCAAAAAAACAGCTGAAGTCACTGATAATCTAGTTCAAAAATTGGGAATATGAAGCGGCGACTTTTGCCACTTCCGTAAGTTTAGCATTAGAGCCACTTTCGTAACTTTGGTAGTTTTCAAACACTATCTTAGATAGAATCGGCCTAAGTTGTGGTTGGAGCTAGAATAAGAGTTTGATTTTAATTAGGAGTAGGAGTTGAAATTGGAATTTTGTATCCAATTTAAGTTTTAGTTTGAGTTTTGGTTGGATTGTATTTTGTATCGTTGTAGGTATTTTTAACATGAATTATTAGTGAAATAAACATTAGAATCATTTAGCTTTTATCAGCTTTACTCTTTTGATTCAAGTTCTCTTGGCATCAAGGTTTGGAGCCATTGAGCCAATTGTCAGATGTATGATTTTTTACCTTGAGCTGGCTAGCTATAGTGTTGAAAGTGTAGTATGTTTACTTGTTTTAAGTGTTTAGATTCAAGATACCTCCACATGGAACATCCAAGAAAATACATCAATATTCTTTGCAACATCTGCAAGCAAAATGTTAATATCCATGACATAGAACTACAAAACATCATTGCCAACATCTAGAACTGAGACCTAATCACTAAATTCAATATTCAATCCGTGAGCATAGCCACAACCTCCTCCGAATTCTTTAGAAGCACGAGACTTTTCTGGAGCTGTTCATGTCCCTAGGCAGTCTACGGAGACTCCTGATCGTCTTCTGAATGCAATCCCCTGGATCTCCAACAAGTCCATTGACAATCTGTTTCCAACTCCTCGTCCACCAGTCTTTCGATACTATGGATAACATGAAACACAAGACCATCTACAAGTCTCCACGTCACAATCCACTAGTACGCAGTTATCCTCATCCTCATGTCGAAAGCCTTCTCAGCCATCGCAACGTGCTGCCTTAGATGGCTGATTTCAACATCACCAAATTCTCTAGGCATCATTTGGTTGAGGTCAAGCTCAGGATTATCTTTAATTGATCGAGCTATCATCCAAATACTAAAAATTTGACCACGTTAATATTATTTAATTCAATTAAATTATAATTAGAAAATGACTAAAATACCCTCTGCATTCCGGACTGACTGCGCGAGCTCGCCGCCGGAGCTGCAGGTGGGAGCTCGCTGCCTGAGCTGCCCGCGCAAGCTCGTTGCTCGAGTTACCCGTGCGAGCTCGCCCGGTGAGCTCTCTGCGCGAGCTCACCCGACGAGCTCTCCGCGCGAGCTCACCCGACGAGCTCCCCCGACGAGCCCTCCGCCCGAGCTCCCCCGGTGAGCTCTCCGCCCGAGCTCCCCCGGTGAGCTCGCCCGACACGCTGTACCTCACCGGAGACGACGGAGTCGACGGCGAGGACGGAAACGTAATTAAAGGAAAAGTTGAGGATAAAATAGTCTAGAAAAAATTTGAACCACTCGCTAGTCAGATCAATAATCAAACAAGATTTACTTGACCGCATTATCTTTTTATATTTTACCCCTTCTTTTAACCTTGATCTTGAGTTTGACCCCCAACCAAACGATCCATTAGGGCCCGTTTGGTACGCGGTGAAGGTCAAGATTAGTGAACCACTTTTGTAAACTAATATCTTTTTATCAAAATTAAGACTTCAATAATTTAAAGCTCAAAAAACTATTTAATTTTTATAATAATTTAATTTAATAATAATATAAAATAATAAATATTAATTTCACAAGAAAAAAAAATTCTAAAAAAAATTGACCTAGTCCCTAACCCCATTCCAAACACAGCCCTAATGTCCAGCTTAGTTGGCTTGCTGTTATCATGCAGGACATCCAAGAAAGGTTTTTATGTCTCCCTCCATCAGCTCACTTCATGTCTTTCATGTAATCAGGATTGCAAGTGTAATCTGCAAGCATCTCCATTTCAAGAATTTCCTTGACCACTTGGTATGACTGATATTATCTTCTCAATTACATTCCTAGCAGTTCTGCTCATTGAACTCTTGAAGTTGGGGATACTTATCGGAGTACATCAGTAGCACCTTAATCACCACTTCTTCCTGGTAAGCCCAGACTTTGCGAATAAATTCGTGAGGTATGCGAGCAATATTCTCGAGCTCCCTCTGCGGAATTATAAGAAATCAAGAAGCTCGGTAGCCAAATCACCTTCATCTAAAGCAGGACCGCATCACGAACAGCTTCTCCTTGCTTGAGGACTTCGATTGTAGCTCATCGGCATACTTGTTGAGCATATCAGTAATACGGGCGACGCAATGCATCTCTCTCTCATCGGGAAAATCTTCATATTCCGCTTGGATTAGTATCTTGTTCAAGTTATCTTTGACCTCGCCCAGAATAGACACAAACGCCCTAATAGCTTCAGCAAGAGAGGGAAAATTCCTCCGCATGGAGTGGAGAGGAGATAAGAGTATCAAAGGAGCGCAATTCACAAAGAGGTTCTGACGGCGTCTAGCATTTCTCACGGAGAGGAGTGTAGAAAGTCGTAGGAGGTCGGTCTATGGAGAGCTTGACGCACTCGTTCACCAAAAAAAGGGAACAAATGAGAGAGATGAAGGGGCCCCAAACGGCCCCCAGGACTCTCGCACGGGATGGCCAAGTAGTACAACCGTGGACCCTGCTCCAGTAACCAATAGAATCCAATAGATGCATATATTCCCATTTGTGGAGAGTACATATTGCACATTGACAGGAATGAATTTTTAGCAACATTTAACTTTTCAATTTGCCATTAATGAATTTTCATAACAGAAAACCAATAGTTAACAATAACTAAATGTGGATTGCTTTGTCCTTATTGTTTCACACAGAATTCTGACTGATGTGAACTAAGACACGCAAATTTCCTACATGCAGAAATGAAAGAACATATGGCTAGTATAGAGATCCTTGGGACATAGGTTTCTTCTTATTTGGCTCAAACACGTATGTTATCAGTGACTCCTTGATGGGCAGCAGCTCTGGGAATTCATTCTTCAGTTTGGTGGTGTCGAGTTCGTTATTACTCCTTGGGGCAACTATCACCTTTGCTTGCTCCTCAAGAGTAAAATTCTTCCAAGTAAAACTCGGGTCAATGTAGTCTCTGTACATCTCCAGGATCTCATTGTGGCTAACCACACCAGGATTGGTGAAATTCCATATTCCAGTGAGGTTCCTCTTAGCCATTTCAATTGAAATGGGCAGCAGTTCATCCAAGATGGTCATGGAGTTTGGGATATTAACAACCTTATTATAGCGACTAATCTTGGTGATGAAGTTTCGTGGATTTGATAGGTCCGATGAGATGGGCATCCTCACACGGAGGGTGCAGACGTTCTTGTAGTTTTTCAGCAGTTCTTCTACCTGGAAAATTAGCAGATAAAGTTAACTGTATCTCAAAATTTACCATTGTTAAAGTGTCAAATGAAGAATATTGAAAGATATCGCTGGAGGCTCTCATTAAGATATTACTAATCTATGCCCTTCAAGGGGTAATGCACGGAATGTCAGTAATGAAGTCAAGAAAATTGTCAAAGAAGAACTAATTTGGTTGCTCAGTGCTACAGGGAGATTAGGAAGTTCATAATGCCCACTCATTCAATGGTGTCTGATCAATCACTATGCTAAATAATGTAACTTCGACTAATGGCTTGTTACAAAAGGCAAAATCATCTCCAGTTCATATTGTGATGAAATGAAAACAATGTTAAGGTTCCTAGTTGCATAGTTGTAACATTGATTCTTTTGAGAATTACATGTAGCATTGGCTCATGCGTTTTTGAGAACAGTACATCTGCAACAAATTAATTAGTGGAACACAAAGCAGAAGTAACTAAGAATAATTGCTTACAGAAAAATTCTTCCCAGCTTATTTAAAGTATCAAAGGTGTGTACTTCCTGAATCCCAATGGAGGAATTCCTCAGACGCTACTACATCTGGTACAACAGAATTACCATTCCAACTATCACAGCCAGCACAATGACCTCAGGATTATCACCTAAATCTATGCTAAAACACTTTTTAGTATTTCATGCGAATCTTGAATCTATCTTAATGATTGTGATGGTCAGGAAGGGTGTTTCTGGACTTGCATCAGACCACATTTTACCAACTTGACACCTCTGCAGAACAAGCGCAAGATCTAATTTTTGTTTTTTTTTAGGGCTGTAGACTGAACATAACCTATTTTTTATATATATATATATATATATATATATAAACAGGGCAGCTTCAATAATAGCCAGACAAATATCTTATATACATAAAAAAATAAAGAACTTGGCATGATTTTACCTTCTATTTACCAAACCTGGATGATAAATTAACAATAATCAAGTATCATCAGCAACTAAAACACAATATCGAAGCTACAATGCAAGCAACCTATTTAGATCGATACATCGATTTACATTAAGTTTCATGACTAAAGTCAAGTTGGCAAGGGAATTCATTTTTGGCCGTGCTATTCTACAACCAACGAAGGCAACACAAGAATCAAAACGATGAGATACAAACTAAATTTTCCAGCATCGGGCTCTACAGTTTTATTAGTTCATCCTAAATTTAACACTCAACATCAAACATATCCACACCAATAACAGCGTACGCATCGCAAAAGCACAGAGATCCAAGCTTTCGATGCAGAAACCAATCCAAATCTATAGATCATCAAATCCGAAAGATAAACAAAAGGAAGGAATCGTACCATGGCCTTGGTCTTGGAGTAGAAGGATCCGGTGAAGTTGGGCGTATCCTCCTCCTTGAATCCGATCCCGGATCCCTCCGGGTGCTCCGCATCGTACTCGAAAATACACCCCGTCGCATAATTGATCAGAACCAGCCCATGTAACAGGCAGACATCTGCCAGCGTCAGAGTGCCGACCACGTTGGCCCGGATCGTCTCCACCCGGTGCGTCTCGCACCAGTCGACGTTGGGCCGGCCGGTGACCCCTGCGGCGTTGAACACGTGCGTGGGTCGCGCCGCCTCTATGTCCTTCTCCAGCGAGGCCCGGTCCTCGAGCCGGCCGGCGCCGTACGCGAAGGGGATCCCTCCGGCATCGCAGAGCCGGCCCAGCAGGCCGCCGATCCACCCAGTCCGGCCGTAGATCAGGAACTTGAGGTGCCCCTGACCGGCGAAGCCGTTCGATGCCGCCGTCGCCGTCATCGTCGGTGGTTGGCGACGGCCAGATCTGGGGGAGCTGCGAATCGTTTGACACCGAGCCCGTTGCGCCGAGTGTGTGGTGCAAGTAGTACTACTTGTAGGGCTTCGGGTCTTCGTCGTTCTTGACGGTGTCGGTGTCAGTGTCTTGGGATGTCTGTGCGGCCATGATGGAAGGATTGGACGGTGGGGATTGGGGCTATGGTAACAGGCGATCATAGCTAGAACCTAGTGATTTCTGCGAAAGCTAAAAGTGGAAATAGCGGGATATTTTGGAGTGGGAAGTGGAAGAGGAAGGGTGGTGTAAGATGCGAGGACATGTGATTTCCGGCAGCTGCTTCGCCCAATAGTCGCTACGATGCCCGATTTAAAATCTAGATTTTTAACAGTAAATTATTTATTTTATTATAAATTTATCAAAAATTATTTATTTTATTATTATTAAAAACAATATTTACTTTATATTATAGATTTATAAAAAAAACTCTTTCAATTAAAAACCGTATCTCGCGCGAATTACCACGCCAATTAAAAAACCTCTGCCGTAGATCATTCCCTGCAATCAATTAGAAGTTTTAGTTGAGATACAAACCCATAAAATAGTTAGTTAGTATACATCAGTCATAATTTTCTCATTAAATGAGAATTAAATTATTATTTAATGTCCGAATTTTAATATATATATATATATATATTGTCTGCTGAATAATCAACTAAGAGTTTTTTACTTTAATTGACGATCTCCTATTGAGTAAAATTTATGAATATATAATTACGCGATTAACTTAACCTACACCAAACGGCATATTTTTTAGGGATAATTACCGGTGATCCGTAATTAGCCTTCATTACAGTTAACCCCCCGTAATTTTTGTATTTACCCTCTCAAATTCGCCCATATTTATCCACAGTCCCTAATTGTTATTTAATCAAAAATCAAAATTTTACACAAAAATTCCAATTTTACCCCGTTATTTTTACACATATATCCCTAAAAACTTATTTTTTTATAGTTAACCCCCGGATTTCGGAATTTTACAACTAACACTCCGAAAGAACTCAGATTTACAAAAACGTCCTCCAAATTCGAATTTTTATAAAATAAACC